>VZSC01005099.1:25031-46125 GCA_013398225.1 Steatornis caripensis
GGGGGGGGGGGGGGGGGGGGGGGGGGGGGGGGGGGGGGGGGGGGGGGGGGGGCGGCCGGGGCAGCGCCGCGGGGGCAGCGCCTTGTTTACACAGGGAGAACATGGCAGCCCGGGCGTGCTGGCCACTGGCTGTCATGCGTGCTCGCCCCTCCCGTGCCGGCGGTGGGGTAGCCCCGCCGGGCCTGCAGCCGCCCGCAGCTGCGTACCCGCCCCTCCTCCCCAAAATCGCCGTGCGCCCCGCTCTGCTCGCGCCCTGCCTCGGTAGCCGAAGCCTGGCGTGTTTGTAA
Source organism: Steatornis caripensis (assembly GCA_013398225.1). NCBI lineage: Eukaryota > Metazoa > Chordata > Aves > Caprimulgiformes > Steatornithidae > Steatornis > Steatornis caripensis. The sequence continues at coordinate 25,319 of VZSC01005099.1, forward strand.
CCACGCCTTACCGTGCCTGTACAACGTTGTACCGGCTTCGCTCGGGTGTTCGCGTTTGGCTGTTACCTCTTCGGATGTGCTCTCTCGTGTCTCTCTTCCCCCCACCCCCCCTTAAGTAATTCAGTTCTTCCTTCTGCGTGTTCCCTCTCTTATGGCTAGTCACTGTCACGTTTCTTGTGACTTTTTTTTTTAAACATTTAACTTTTTTAGCTAAGATGGCTAAACTTTACAACTATCGGTTTACAAAAAATGAATTTGTGAGGAGGGTTCTCCATCCGCTGAGTTTATCTCGTTGCGCTTTGAAATTGTCTGTCTTCCATGTGCCGATAATTATTCACCTTTGTTGCAATTTAATTGTAAAGCTTTTTGGTGTTTTCTGGTTAAGGTGTATATGCATCAAACTTTGAGAGCTTCCTGGTCAAGACAAATAGCATGAAATGAAGTTGAGCCCAGGGATATAGCGTTAGAGAGAGAGATACAAGCGTTAGAGAATTCTTGAGACTCGTAGAAACAATGCTATGACAATGAAGTTTCAAAGCAATTCAGGTACTTCTGTGGCCTACAAAATGCAGGAATAGTGTGTTTGCATGTTTTCTGCTATAGCTTTGAAATGAGGCAAAAGTGTGAACAATGGTGATTTGGGGAAAGCTCAAAGAACGTAAGATTTTTGGATCCCTTTGTAGAAGTGCCTGTTATTAGGGCATGTTGAAAGTCCCATATCATTGTTTGAGAGGGGACATCATGAAGCCATCTATTGTATTGAGCGCTGCAGGAGACATCTTGGGTCAGTGACTGTTACCACGAAACTTAACTTTACTCCAAGAATCTTAAAGAAATTAAATACAAGTCTGCAAAACCATATGTAACGGGTCTGATCCAAGATCGTCTTCGTCCCTCTCCCCTCACTCCGCCTCTGACAGCGAACCGGATCAGTTGCTTTAGGAAAGGTTCTGGGAAACACGATGGTTATTTTGTGTGGTACCTTCAGTGACACACTCTTTCCATCTCCTAGGTTCATCTGGTTCAGAAGGCCCCTAAACTTCAGACTGCACGTGCATCTTTGTATTTCATAGTCCCTTAAGCCATTCAGGGGCTTTACCTCCATAAAACTATCTAACTTATAACTTACTCCTGACCTCTAGAATATCCTATGAAAATGAATTGCACGGTTTGTGTGCACTACTTCCTTTTGTGTGTGTGTTGGGTTTTTTTGTGTTTGGGTTGTTGGTTTGTTTTTTTTTTAAATCCACATCCTCACCGCTCTGCTCTTTTGTTATGTAAAATGATGAATAATTGCTCCTTACGCTGGCTTGTGGTGGAGTGGAAATGGATGTTAAGGACCAACAATTGAGGCGCTGGAAAGAGAAGTGCTGGTTCAAAGCAGGGGTACAGACTTCTGTCAGAAGGAAGAGAAGGTGTCAGCGGAACTTTAAATAGAGAGCAGTGGGAAGAGAGCCTGCTAATAGGATGAAATACGGGAAGGTCCAGAAGAAGCCAGCTGAAGCCGCAAAGCTTTGTGCTAGAACGTTAATAGTTTTTAAGTGATTATAAGCTTAAATGTTTTGGGGCTCATCAGCTTTAGCTATTGAGGTTTCAGAGCAACCTTTGGATGGTCAGATTATCAAATTAAATATGCATGGAAGCAGTTACTCTAGTTTCTTACTGGATTTGGTACATCATTAATTTGATCCAATGTAATAATTTCTGTGCATTCAGCAATAGAATTGTTGCCTTACGGTATGGAAACTTCTGAAGTAGGATGTAGCCTCTACTTGCGTTGTAGCCTCTACTAGCAAGTAGTCCTCTATTTGCGTTGATGATTCCTCATTTTGATTTCCCTTTTTATAACTTTCAGTAATTGGTGTAATTTATAAGGTACTATAAATGGCATGGATTGTCTGTTTTCTTCCCCTGATGATGTGGATGCAAAGATTTACTGCGTATCCTCTTTTTGACCATACTCCCTGATTCTTTAGCTATTTACAAGTTTAATTTTTTTCCTGCTGTCAGCTTTTGCAGTAACTTAATTTTTCAGTTTCTAGACTTGTTCTGGCCTTCCAAAAAAAAAAAAAAAAGCTAGTTCACCATTTCTTCTACAAATGTCGACGTGAATCAGTTAGCCAGAACTGTAAAAATTATCTGGGAAGATGTCTTAAAAAAAACTTTCAGTCAACATAAATTTTTTACAGTGTGCGCTATGGTTTATGTGTACTGGAGTGACAGTGACATTTACTGGTATATTTGAGGTGCTGCCTATGAAAGACCGCCTTTGTACCCTTGGAAGCCTTGTTACAGTTAACGGGATTCTCCAGTGATCTTGGCCGGTGTGTTTCTGTACGTATAACTAATTTCATTTTCAAGCTGACTTCCTTAACTTTTTTTTGATTAAACCAAAGGAATGGCTTTTTGAAAAAAGTTGTGTGTGATGCTACTGCTGACTGCAGTCCTGCTCTTGCGGTTGCATCTGTGTAGGTATCCGCATAAATCTTTCCTCAGGATTTGGGATGCCATCTGAATAAAAGGGGGACATTGTTCCAAGTACTCCTGTGTTTCTTCTGAGTGCTGCGGGAGCAGCTGCCTCTGGTTGCTGCTGCCCAGTCTTCTGCATGTTTGTCTTGTTTTCATGTGTGGGTATGAGTGCGAGCATCTTTTTTTTGAGCATTGATTTTTTTGTTTGTTTGTTTTATAATTTAAATAACTTACTAAAACTATTTGCAGATTTATCTTTAGAGTTTTGTTTTGAAGCCAGTCCTAAAAAACTTTGCTTTGAGTCTGTCTTAGTAGAGGTGATACTCTGCCATCCTTTCCACACTGTTCTTTCAATTACTGTTTTTAATTCTGTTGAGCTGCATGTTTGCTTCTCTATTAACTTGCTTGGTGGTTATGCACAGGGGGATTGACTTGAGATTCTGTTTTTTGTGGGACTACTACGCGTTCATCACAGTTGTGGTTTGAAATGTTTTTAAGCTTCTCTGGTAGCTGCTGAACACCTAAGAGGACTGTTTGGATTTCTTGTAGGCACGCACTCGGATACATAATGAAGGCCATATAAAAGTAATAAATATGTGAATAAACTGTTTGGTATTTTGCTGCCTTTGTAACAAGTACCCTGTAGCAACTGAAGGCTTGCATGCTTTAATTGATCTTCTTGACTAGTGAAAACTGTCAAAACCTTGAGTCTTTGGTGTGTCTTTTGTTAGTGGTAAACAGAAACTTCTTGCTCTTGAGGCAAAGAATGTGGCTTCAAGATTTGGATTTTTAATTTTTTTTGAGGGTGAGAGCACCTAGACTTATTTCTGTTTTCCCATGAGATATGTGTAAAAATAACAGATGATGCAGTGAAGCTGTTTGCCGTGTTGTAAGGGATATTCCAAACATTTTAGAACTAGTTTCTCTCTGCATTTTCCGTGACGAGGAAGAACAGGAGTGGATGTCAGATATGTAACAAAATGTTTTGGCTGTCTCTTTTGCAGATGTTAGACTTTTTTTTTTTTTTACCCCCTTCTGATGTCATTCCGTATTTTGCTTTGTTGTAAGCAACTGTTCAGAGAGGAATTAAATTTGTAGTGTGTGGTGGTGGGTTTTTTGGCGTTGTTTTTTGAGGGTTTTTTTAGATTTTTTTTCTGCATGTTGTTCTATAATTCAAAAATAGTCATACTTTGAACCAGCTTCTGTGCTGGCTGTATCACTGGGATAACCTGGTTTCTTACAAACCTGAGTCATCTCTTACTTTAAGAATCTGACTCTAGCTGTCTCTTGGCCTTTTTGTCTCAGCCTTGGGAAATATGAATTTTGGAACTGATTTCTGAAAGCAGCTAGGCAGTCTTTTCCTTTTACAGAAGTCAAATTAGCTGTGACTTGCTAGGGAGAGGATGGGAAATAGATTCAGTATTCTGAAATTTAAGGGAGAAGCAAAAAGGCTTCCTCAAGGACATACTGCTTAGGGAAAGAGATGAGGGCAGACGCTTAGCTGGGTCAGTCAAAAAGGGGTGCGTCTGCAGGAACCTAACATACACTGAGCTGCGTGGGGTGTGTTTGTGCCTTTGTTTTACCTTAGAACTTCTAATTCAGGCTGAACTGAAACTCTTTTAACTTCCCACTTTCTAACCAGTGGGCTTGCCTTTTTCCCCACCCCGTCAGGTTTTTGAAAAGATTGCTGAATAGCAAGACTCTTGGTATGAAGTTCAAATCCTGTTACGTAAAGACTCTGGGTCTCTCATTTGTTCCTTGTCTGGAGTGTTCTGTGCATTCAGTCTAAAGATACCGTCCTTTTAATGAATGCTAAGGTTCAGCATCTCATTCATTCTTCTGTATATTTTCTGCTGTAAGGTTCTTACTCGCTATGAATTTCTGCTGGAACTGGAAAATGAGGATTATCACTTATGTTCCTGCATTGCCCTATCTTCACTTCTGTATGTAATTGGTAATTCATGTAGAGATAAATCAGCGCAAAAATAATCTAAACTTTTTGTAATCTAGGAGACAGAAATAGCAGTTTTTTGACATAACCTGATCTAGTACGCAGTATTCAGTGTTTTCAGTTGCTACAATTTGGCAGCTGTTTGACCACCTGTGTGGGATTATAGTACAGAAAATACGAATATACAGTACACGTGGTCTAGTACATGATTGTTCATCTGCATTAATATACTGCATGAGAACCAAATGAGCTTTGTGACATGCTTAAGCTATGCAGAGGTACTATGTGAAGCGCTCTATGTTCTTACATAGACACAAGCCTGAGTTGCAGGAATAATGCTGATGTTTGAAGTCGGTTGGAGCCTGTGCTTCCAAATTAAAATATAATTTCCATTCTTTTGAATTCTCTTTTGGGTTATGATTGCTTGGCAGTATTTCTAGTGTGGATGTAGATGGAAAACTGTAGAACAGGGAAAAGTCTTTTTACAGTTAAAGCGATTTTTAAATTTTTCCTCCTCATTGATTATTTTAGTGTATTCATAACCAGCTGTTTTTCTACTTTATTTCTGAGTGTAAAGACTTTTGCAATGATGTGGTAATTGATAGGCAGGTAAGGATTAGGCTTTTTGTGCTAAACGCCTCGAGAGTGACAGGTGTCTATGACTCTAAGGGTGCTTGTTAAGGACTTTCCAGCTTGAATCTTGTTTGGGGAGCAGAGGCGGTATTTGCTTTCGTTTTCAGCAAGGAAAATTTTGATAACCAGAAAGCGATGCTAGCTTTATGAATGAAACAATGGAAAATAAAGTATTACTGTGTTGGGTTTTTTTCTGCTATTACAAATGAAATATTTTTAGGTATGAATCATGCTTTCTCATGTAATGTTGACTGCCTATGTAAGCAAAAATGCCTTTTTTTTCTGAATTGCATATATTTTTCCCTTTCTTTTGGAATATATCTTGTGCTTATTCTGCTGCTACTATGACAGTGATTTAAGATGAGCTACTGTTCTTCAGTTTTATTTAATGAGGATTAATGGCCTAGAAAGCTGCTATCAGAATGTATTCTCTTTTTTTGTACGTAAGGGTGAAAAATACTAGTATCTTATCCTGTTGTATCGGGTTTTTAGTGTTTAGTGTGGTGTTGTTTGTTTGGGGTATTTTTGTAGTAACCAACCATCCACTGCGTGGCTACTGGATTTTTGTGCTAAGCTGGTATGGCAAGGTAAATTACGCCTTTCTGAGCGTATTTTTGTGATGTACTGAAGGATCCTTAATACCTTGATAAATGAAAGTTTTTAAACAGATTTTGCATAGTGGTTTTTNGGGTTTTTAGTGTTTAGTGTGGTGTTGTTTTTGGTGTATTTTTGTAGTAACCAACGATCCACTGCGTGGCTACTGGATTTTTGTGCTAAGCTGGTATGGCAAGGTAAATTACGCCTTTCTGAGCGTATTTTTGTGATGTACTGAAGGATCCTTAATACCTTGATAAATGAAAGTTTTTAAACAGATTTTGCATAGTGGTTTTTTGTTGACTTTCTTGCTTAGTTGATGTCCAGTTGGGGAGATCAGTAATTGTAATTTTTACTAGGATACCTAAGCTGTTGTGCCTATAAAGATTTCCATGTCTGTAGAAAGCCCACTCATTCTGCGTGAATCTGAGCTAGCTTTTCCCTATATGTGCAAGATTAATTTAGTTTAAGATGGCTGCCTGCTATTGAAAAGCAGGTTTATTGAGTTTACCTATTGGATTATTATAAATCTTTTTCTTCGGTATGTGTTGGAAGATCCTTTTTTTTTTTGCAGACCTTGGTGATTGTGCTGGCTTTCTAAATGGCTGGATTTTATTAAAAATGTTAGGCTAAATTCTGGCTTCTGGTATAAAGCATTGATCTCCGTGGAGTTACTCACAAGGGTAATTGGTATCAGATTGGGTTCTTGTGTCTCACGTGGAATGTGTGCTTTCTGTTGTACAACCAAGAAGCCAAACTTCTTAGTTTGCATCTTGAATTAGTAAACTGCTCCTCACCGCCCAAGGTTTATGAACACAGATTATTTGTCCCTTCCAAAGACAGGATATGAGTAATAATATTTGTTCCAAATAAATAAATAGCAGTTGTTTAGAAACAAAGCACTGCTGTTAATCTAGTTTTAAGGAAATTCAGGAAGATGGAGGTTAGAGGTCTTTGTAAGTTCAGGGAGTTCGTGGTGTACCCAAATAAAAGCATTGTGATGTGGAACTACTTTTTTTTTTTTGACTCATAAGAATTTCTTGGATAGGAAAAAGAGGAACTGCTACAGTACTTTTTATTTCAAAGAAAACTGTAGATTAGAAATTGGGTATGTATTTGTGAGATGTGTATTATATATGCATTGCTTTAAAAAGGTAGTATGTTTGAAAGCTTTATGAAACTAGTTATTAAACTTTATGAAATAACTATGAAACTGGTAGAACAAAGAAGAAAATGTAATTTAAAAAAAACCTCTCCTAGTTTAATAGGTAAACGGTAACTTTAGAAAAGACGCACTAATTCAAATCTATGTATGTCTGAAAACTAGTTGATATCTGACCTCAGTGAGAAATTAATGATTTTGGGCAATGGAAAATATCTGAGGATATTAGTTGTTTTAGAATTGCGTGAAATGTAACAAATTGCGAAGAACCAAACTGAAATTGTATTACCTTAGTATTAAAAGTTAGTGTGAAACTTGAGTTGTATGACAGTAGTCAGTGCTAACTTTACCAAGGTCAGCACGTTCTGTCACATCTGTTGTGTTCACTGATGCCCTTTTTTGATGTAGAGATGTAGCACGTACATACAATAGCTTTCATGAATGTTGGAAGACTTCTGAGTATAAACTGTGCAAATAACTTACTTAAAATTATTTTGTGTTTCAGCCACCTCTGCCGAGCTGTTTAACAGAAGTGGATTGTGAATTTAAGCCTTTGATAACCTCAGGCTATCGGCATTACTGTCTTCAGCATAGATAACAGCTGTCAAAGCGTGTTCAGGGGATGCACCATGACATCAGCAGTGATTGACACTGGAGGCCCTGGCCTGGAGTTCGACAGCAATGGAAGGAAAAATCAAGAGGTTAGAAAAATAAACAGCATTTATTTACTAACAAACTTTACACCTTTTATCTTAATTTGAAAGAAAAATTCACTGTAAACTTGCTGTGAAAGCAAATGAAATGGATTAGAGATTGTTGTGTGAGGAGGAAGAGAGCAGCCCACTTTTGAAATATCTTTTATTAAAAGTTTTATTATCACAGAGAAGTGGAAGCAGTAGGTTTTGAAGTCTGCAGTACAACTGTAGACTGGATTTAGAAAATTAAATTCTATACTAAGCATCTCTTTAAAGTAAAGTTCTTAGATGTGTCTTGAGGTGTAGAACAAGATGAGCAGAACAATACGAGGACCTTTTTCAAAGTTGGCCAACGTTATGTTGTATTTGCTCGTATTTTGCATTCTTATCAACAAATAATAAATACATTGTACTATCCTGTAGCTTGTAGTAAATTGAATCTGGCAGGCTTCCACTTCTGCAATGCTTTAACAGATTAAATGTGCTGTTACAGACGTTTTGATCCTTAAATAAGCAGAGATAGGCATATGGGCTTTGAAGTAGCCAGTTCTTTTGTTATAGCTTATGTACTTAATCCAAAACATGAGTGCTCATAAGATACAGGTCAGATGTAGGTATGTTGCAGTACACACGCAAAGCCTTGATTGCATTTCCTGGAGCAAAGAGAGAAGAAACACTTTCCACAGCGGAATGTCTTAATTGGAAAGCTTGCTCTTTTTCGGTGTTTTAAAGCTGTCTGATGCTTTAAATTTGAAGTGCTTAAAGCTAGGAAAATATCTTTGAGATCCAGGAAGGTCCCTTTGGTGGGTGATAAGCTATCTTTTCTTTTTAATCTCTTGCTTTAGGAGAAAATTTCCTTTAAAAATCTTTAAAATTATTATCATTATTCCATAAAATACGTAAGAGCATAAGAGGAAAAATATTGATGTGGAGTTCAACAGTGCAGTATTTAGAGCGTTTTTTTTTTTTTCTTTCTATAGGAAAATGAACCAGTGTCCGAATTCCCAGCAGTGATTGTGGAGCCAGTTCCTAGTGCCAGACTAGAACAGGGTTATGCTGCTCAGGTCCTGGTTTATGATGACGAGACTTACCTGATGCAAGATGTAGCAGAGGAACAAGAAATTGAGACTGAAACTGTGGAAACAGGTAGACTTATTATAATATCCTTTTTTTTCCACGAGATTTTCTTACTTTTAGAAGTCCCTGAGGAATGTGACGTTGTATTTACCCACAGGATGGAGATCCTGACCTGGGTTCACATCTCTTTGCTCTAAATTTAGTTTTACTTACCTTCGGTGGTGAACTGGGGCTCGGCAGGTAAAAATGTCGCCTTAGGTTCAGGGCGCTGCATTGTAACCTTGTACCCTTGTAAGTAGGTGGACCTTCATTTATGTCTATTAATAATGTCTATTTATGCAGGGGGTTAACTAGACAACTAAACTTGGAGTTTTTAAAAATCAGCTGAGCCAGGAAGCTGGTTAGAATTTAGTCTCGCAATGTGTCTGAGCCAAATAACTGCAGGGAAGCTGGCAATGTGGGCTATGTGGCTGTATTTACCCGATCACCCAACTCTTCCCCATTCCCATGAGCTCTGTCTTCTGTCCCTTGCTATCCAACCTTTTTGGTCCAAGAGTGGTTTTATTGCTGGTTTAGTGGCAGGAGTGCATGGCTTGGGGGAATAGAGTTGGACTGTCCTTTTATGGGCAAAAAGCCTAATAGATTGAAATTAACTCAGCTATACGCTAAAATAAGTTACGAATGAAGAAAGGAGTAGAGCTTTGGTGTTACAGCAGCTGACCTGTTTAGCGATAAGCACGTATCTTTCCATACACCTCTCTCCAAAGAACACGATCAGGAGCTTTGAACTGTGAGGGGGACCAAAGTGTTTAAACTGTGTAAAGAATCAAAAGTTGTGCTTCTATGAGAGCCTCATTATGTCTGACTGCCAGGCTGCTGCTGTGCCGCAGTTCCTTCTGTCCTTCCCGCTTGCGTTCTTGTGCTACTTCTTGTACTTGTTTAACCTTTTTTAGCCTTTTCGGTATGCTAATTTTGCAAGAAAAAGTAGCAGGGAAACCCTCCACTGTTCTGTACTTTTGTTGGGTTAACTTTCTGCTGAGTTAGGATGCTGACATGGCTCAGCCAAGGGCCTGGTGACTGCTGGGGTAGGGAATGCATAGAAGTGCAACCAAAGAAAGGGAGGACAGATCCTCTGGGGCACTACGTACTGAACAGGTGAGACCACTTGACTAGAATGTGGACAGTGTATGTCCCTATCCTTGGGCTGCCTAATTTAGAGTTGGAGTTTGAATTCATGATTTCAGGCAAGCCAAACAAAGCTAAGAGAGACTTGTCTCACTTGCTTCACTTCGCAGCCCAGTAAATGTATGTGCATTCCCATCAGATTAGGTAGGTTTCAGTTCAAATTTCTGCCTAAACAATGGATGCGGTTGCTCATCTTTCTGAATCTGGACGTTAATGTGTAGCACTGCATCAAAAATCACGTGCATCAGCTTTGTAAGATGTGTGTGAACTAATGGTTCAGGTTCTGGGAGAACACTTGCCGTTCCAGTTTCCGCAAATGTGTTTTGAATGACATATGCTAATTACAAGTTCAAGAAATTAATGTAAAGAAAGAGTATGAAAGACATAATTTATTTTTTTTTATTATGGTAATAAAACTTTTAAGGTTAAGGTAAGTGAGAAGTGAGGGTGTTCTTCCCAAGAAACTGAGTTTTATAAATAAACTTGTATTTGAAAACCTTGAAGAGCTTGTATGTCGAGGCTTTTGTGTTCAGAGTGGTGTCTTTTTAAACATTAGTTTAAACACCGTTTCTTGTAAGATTTTGGTAGTTTAATGGCTAACAGAACAGTTGTTCTAGGATAAAGAGCTACTGCAAATTAACTCTGTATGTTTTTAAGTATAATTTGCTGGCCACAATAAATTGCTGGAAATGACAATTAAAAACTTGCAGCTTTTCTGTAGGAATCGGTTTTGGTTTTTTTTTTTAAGCTACTGTTCAAAGAAAGAGACGTGTGGCTGCTTCCAAGCCTTTTGAAAATACAGTCTTAAAATTTATAGGGCAGTTGATGTGATAATTTGGTGAGTTTGTGGCTGGAGATGTTAAGGGATGTGTCTTGACCGCAGGTTGTTTGGTGGTGGTTTTTTGTGGTTGGTTTTTCATTTTGTTTTGTTTTTTTTTTTAATTTCACAACAACTTTGATGTTGGTATGTCCTTAAAATTTAGTGTCGTAACAAAGTATTAAAATCGGTCCAAATATTTAAAACTTTGTTTTAACAGTTGTGACATAAAAATTAAAGATAATGCACACTAAAAAGCCAATTTACAGTAGTGTAGAGGGAAAATTAAAATCTAATGAAGATTTAAAAAACTGTTAATGAATGTTATCATTTGTGATGCCAAAAGGTCTTTGGCAAGAGCAGTAATCTCATCTCCCCTTGCGCACCCATTCCCATACTCCAGCTTTTCGTTATTGTTTGTATAGTATGTACACCATTAACCTAGTGCCGTTTTGATGGTGTAATTACACCTGACAGCGGGTAAAGGTTTTTGCACAGAACTTGTATCTAGCGCTGATGAAAGAAGTGCTTGGTTTAGACTGTTCTGAGGGAGGCAGTCTTGTGGGGCATGTGTTTTGACTGGCACGTTTTGGTACGGCCACGAGTCTTTCTGAATTCATTGCTCATAGGGAGAAGTAAAATGGGTGGAGAGAGAGCATAGAGGCCCCAAGAAACATTCATTTTGCTAATGTGCGTTTATTAGCAATGAGTTGCAGGAGAGTGAATCTGAGTGTGTTTTTTAATTTTTGTTTTTGTAGGGGAAGGGAAGAGGTACTGACTGGGCTGTGGGTAGGAAGCAATCTGATGTTGGATAGGTGGTAAAAGGTACCATGGTAAATATTAATGAGAAAGCAGGCTAAGGCAGAAACAAGTAAACAAGGGTAATAATGTGTGTTTAAAGAGCGTTTTAAGATGCTAGTTTTCTGAAGTACGTGCCTTTATTATGCTAATGATCCTAATTTAGTTAGGTGCAACAGTTTGATTTCTACACATCTTAGAAGAAAAATCCATTGTTGCTAAATTAGTCTCAATTGATTCTGCTTCATAAAAGTCAGAATTAATTGCTACAAAAAATTTCAAATTATTTGATAAATGCATAGTTGTTGCACCGAGAATGAGTAGACTTAGTACCTTTTGTGGCTCTAGACTCTAGAGACACCACGTTAAATACTAAAAACCCATCTTAAAGAAGTCTTGGCAGTATTTGGTATGATACATATCCAGGTACCATAATACACACCCAGTTGTCAGTATCTCTATTGTTGGCCATGGACCTGTTTCCCCCTGCCCTTCACGTGACAGTCCATTGGCAGTTCCACTGACTACTGATCTACACACTTTACAACGTGAGGACATCCATATTCCAAGATCCTTGAGCTACTTTGCAGTTAATCTAAAGCTGTGTAATGTGGTAAAATGTAGCATTATCCTAGCCCTCGGAGATAGCGATCAGTGCCCTTTCTGATAAATGTGGTGGGGTACCTAAACTGGTAAAATTTATTTGGGATACTAAAGAGATAATTTGTGCTGTGCATTGTTTGGTTCTGTTTCTGGTTTGCTGTTAATGTGATTGACTTTGAGACTCTTTGGCCTGTAAGGACTGTCAGTGCTGATCCGAGGGCAGAATCAGAACCTGTAATGTTGTTTTGTATTATAAAACTTCTTGCATTTATGAAACCATAATTCAAATAAAATAAGCTATATAATCATTATAAATAGCCATATCTATAAATACCGATAAATTTTTAGTTCGTTCTGGTGGAGTATGAGATTTTTTGTCTGACAGACTCCTTCTAACCTGTTTCCCACTAATCTGTCTTGATTCATTAATCAAGGATCACTAATTATAATTTAACTATAAAATTAATCCATTAACTAAAAAAGTAAAACCCAGGAGTCTTTTAACAAACAAGAAAAACTTAATGGTTCAAGTTATGGGTTTTTTTTGTCCTATTCCAGAAAAAAACGCCTGTCTGCTTGGAATACAAAAAAATCTTGACAAAGGAGTTTTCCTGCATTTTGTTTTTCCTAGAATTTTGATCTTTTCAGGTGACCATGTGACATTCCCAGTGGAAGCAGTGAATGCCTTTTGTAATGTTTGAAAGGGAAAGTATAAGCTTTAGATTGGCATAGTGTTTTAANGCTTGGAATACAAAAGAATCTTGACAAAGGAGTTTTCCTGCATTTTGTTTTTCCTAGAATTTTGATCTTTTCAGGTGACCATGTGACATTCCCAGTGGAAGCAGTGAATGCCTTTTGTAATGTTTGAAAGGGAAAGTATAAGCTTTAGATTGGCATAGTGTTTTAAATTTCCTCTTCTATGTGTATGATACCATTCTTAGGAGTGGTACACGTAGACTATTGTGGGCTGAGTTACAGTCTTAAAATTTTGTTTACTGCAACAGTGAAAGTATTTGTGTAATAAACAATACATCCTCTTAACATTTTTAAAATAATACCCAAATTCTATCGGCTCCCATAAAGAAGTTATCTGTCCTTAAAGTAATTAGCCCTTTAATTTTAGGAATTATTCAGCAAAACCATTGTAGTTTACATAGCAGCAGAATTTGCTGTCTCTAAAGAAGCAGTCAGTCTGAAATCAACAGTTGCTATAGTTCTGTTTGACTGTCACGACACAGAACCCATAATGTGGATGTGTAGGTGTGTTAATGGGGTAATCTAAGCTTTGGATTTACCGTATGTGCAGTGCTGAATGTATCACAGTCATGATCTGCAGATCTTATACATGGGTGATGCCTAGTCGTTTAGTTACATAAGGCATTGGATGAGTATTTTAAGTAGGATAATGCTGTTTTAAAAATGCCACATTATCTGGAACATTGTCATTAAAATTGGATAGTACTTCCTGAACTCTCTTCGTCCTGAGGTTGTGGCTGCACCAGTACTACTGTTCCTCTGTTACCTCACTTTGGATGAACTTGCAAAACTGGTGGTGTGTGTTTACAAATCTTGTTGAACGGTAGACAGCTTTTAAGCAAATATTGCTGTAAGTACAGTAAAGCTTCATCCCTATGAGAGGTATACCAAATTCATACTGCCACTGTAGACCCTGATTTAATTGGTTCATTGAATCTAACTTCTCGTATCAATAGTATTTTTCCCCTTATGTTTTCATTAATCATCAAAGCAGCAAGTACAGGTTTGGGATTTTTTTCTCACAACAAAGAGGAAATAAAACTACTGCTTGTGAGAAGTTGAGGTATCATTTGACTTGTGAACTGTCACCACATTTTTAATTTGATGTTCCATCAGAAATCCTCCCTGTGGTGCAAGTTGAAAGTCTGTTTTAATTCTAAAAATGTTATTGCCACAGGGAGGTAGAAGATCTGCATGAAAAAATGGGGATCTGAAAATGAGCCCCTCCAGGATTACGATCTGATGGAAAAATACTGAACTACAAAAACAACAATGATGGTATGTTTGTCTATAATATCTTAATTTTTTTTTCCACCAGGAAGTTCAGTTGAAACTATCATGTAAATTGATAGTCATCCTTAAGGAGGGAGGAGGATGAGTAACATGGAGTTTAGGCTTAGCTCCTCCCTGATTTAAAGAAGTGCATCAACAAAATACGTATTTTAAGGCAAATCTTTTACGGAGGAAATTTCAGATTACTGCTTCTGCTGCTATCACTGTGGGAACTAGCTTTGTATATCTGTGTAAAGTCTTGAGTTATTACCTGTTTTTCTTTCTGCCTCTGTATGCCTTCTCTTGTTATGATTAAAACTGCTTCCTTCTGACTTTTTATGTGAATTTGAGCCTGTGAACTCTTTTGTTTGTCTCAGAGAAGTTTTCATCAGTTTTTAAATATCATATACTAAGAACTCAGTATCTAGCCTGGTTAGAGTCTTACCTTTGATTATGGCATGTGTCTGTAAGGGATAAACAAAGCACTGTTATCATTCATTCTGCCCAGACATTATTTGATTAAACTGCGTCTTACAAAAGATGAGTTAACACGAACATCTTGTGTACGTTTTGGTAGTGCTGACATATCCTATTGATCGAACTTTGTGTCCTTACACTGACGGCTTGATGAGAACTTTACAAATGGAGAACAGTTTGCTTTAGAAGACTATGCTGACTACAAACAAGAGTCTGGACATTCTAACAACTTGATTAAACTCTCAGCTTAAGCTGGTAACACCTTCGTCAAAGAGCTAAGGTGAAGCCCCTTAGCTAGATAAAAGCAAGATAAAACTTTGCACGCAGTACTTGCTCTACTGCAAGAATGAGATGTCTCTAACACATTCACGGGTTAAGAATTTATCCTTTGAATGTGAGCTGATTTTATTTTTCACACCACACTGCTGCTACATTGGTTTGAGTTCTCACTCTGCCAAGAAATACATTGCATTTTTGCTAGTTAAATATTGATGGCAGTGAAACAAAATGATCCCCTCCTGTTGCATGTGCTGTCATAAAGCACTTGGAGCAGTTATGCCATGGGCATATACATCTGTTCTCAGTAACATTCTTAATTCAGAAACAAAATTCAACTGCAACTTAAATTTTATGTTACCTTTGTGTGTTTCCTTTTCTAAGGAATTAATAGAGAGATGTGTGGAGCTGCTCTGTGGATAATAATATTTTTACGTAACAGTAACAGCCTGGTTGTGGTGTCCGGTTCTTTCTAGATTTCAGGTTTCTGCCTTGCTGCATTCAGTGCTCCGTTCATACTGAAAGAACACTGCAAGACTTAAGTATTCTGTAATAAAGCCTAATTTAACTTCACATTTTGGGGCATAATTTTTATTTTCCGAGGCTGATGTGAGGCTAATTGAATGGCTTGATAGTGTGGGGCATTATGGGTTGGGCTTCAGGTGTACAGATGCACTCTCCTCTGAACTCCCAACTCCAGTTGCAACTGGGAGTGAGAAGTTGTAGGATGTTACTGTGAAGGCTCAGCCACAGCATTTGACTAATGTAAGCTGAAAAATTCTGTGGTTTGTATCTTAAAATTAGAATACAATACGGCATGCCAAAACCATCGTGGTATAAGTGCACAAGAGTTATTGGTCTTTATGGATCAAAAATACAGTGACAGACTTGGAAGTAATAATTTTTAAAGGTGATCTGCATGTTAAAAGGGAGATTGTAGTTAACAGCAAATTCTAAGATCACAGTAAAACCGTATGCGTTTGAGCAGGATGTTTAGTCCTTATAAAAATTTGGTGGGCTTACAGAATATACATTTGTTGTTATCAGAGAAGTCTTAAGGAATTGTAAATGCTAGGTCTTGAACACAGGAATTGCCCAATGGTGGCATAGTTCATATGTCAGCCAATGACCAATCTCAAATGCTGTCAATTTTGTTAAATCGTGTAATGTGCTGTGCAAATACCTGGTTTATAATTGTCTGCTACACTGCCATGAAATAAGGCAGGGAAGTGCGTATATAATTTTTTTTTTTGAGACGGACAACTTATTCTGCATTCAGAAGTAATAATGCTGGAATGTAGACACTTGCCATTTTGAGTAACTCCTTTTCTGTTTCTCAAAGGTAGTATCAAGTCCTGAGAATACATTTGCTTTTATTTGTGGAATCGCTGATTGCCATATGAGTAGGGACACCTGGATCCTGAGGCCGCTTAAAGCTGTGGATTGTGACAGACTTGTGGCCCTGGTATTACTGGAGTTCTTATGGTGTAGTCAAGAAGATAAGCTTGGCATGGTCACTGACCCCTTTCCTCAGTATTTCCTTGGTTCCCCCAGGGACACTTTGTGGTTATTTTGCTNGAATCGCTGATTGCCGTATGAGTAGGGACACCTGGATCCTGAGGCCGCTTAAAGCTGTGGATTGTGACAGACTTGTGGCCCTGGTATTACTGGAGTTCTTATGGTGTAGTCAAGAAGATAAGCTTGGCATGGTCACTGACCCCTTTCCTCAGTATTTCCTTGGTTCCCCCAGGGACACTTTGTGGTTATTTTGCTGTTTCTTTTGCAATTTTCTGCCACGGAATCCATACTAGATGGTAATGATTATGCTCATGTGCTGATAAAGGAGACTGCGGCATCCTCTTGCATGTTTCTTGCATCGTAAGTGTTAAAAATGGTTCTTTGTGTCGTCATGCTTGCAGTGCAGTAACAATTACCAACAGTTCGGTAGCCTGCTGCTGAGGACCGCAACTACTTCTGTAATTGTTAGGTGGGAATTTTTTCAGGATCCTGGGCAAAACTGAACTTTCTGTAACTATTTAAAATTTGTAGGCGGTTCCGCACTCGCGACAGGACATGCCTGGGCTTCCGAAGTTGCTTCAAGCTTTTTAGCTTGTTTGGCATTTCAGAATTGTTCCTCTGTTGTCACCTGCAATTTCTCACGTAGAGTGCACATACTACCCTCAGACAGATTGCCATCTACCCTTGACTACTTCCTTAAATAATGTCAAACAAATCACTTCTGTAAGCATAAGTAACTGCTTTACAATAATTGCCTTTCCCCAGGGTAGCTTTGTCATGCTAGAATACAACTGGAATCCTCTGTGGCTAAAAGTAATTGAATACATGGGTTTTTTTTCTTCCTGGTTCATCGTTTGCTGTCCGTGAAGGGAAAAGGTGCCATTGGAAGGTTGTACTTTTAGCGTGTCAAGTTACAAAGCTTGCGAAATAGTTTTTCAAGAGAAACTAGAGTCTGTTGCCGGAGAATGTTTTCAATATACTTGTCGGAATTGTGGGAAAGGCAACTTTGCGTAGGAGACTGTGGCAGAGGAGACTGATGATTCCTCTATAGCCACTGAATACTGCATTAGTTCTGAGGACTGTTCAAGGGAATGTTTAAGATAATTGATGATCTCACACCCATCCACTTCTGCAAATCTGTTGAAACCTTCCCAGTTTTTCATATTCTGAATTTCTACATCCACTGTGTTGCATGTAATTAGTCACATCCAGCTGCTTCTTTTGAGTTGTCTTTCACTTCTTCAAAATAATCGGGATGAAGTTTAACTGGTGTATATTGCAACGAGGAAATGAAGCTTATTTCCTTTATTGTGAGCAAAGTTGTTGTATCCCTTAAC
This sequence comes from Steatornis caripensis, assembly GCA_013398225.1. NCBI lineage: Eukaryota > Metazoa > Chordata > Aves > Caprimulgiformes > Steatornithidae > Steatornis > Steatornis caripensis. The sequence goes on from VZSC01005099.1 coordinate 42,939, forward strand.
AAGAAAGCGTGAGCCGATAGCGATTTTGCTCCTGTGTTTATGCAAGTAGGGGATACAATTCACTTGGGTGTTCCTCTTGTCCAAGTTCCTTATCTAGCAAAGGCTCTGAAGTGCACAGGAATGGCAGTGCTGTCAGCTAAAAATGCGATCATTTGTTATTGTCTTGAAATTACTTAAGACTTACTACGTTCTTCTGTGCAATAAGCATAGGTTTGAATGGTAGCTTTGCTGCGTATTAGAACACGTTGACATTTTATTTGTTCTGGCAGTTGATAGATGTGGCATGTGATGAGCGTGTAGGTCTGCCTGGCTATCTTGACAGCTGAGCTCGTTGTTTAAACAAATTACAGTGAGGCTTAGTCTCTGTACCCTCTTAACAGAAAAAAAAATAGGGTAATAAATACGTTTGTCTGACAAAGAATGATGCTGTTCTGGGATTTGTTTCTATATATTTTTTCTACTTTTTTCATGCCAGAGAAACATGAGTTAATCTGCAATTTCATGTGGTCCTGTTACATTTTACTGTAAATATTTCTTGCCTCATTGGGCCACCCACCACTCTCCGAGTAGATTTGTATCCCTCTTTGTTAGCCTTCTGCTAATAAAGCTTTAAAAGAGATTAAAAAGTTAAGTGTGTGGTTACTTTTTTCCCTATTGGCTGTCTTTCCCCCCTGAAACAGTAAAATTTTATTAGCATGACAAATCCGTTAGTGTTCAGCATAAAATACTGGAAATCATACAGTTTAAACAGATGGAAATGCAGATTTTTTGGGGAAAATGCATTCCTCCTTAAAGACAGCATTATGCTTTAATACTATACTTGTATAAATAAGTTGGGCACAGGTCAAAATGATGACTTCCTAGATTTATTGTAGTTGCTTACATTATAATCTTGAAAGTGCGTAGGCTTGGCATTTTTTCAACTGATGGGAATCCCTCGGGCATGCAGTGGTACTCTCTCTTATGTACAATCACAGAGAGCAAAGCATCAGAATAATGCATGCAGCTGTTCGAGTCCATTTCATGTGAATTGGCAAACACTGTGCAAAGTCTGTGCACGCAGTAGTAAATAAATGCTGCTTAGAAAGCCGGTATTAAACCAAGAGCTTGATGTTTTATACTCTTTTTTTTTTTTATTCGTTTTAGACACATGGTGTTTGTCAGAAATTACACACGCAGGTTACTCGAATGCACTTATTCAAGAAGTCCATGTGTCTTAGGCAAAACTTCATTCTACCCGAAGGGGACAGAGAGAGAACAACTTGGATACGAGTCAAACACTTCAGTTTGTGACTGGAAGTTGCAATCAGTAAACTATCCTCACTGAATTACACAGCGAACAGTGAGGCAAGAAACTACGAATGCATCTTTTCCAAAGCATGTAGGTGTGAACTCCTATTGACACAGGTCTGGATCTTCGAAGGTGTTTAGTGTCTCGGTGCACCTTTTGATCTGGATCTAAACTGACAAACTAACTGTATTTTATCGCTGCGGACCTAAGTGCTTAAAGAGAACTGTGGGTAAATGATGCTTTTTAACAACAGTAGGTGCACAGGACAAAGTGGCTGAGTACACAGGTGTTTCAGTGATCGGTATGTGAGCTGAATCTATGGTGTCACTAAACTACAGTGCATGAGGTTTCCACTTGAATTTGAGGATGTTTTAATGAAGGAGTATGAAGTTTTACTTATTTATTAAGCATGTGCCTACTTAAAATGCCTTTACTTGACCTTCGGCTTGTCTCCACTAGAAGTTTGACCTTGGGCTTGTCTCCACTAGAAGAATTTCCGCTGGAGAACACAGCGGAGTCCTGTAGTGGAAATATGCTGACAGAAAGAATTCTTGTTAACGCTGCTGTACCACCTCTCTGAATAACATAAGCTGACAGGAGCACCCTGCTGTTGGCAGAGCTGTATCTGTGTGAGAGCTTTCTGCTGTCACAGCTGGCTGGAGAGCGCCTTTTTTGTCCATGCTTCTGGCTGGAAAGAGCTCGGCCGGCAAAACTTTAGCACAGATGTACCCTTAGATATTGTGGCTTGAATGTGAGATTGAATGATCTCGCTTGCAGATCTTGTTCCTTATCTGATGAGACGATGAACAAATTCAATTGGATGAGTGAAGTCTATGAAATGGTTGCATTTTTATTTGTGTATATAGATATGGCCGTTAAATTATATTCCTAAAAAGCCTTGGGAGTTGTAGTAGGAGTATGATCTGTCAAAAGTTTGAGGTACTGAATTTACCAGTGGGAGGTGGTTTATGCTGGGTACTATTCTGTGATTTTTATGCTGGGGAAAAAATGCTTCTAAATCCTTGCTTGTGATCTAGATCCTACATCTACTAAAACTTGAGAGAGGGAGGGAGGTTCTTTATTGTCTGATTGATGTGGTTTGTGCCCTTCACCTTTTTTTTTGATGGTGCTGTGAAGCTGTTGCATACAGGGATGTCTCTTTGGGCAGTAAGTGGTTGCTTGATCACCTAATAACGGCTTCACAGCCTGGCCAGGTGCGTGTGGCATTACTAAAGGAGGTCCTAGGCCTGGTCGCTGTGCACAGCTCAGTGTAGGACCGACCTTGCTTCTCTTGGCGTAGCTGCTCTTCCCACGCAGCTCTGTTACCCTGAGAACAAGCAGCCCAGGGACTCAACGGGGAAGCTTGGAGAAGGTGTTCTTGTGACTGTTGCTTCTGTCCAGCTGCGGCACGCCAGGGGCCTGGCAGGGAGGGCTGCGGCATTACTAAAGCATGTGGCTCTTCAGCTGGGAGAGGACGGAACCCTAAAAAGCAGTGGCGGTGTTGGCTTTTTTTAAATGAAGAAAGCGATGCAACTTTTTTCCCCCCACACGTCTGCTCAGAGGCTGGATTTGATAAAGGATGGGGCCTCTGGCTACCTGGAAAAGGCACCTAAAGTTTCCTTGGAGTCAGCCCTGCTGCTGTCAAGGAGACGAGCTGGACTGCATTCCAGAAAGGCTGAAGTTTTCTGGCAAAACAGTACCCGAGTAGGTAGCGCAGGCATTTATTTACCAAGGAGAAAACTTGCTCACGTGTTGATGGTTGCCTCGGTGAGGACCACCGGGCTTATCGCGAGAGAAGCGCTGTCCCGAACGGGGGCGTTATCGGGGTGCAGCGGGGAGATGGGGGGAAGGCGGCGGGGCGATGCCGGGGCGAGCGGGTGCGGGACGGGCGGCGCC
>VZSC01005099.1:47615-78976 GCA_013398225.1 Steatornis caripensis
GGAGCGGGGCTCTCCGGGCAGCCCCGCGGCCGGAGCGATGGGAGTCGATGGCCCCGAGAGCGCCGTTCGCTGCCGGTGGCGCGTGCCGGTGCGGCGCACCTCGTGGCCGCTCCTCCTCACGATCGGATCCTGAAGCCCCCTGCCCAGCCCCGGCCGCTGCCGGCACCAGGGCCGGTGACCCGAGCTCTGGCACCTTGCCGGGGACGTGTTCAGAGCCGGGCACGGCTTGGCCGCTTTGGGCCTTGTTAAATGCGCAGAACGCTCCGGTGAGCCCCGGGAGGTGTCTTTAAGTGCGGTGCAACCCCGGAGAACACGTGAGCGAGGGCACACCGCTCAAAAACACAAACGCGCTGTCAAGCCTTCAGCTCACCGCGGAAGTAGTACCAGCTGCTGTTTTATTTTTGCCTTTACAGTGTGGAGCTTGACTTTTTAATGTAGTGTTTGGAAATTGCGCTGAGCCGTGCAGCGCGTGGTATTGTAGATAAGGAATTGTGCGCTTGGTGCCCGGATACGAGCTAATTGAGAGTGTCCCGCAATCCTGGTTGTGCATTGACACGGCGGTAGGTTCGTACGAGCGCGAACGTGCGCTGAAGGTGAATGCTCTATCATCTACCGGTGTACTGAGAGACTGTCTTTAAAAAGAGGGGCAGGTCGCCTGAGTTTTGTAATGGTTTGTTTGATTTAATGTGGAAAAGCACCCAGGTTTTTTGGAAAGGGCGGGAGCAAACCCCAGGTACACAGAAAAAGCCCCCGTGCCAAAGCAGTGGGGGGCTGTCCTGCTGCAGAACAGGAGGAGTGGAGCATGTCATAAGGATTTAGACACTTTCCTGTGTGTGGTCAAGATAGCTTCGCTTTGCCAGTCGAACACATCTCCAGTGCTCACCACTGCAGACTTCAGCTCCTTGTTATTTTACTTTTGATTGTCGGTGAATAGAGAATATTTAAGTAGTTGGTTATTGTGTCAACAGCTTCTTAAGTAGCTGTAAGTAGATTGCTTGTGAGCCAACCCTTAGATAAATAATAAATGACCTTTGTATTGCTCTTTCTGATGTCCTCAGCTGACTTTTTTTTTTTTTTCTTTGATAGTTGCGTTGAACTGTGGGATGCAGATACCTGCACATGTCTAGTATTCCCATCATCATACCATCAGGGTACCATATCTGTTTACTTATTTATGTGTGTAGATGGTGTCATGTGGATTTAAGACAGGAATCCTTTATCCTAAGGGATTATATTATTATGCCTTGCCTTTTCCCGTGGCTCCTGGCCTCAGTGTTGCCAAAACTTCAGTGTTTGATAACGGTGGGAAGAAAGCTGGACCAAAATCATTACTGCTTAAAGTTATCTTAATTGCTGCTCGTAAGAGCAACTCCTGAATGACTTTACAAAGATGCGTTTTGGCTTTGTGGCTAATATTTCTCTCAATATCAGGCTGATAACATACGGCTCACAGGGAAACAAGTGTTTCGAAATGATTGCTCTCCTCTTCGTTATCGATCGTGGTCGTGCGGTGGGTTGTGTATCACCCTTAAATTGTATGCAGCTGAAAGGCTTCTGAAGGAACAGAGCCAGTCTTCAGGAAATACTAAAAAACCCCAGTAAACTGAAAATGCTTTCCTTTCCAGTCAGGTGTTACGTACGGAAAGATTTCTGGCTGTTACCTATAGGGGCAATTCAACTGCTTTTAATTAAAATGTGGGTTAAGCACTGTTATTGCCTTTCACTGCTGTTTACTTCGGTCTCTTAAATGCTGAGATAAAACAAGCATGTGAACGCCAGTAAACTTTAATGAGGTCTGTTAGCATATGTGTAGTCACTCTTGAGTGAGTTCCATGCTTGGAATTGTGAATTCTTCATTAAAGTATTGCTCAGGTTGCCTGGTAGTATTAAAGGATAAGCTATTGTAAATCAGGTGCTACGGTTAAGTGTTGACCTTGGAAATGCAGACATTGATAGTGTTTCAGATAAAGAGGAGGGAGCTGTATTGCGGTTTCAGAAAGTAGCGTTCTGAAAATTTCAGTCCATTCTTTCTCATCACCTGCTTTAATTCATTTTGTCACTCTTGTTTTATGTTGAAATTGGGGGCATTGTTACAAAATGGGTACGTTGCCAGTATTCTTTTCCCTAAAGCTGAAGTACAGCCTTGTCAGACTTAATTACCAAGTTTGGTATTTTGTAACAGTTGTTGAGAGCCTTGAATAATCCACTGTATGCACTATTTGTTTACAAAGTGAAGCTAGAAGACATTAGGTCAACAGTGAAGATAGACCTCGACTGGCCTAGTTAACTGTTTGTATTTAAAAATTGAAATTATTTTCTTTTCTAAGAGGATTTTTTTTTTCCTGGAAACAGACCAGAAGCTTTTTTAATGAACTATTTTTAAATAAAATGCCAAGGAATCGAATTTCTTCGTGAAAGCAGTAAGACAAGATTTGGTTTAAAAGAATGAAAGGTAGGTGGTGGTGTTAGCTCTGATGTGTTCTCGCTCGGTAAACGGCAGTTCTCATGTTACTCCGTTACCAAAGTCTGGAAAATTTGCTTTTGTCTGCATAAATGACTTTGCTTCATTTGGGCATGTGATATTCTTCCTCAAATGAGTACGTAAGGTAACAGAGACACATCTTAAGTTGTTTACTCAAGCAATAGAGCCTGTTTTAGCTTTGGGAGCCATGTATATGTGCACAGTGGTACCATAGTTGATACTACAAATAGAACAGAGAATTTGTGAGCTGGGCATTTTTAAAGAAATGGGTTGTACACATCATTCTTTGGTTAGATGTTTTTCTGCCTGCTGTGATGCTGTGCTGGTGCGTCACAACCTTGGACGTGCTGAGGGAGGATTAAGTTTGGTGTGATGGTGTATGTTTGTATGACACAAGCACCTGGAAGGTACTGCATAGTAAACAGTGGCCAGGGATTTTCTGTGGTGATGGCTTTTGACTGAAGTTGTCTTTTTTTAATTGTGGGATCCTACTCCTTTGGTTTGCTTTTTCCCCCCGTCTTTATTGCGAGAAGTACTACCAAGTGATGCGATACCATTGTAGTTCAGTTGATGACACTTGGTCTAGTCATCTGCAAGAACAGCCACCTGCTTTTTCCTCATCCCGTCCCCTCTCTGAGAGAACCTGTTGCCCCGCTTCATCTTTTGGGATACCTTCTACCTGGATGTTTCACCAGTATCACGTCTCCTGACGGAGCACTCCGACATGCTGTCTTCTGTTAGAGACTTTTTAGTGTGGCAAAAAGATGTTTTATGTAAAACTTGTGTTTAGATCCAAACTTGCACTTCCCTCTTCCAAATGTGTTGGCGCAATCATGTTGCCTGAGCCCAGCTGAAAACTCGTAGCGCTCACTGTGTACGCCAGCACTTCTGAGGCTAAAAGGGAATGTAGCAAGCTGAGAAGACTTCAAACTTGGTAATTTTAGTAAGTACTCATTTTAGTAAGTATTTTAATAGATGTCTTTTTGGCAGTGTTAGGTTAGTTCATTAACTGTCATGATAGACAGACAGCATGTGTGGTGTTCCAGCCAGAGCCACAAGCGTTACTATTTTTTGCTTGATGTTTTTTAGGTGGCAGTTTTAGTGGAGTCGTAAGTAACTCGTGTTGGAGAAGCATCTGTGAAGCGTGCATTTTCATGTGTCAGAGGCTTTTGAGGAGTAGTTAGTGCTACTTTTATTGGAAATGGGGTTACTTAGGTGCAGAGGGTTGGGTGCCTCCTTTGCTCCTTCGCTCTGCTGTTGGTGTTGCAGCCTTAGTCTCTAGTGCTGGGGGGAGGGGGGGGTTGCGTCTCCTTTCCCTCCACTGTAGCCCCTCAGCTGAATGCCATAGTACTGGAAAAGGACAAAGATGGCTTCCAGCTATCTTTTATGACTTGTTGCTGCTCTCTGCTAAGTACCTCTTACTCGGGGTGCAGGATCTAAACTGTTTCCTATAGGAAATGCTTTGGATACAAAACTAGGAAAATTTTGTATGCTTTTTAAGTATTTAGGAGTAGTTGACTTCAGTAAGTGAATTCAGTACTCTCTTACAGTTGAAATTTGGCAACTGTTGTTTGATTTTCTTGATTGAAGTCCTTTATATACTGAACCTGATACCTGCACAGAAGCAAGTTAACCAGTCGTCCCCAAAATGGTACCCAGCAGAAACAGAAATGAAAATTGAGCAGCTCTTTGCTGCTGGGGAGGCAGAGGGGTTGGTGGAAAAGCTTTGCTGCTGACCTGCTTTGAATCTTTTTTCATGCTTTAGAACAACAATACGTTACGTGCAGATTTGGACTTTCTAATTTCAGTGTTGGTGTAAAATTAATACATTGATAATGACTAGCTGAATATTGTTCCTGTATTCTGATGATCAGTGGAAAGTTTTATCTGGTAGATGAGGAGAAACTTAGTCATCAGTTTCTGTGCATCTGGAGCTTTTCTTTAGAAAGAAAAATATTGAGGTAGAGGGCTTCCTGCAGAGCCATTTGGTTTCAGTGCAAGTGTTCAGCCTCTGACTTGGGACACCCCCAGACTGCTCCTTGGGAAAGGAACAGCATCTGGGGAAACAGCTCACGGTGCAAAGCTCTTGCTGATGGCCAGTGATTATGCAAGGGACAGAGCATGCAATAGAGACCCTTTCCTTCAGCATGATTTTCCTGTGCTCTTAGGTAGGCTTTTACTATTCCCAGCCTGGGGTGAGTGAAGGGGTGGTGGAATGTCAGCTTTATCAGGCATCTACTGTTCCAAAAGATAAAGCCCCCTAAATAGCATCGCAGGAGAGGACTGTGGTGGGAATCCCAGCAGCCAGGCAGCAGGTGGGCAGCTGGGCTGGGTCAGCGAAACGTTTCACTCGCCCAGAATTTTGCATTCGTGCATCTTCCAGATTTTGTTCACTTTCAGCTTCTGATTTGTATGTTCAGTCTGCTGCCTTGTAGGTTTTTCAAGTTTTCAGTCCTTGCATTTAAATAAACTGCAGTATGCTGGAAGTTTTTTTTCCCCCGACGTGTGCCCGTGTGAATCTGTTCGTATCTAGTGTTTTCTTAAGTCAGAAGCAACGCTAGCAGTATTTCCCCTGATTTCACTAAACAAACCTCAAGTTGTCTCTTAGATGATTTCAGTAACAGGATAGGTGCCTTGAAGTTCTCACAGAGAATTACTACCGAATCCTCTTTAGTTCTCTGACGCTGGAGATAGGTGACCCTGCTTACGCTAAAGATAGATTTCCCGGGCTGCAGGCTGCCTCACTGGAGCTGTTCAGCTTTGAGCAGATGGCCATAAATGGAAAGAGCAACAGGAGAGAGACGGAGTACCTTAGTGAGAGTGTGGGTGATGTGCAACAGGTGTTTCTGCCATCGCCGCTTTTAACAACCTTTGTGAGGGTGAGGAATATAGAGCTGGCTGTGAATAGGGTTGTCATTTTAATTGATAAGTTGAGGGGTTTTTTGGTGTTGCTGCTGCATTCGAGGTGGTGCGATCTGCACTGTATCAAACTTAAATGTGCTCTCTGGAAGTTACTTCAAATTTTTTTTGATTGATTATGTAGTTTTCGTTAACCTGAAGAACTTGAAAAAAAGAGATATTTTCACCTTCCTCCCTTAGTTATCACTTAAACCCCCCTGCATACTGTTTGTTATGCTTTGTGTTTTGTTTTTTAACAACCAAGCCTGCTAAACCCAACTCACAGATATTTTTAATGTCAGAAAACGAAACTGGATATATCTGTTTTGCAAAGTAATCTTGTATTTTTATGTGTATATGTGTATCCAAATAAACTGAAAATCTGAAGAGACGTGACCTTCAGATTTTAATGGGACAGTAGGTGCAGATGGTACTACTTCCCTGCTCTGCTGTGTTGGTTTGTAACCATCCTCGTCATTACAGTCTGGTTTGTTCTGGTTAACTGGCAGGCAGAAGACAAATCACAGAAGTTTGCTTCTGTAAGCTCTTGAACACCTCATAGAACTGAGGAGCTTGGTCGGGAACTTAGTTCTGCTTGTCTCATATCTTCCCTAAACATTTCTGTTGACAGGAAGGTAGAAAAGGTGTGAAGACACCTGACAGTTTTCGGATTTTCATGTTGAAGATTGAGTAGCGCAGTCGTTCAGTGATACACGTGTACTTTTATAAGTAATCTGTGCTCATTAATTTTTTTTTATCCTTCTACAGTGGAAGCATCGGTTCATGGAAGTAATGTGCACTGCACGGATAAGACAATTGAAGCTGCAGAGGCCTTGCTTCATATGGAGTCTCCTACCTGCCTGAGAGATGCCAGGAGTCCTGGTATGTCAGCTGCAGTTTCTGCTCCGTGAGCCTTTTCTCCTCCCACTAATTAGTAGAACAAACATATCGGGAAAACTGCTTCTAGGGAGAACTGTATGCTGTTTAAAACATTTGCTTGCTTATTTCAAAACTACAGATTTGAGTTTTTACGTGATCTGTCCACCCTGTAACAAGCATACTTACAGACTAAATCATTTATCTGAGAGAGGTTGTAGGGTAGAGATCCTTGAGTAAGCTACACATTGAAAGTGAACTTTCTGTCTGAACATCAGGAAATACTTTTGCACTGTGAGGGTGACCAAGCACTGGCACAGGTTGCCCAGAGAGACTGTGGAAGCTCCGTGCAACCAGTTCCAGGTGGCCTGGCTTGAGCAGAGGGTTGGACCAGGTGCCCTCCACAGGTCACTTCAGACTTCAGCCGTTCTGTGGTTATTTTAAGGGAGAAGTACCTGTTTTTCTATTTTAGAAAGAATATCTGAGTACACTGTTGTGAAGTGTTACCGTTTTAAAAAACCAAAACTTAATGTTGATGACTACTTTAACTTGATGTTCCTCCTGAAGTTACTTAATGTATGTTGGATGAAGTGATGGTCAAACTGAAACCCAAAAGCTACAAAATAGGAAACGGAGATTGGAATAAGGATCAAACGTTAAGTTCTAATTTGTTTCATTTAAGGTTGAGTTTAGTTCTAAAGAATATTGGTGTGACATTTATCTTGGGCTTAACAATACTGGCAAGCATGCCTGTTTTTGGGGATTGGATTGATTCTCTAGGTGACAGGTTGTTGAAGCAGAATCTTGCCATGCTACTGCATATGCTTTGCTTAAAATAATTTAATTTGAGATACATTAAAATAATTAGGTAGAAACTTAATCAGACTTGGTTTTTTTTTTCCTTCCTTCATAGTGGAAGTTTTTGTCCCTCCTTGTGTGTCAACCCCAGAATTTATCCATGCGGCCATGAGACCTGACGTGATCACAGAAACTGTGGTGGAGGTATCAACGGAGGAAGCTGAACCAATGGATGCATCTCCTGTTCCAACTTCCCCTGATATCCATGAACCAATGAAAAAGAAAAAAGGTATATATGGCTCTTTGTAGGAACAGTGTCAGAATTTATTTGTGATGTGCGCTGCCACAGATGGTGCAGTTGATGCTGCTGGAGATAGGTGAAATAATCTGGTTTCTCCGCTCATTATAGTTGGACCAATTGGAGTCTGAAACGTGAGTTCTTAGAAAATGAGTCTGCAACAAGAGGAAAGAAAGAAGAGTAGCAAGAGAATGGGCTTTGCCAAGCCATAAAGGAAAATGACGACTTTGCTGCTGTGGTTTTTTAAGCACAGTTTACAAAGTGGAGGAAGAGTAAAGGATTCAAAGAGGACTTGTGTGGGTAACCATTGGTGCCTGAAAAATGGATATATTTGGAGAGTGAATAGGCTCGGTGTTCTTTCAATGAAACAGCAGGGCAAATACTGGCTTACAGAACTGTAAATGGATTCACAAAATCAGTACAGGATCTTCCTTGTGAGAGAAGTATCGTCTGAGTGGCCTGTCTTGGAGGAGAAACTATTCAGGACAGTGTTTGAGTTCTGAGCATTTAGCTATGGAATGAGAGATTGGCACCTGGTGAAGTTTCTCTCTGGTCTAGCAGTTTCCTTACAGGCATCAATACAGTTCACATAACTATAGGAACATTGTTTTATTAGAGCTTCCGGACATGCTAAGATGGAATATTTACTGTAATTTAGAGGAAAAAAAATGCAGTGTAGTGATAAAGTAATACAAAGCTAAGAACTTGTGAGGTTTAGATTTAATAAACACACACACACACATAACAGATAACTGTAACTCTACTGTAAATTACATAAGCAAGAAAATTATGATTAGAGCTTTTCTGTAGCTGTAGTCATACACTGGATTTAAACTATTTCTTTTTATTCCGCTGTCTGTCTGAATGGTTGTTACTGGGCAGATTGCGTTACAGGGCTGTGCTCAGGAAGTTCTGAAGTGTTTTGAAGGTTATGTTGTAAATACTTTTTTCCTATTACAGAGTCCAAATCGCTGCTCCTAAGTGTGTAACATCATTCGGCCATAGTTACAGAGCCGTAACTTGGGTCTGCATAATTAATGCCTTTTGAAATTCAGTGTTTAATGAAGAACGTTGTTCATCAGCAAAAATTAATGCTATCGTGCCTGAGGTAGGAGAGTTAATTGTTGCTGCCTGCCTTTAACTGAAGGCAGAAGCATGGACTGTTTACAGCCTGCTGCCTTGGGGTATGATCCTCTTCCCTGCTCGGGCCTGTTTACCTTGAGTAAAAAGCTCACTGAAGTGTGAAAGGGTGAAGAAGCTGCAGGTTTTGCTGGGAGAAGATTTCCCTGGCACAGGAAGGTGTAGGCAGCTCTCAGCCTGCTGAGGAGTCACCTCCTGAGCCTCCTGGCAGGGGCAGGCAGAGGGTGTGTGGGAGCCCTGCCAGCCTGCAGTGAGCCAGGGCAGGGCGGCAGGCAGCTGGGAGCTGTGTGCAGGTAGGCTTCCAGCACTGCCCAGAGCTGTCCTGCATCGGGTCCCGTTTGTAGCAGTCTTCGTGCTCTGCCGTGTGTGAATCCCGTGTGGAACCGCTTGCTTGCTAAGGGGAAGCTTTTATCTATAGCTTTTAACGGACAGGTGCAAGGTGGAAATGACTGACTGTGATTTCAGTAGTAAAATTTTTTAGGAAAACTGGTGCTTTGATCAATACCCATACTAGAATACCAAAAACAAAGCAGAAGAAGGACTGCGTTTCAGAGTAAAACAGACGTTGGATTTAAGAATGCAAATAAATTGAAGTTTTACTTTATATGTTTGGTGCTTACTTCACCTGCCATTAACTTGTCTGAAATTGAGTGAAATCTGCCTATGAATTAAGCGACCAAGTGATGAATTAAACTGGATGTGCAGAAGTAGTAATCTGAGAATTTTAAGTTTATCCATACTTGTAGCAAGGAAGTGGTGCGGGAACAAAATGCTTGAACTGCTTCTTTCAGCAAAGACCAACTATAAAATACTTTGCGTATGATTAATACTTTTTTCTCCCATGTTTTGTGTGCAGCTGGCCGTAAACCAAAGACCCAGCAATCGGCTATGTCTGATGGGTCTCCAGATCTGGGTGTAAAGAAGAAACCTAGAGAAGGCAAAGGTATATTTTTCATTTCATCGAGTCTTTGAAATTGTACAGCGTATGTATTTTGTATCTGTCACAGGAAATACACAGATCTTTGAGTTTGGTGGACAAGTTTCTACTGACTTCGTTAGAGTTTTAATTTCATCTGATGTCTTCAAATTTGTACAAGGTCTAGCACAAGCATGTGTGGAACTGCTCAAGAAATGTTCTGCATTGCACTCTGCAGTAAATAGCCTTTCTGATTTTTAATTTGCTTTGTTTTGTGTTTTATTGACTCGTGCTGTCTTTTGTGTTGTGTGTTAACTTACTGCTGGACACGTAATTTGTTAAGCTACTGCTGAAAGGCTTGTTCTTGAGTAGAAGCAGCTTATGGGTTTGTAATGGTGATGGTTGAAAATACTCTTTCTTAGTTGATTCACAAACTTTAGTGGGAATATATTGCTTGACTAATAGATTCGGTTTGGCTTAAGGTGAAAAACAAACGATGATAATGTTTCTTTACTGCTTGAGTGAGGGATTCTGTGCAGGAGAGCAATGCTTTCCTAATGTTTCTCTTGTTGACTAGTGGGTCCTTTCTTGGACTTCAAGCCAAGCATGGAGAGACAGACTAGGGCATTTGCTCACAGGTTACATTTGAGTTGGCATACAGCATACCCTGGTTATAGGTGAAAAATGTGGATCTCTTCCCCACTTACTGCACTGAAAGTTGTTTGGAGATGTTGCTATGGCTAGGAGAAACAAAGTTTAGTGACTTCCAGTGGCAGCATACTAGCTGAAAATGTGCACGGTGGTCAGTTCCACTGTTATCTTGGGATTTGTTTGAAAGCAAGATCTCAACTGTTTACGTAATTCCTTATCTGGGCACTGCTCCCGAGTTGTCACATTTGTCAGTAGGGCAAGGAGGAATGGGACTGATGTCGTGCAGATGTTAGCTCATGAAAAACAATGCAAACAGTAATTAAACTTCCTTGCAGTGACTGCTGTTGCTGTCTTTGGGTGTAGCAGTGGGCCTCAATGAAGATCACAGATTTTACATCTGCTGTACTTAAAAGTACATCTTGTTTAATTTTTTTTTTTAGTATTCTTAAAGCCGCCTTAGCTGTCTTTCTAATTCTGATTTTACTACTGAAGCTTTCCATTATCTGAATAGTACTCTTAAAGTGTCCCAGTTCCTAGTTTGCTGCAGAAGTAACTTTGAGAAAGGAGGCCTATATTTCTGTCTCTTTTAGTTTTTGTGTGTACGGGTGTGTTAACTCTATAGCCGTTTGTTTTATGAAGTGGAAGATGGTACTGCTTTGGTTTTTGTTGGGTTTTTTTTGTTTTTATTTCCGTGGACCCTCGTAGTGGTCTACTTATGTCTCTTGTTCTCAAAGGTATCTCATTGCATATTTTACACTAAACTGGCATAAAAGGCATTTGTTTTTCTTAATGTAGGCTAACTTGATGTTCTGCAAATTATTTTGTTACTGGATTTTTTTTTGTTATTTATTTTTAAAAATTACTTGCAAATATAGGTTATTTTTACATGCAGCCTGTTTTTGGAAAACCAGGAATTATTGCTAGAGCTCAGTACTGTCAGCAGAGTTAAGTCATGGAGGAGGAGGACAGCTGGTTGTGCCCATTTGGAAAGGGGATCACTTGCTGTCCGTGTAGCTACTCCTTCCTTTGTGCGTTCCTGATACTTTATCGTGCAAAGTGAAGGAGCTGTAAATCTGATTTAATTGTGACTTCAGTTTATTATACAGGAGGAACTGAAGACTTCTTAACATTTTTTCCTTAAAATGAGATAGTAGTATTTTTTTGTCCTCACATAGTGGATTGGCAGTTCAGGCACGGTCTCTCATTCCGTATTTTGTTTCTCATTTGCATAAATACTCTTTTTAAAGTGTAGGCAGCTGGAGGGAGCAAAACTGGCTTTCAGCCTCTCTGCACAGCTGCTGGTACCAGTGTGACAGTTCATTGATACACGCAATGCCTTCTATCCTTCACATACTTTCTGGCCATTAATCCTTCTATTTTGAGATGACAGCTAGCGTTCTTAAGTAGCTGGCAGCTGTAATAATCGGCTAGCCGCAAAAATTTATTTTGTTGGGCAAAATGTACTCTGTATTGAAGTTGAGGTAGGTAATAATAGCGTCTAACTCAGTGGCAGCTTACAGTACTGGTTAGTGTGAGACCTTTCAGGAGCGGAGATGAGAGCTTTATGCTATTAAGTAAAGGCTTCTGCCTTCCTAGCAAGGTGCAGTGCATGTTTGTCTGCCAGGCTGGGCTTAGGGATGCTTAAGAATGGCACAGATGTAAACCTGTTCAGATAACACATTTTACAGCCATGTCTTTCTCTTCCTCAGGAGTCTGTAAGCTTGGGTTCATAGTGTTGGGAAGGTCTGGTTCTAAGGTGAAAGGGTTTAAAATGGTTCAGAATTGGTTTAGACGTTTCTAAAATAAGCTTTTTGTGTTAAATGCATAGCAGCTACAGCTGACCCAGCAGCCCACTTGAAGTATCACTGGATCTTACTGGCAATAGTAGATGGCTTCTGAGTAGTATAGGTATTGTATAGTCCTCCTGTGGAAAAAAAGTTGTTATTTGGGTCAATGCGGAGTATGAGGGAAAAGAAGAAAAGTGCTGAGTCAGCAGCACTGTTTCAGCAGAAAAATCGGGCCCTTTCAGGAATGTTTTCTCTTGAAGTTGCTGTTTACTTCCCAATACTGAAGCCCACGTATTTTTGCGAAGCATCTCGTGCTCTCTTGCAGACCTCCAGCATTTGGTGGGGAACCCAGAAATCCTATTTGTGAGGAGCTATGGGGAAAAAATAAAACAAACCAGGGATTAATTCCCTAAAATCTAAGATGATTTCAGGATTCCCGAGTTCTCTTGTTGAATCTTTCCTCATATAGCTCCTATTCAAATGTCTCTGAAATCCAGTGGAAGCTGGATTTTGGTAGGTCTTAAGTCAATACTTGCTGTTTATTGGAGCACGTGATAAAACACTTTTATTTTCTGTCTATGAGGTGATCTTCCAGAAGATGAAAACTGTGATTTTTTTTTTTTCTTTTCTCTTTGAGATTTGTCAAAGATAGCTAACTTCTTGGAGTCTGCAACAGTAATGTTTAACCTGCCATAATGTTTTTTGATTGTCTTCAGCATGGCATAACAAGTGCTATGCTGGGTTGCTAAATCTGGCAAATTAATGATGTTTTATCAGAAAAAAAATTTTTAATATATTTTTATTTGGCCCATGCCACCTCCTGGAAGCGTGATCAAGTGAAGACTTTGGATTAATGTTCTGAGGTTGTTATTCTTGTAGCTCTTAGTTCTCCCTTCTCCAATATTTTGAGGAGTCTTCTCCAGCTGTACAAATTGGAATGCAATCTGGTTTTTTTCCTCTGCTTTTCTTCCCGTTTTCCTAGAAGCAGATAGTATAGTCAGAGTGCAGATGGCCCCCAGTTATCTTTTATGCCATCCTGATAGTCACTGTCAAACTGTGTCTCGGGGTTCCTCCAGTGGAAATGGTTCACCTCTTGAACACCTGAGAAAGACATTAAATTCTTCTGTAGGCTGACTTCATTCTCAGTCCCCCTAATCACAGAAAGGTACATGGGATTTCTGCAGTATGAGTACTTGTAGCAAGAAGTTGGACTGGTTTTGCACCTAGATGGGCATTGGTCACTCTGCAATGTATATTTGGGAAGGGGCAGAATATGGGTCTGCCACCCATCGGTGTGAGAGCCCCAGATCCTGGATGGGAGGTCATGTTACAGACTTAACACAGTTGATGTGATTCGTTATTGAAGGTTGTCTGCCTTTTAAAAATCACTTATTTATATCCTCCTGTCCTTCACTGTCGTAAAATGGACTGGCATTTCCATTCCCTGTTTAAGCGAGTATGAGACAAAAATTCTGATCTCTCACCCTGCCTGTGCTGAAGAGATGTAGGTTGTAGTGACTTGGAACACCCACCCAAACTTCTTTTCAAGAACTGACAGCGGGTGCTGGATTGAACAGGCTCCCGTGCTGCATAGCAGATCACTTGGATTAGCTCCTTTTGGAATGTAAATATTTATGGAAACTTTACTAAACTTAACAGAATGAATGAATATGTGCAGGTTACATTTCATGCGATCCTCTGTGTAACATTTGCTTGTAATGCAGGTCTCTCAGAGTTAGCTATATATGGAGAACTTGCTGTTCCCTTTAAAAGTGGGTTTCTAATATTTAAATGCTTTCTGATTATAGGAAATACAACATACTTATGGGAGTTTCTTCTGGACCTTCTCCAGGACAAAAATACTTGTCCTCGATACATTAAATGGACTCAGCGAGAGAAGGGAATCTTTAAACTGGTGGACTCGAAAGCTGTCTCCAAACTATGGGGAAAACACAAAAACAAACCTGACATGAATTATGAGACTATGGGAAGAGCTCTGAGGTAAAAACTCTTATATCCTTAAGTTGTCTACTGTAATTTTATGATTCTTAATTTTGCCCTTAGAAATATAACAGTTCCAAAAGTTTAAAAGCTTTACCCTCTTGCTGACTTAGCTGTTTAAAAAGTATCAGAGTCTTCCAGTTCCTGTTGCTTTTTATGTTACCAGTTAATTTGCAATTTAATTCCTGAAGTGTGTATTTAAAAGGTCAGATGTGTTTTCAGCTGGATCTTTCAGATGCTTTGCCAGTACGCTCTGCCAGCTTATTCCCATACCTTCTCACGTTGTAGGTTTTACTGTGGTTACTTCAGATTTTCTTGTTAGCACAGAATGATGTTTTCTTTAAAATCTGTCGCTATGTTGGTTACTACTTAACTGTACTTTTCTTGCAGATACTACTATCAAAGAGGAATCCTTGCAAAAGTTGAGGGACAGAGGCTTGTGTATCAGTTTAAGGAGATGCCAAAAAACATAGTTGTCATAGATGATGACAAAAGCGAGCCCTGCAATGAAGATTTGTCAATGCCTGCAGATGAAAAGTCATTGGAAAGAGTGTCTTTATCTGCAGAAAACCTTTTAAAAGCAGCAACCTCTGCACGCGGAGGAAAAAATTCCTCTCAGTTAAGCTGTACCAGAACAGAAAAAGCGGTCACCAGGGTTGTGAATATTGCCTCACCAGCGCATGATACATCGTCATCTCGTCCCTCAACTACCACTACTACTGTCCCAGCAACAACAGCTCCCAGGTTTGTATTAATGTGGCTTGAGCTTGTCATTTGCTAATGAAAAGCAATTTTTGTGTTAGGAAGCTGTCCTTTTAGGGTTTTGTTTTATGTTTTAAATGTTGGAAATAGTTTCTGATCTGCAAGCAGCAGTATAACATGATAGAATACTATGAAAGTCTTAAGTTTCTGAGGTCAGAGCCAACTGTCAATATGCTTGGCGCTCATGCGTATTTTAAAATTATGTAAAGAGTGGGAGGGGGGAAAAAGAGATAGGAATGCTACTAAATTTCCTAAGTCCTATTGTTAGACGTACGAAAGACTTGGTTCGTTGTTTGGGGGTTAGTTTTTTTGTTTGTTTGTTTGTTTTAAGAACCAATAAAAAAAAAAAATCTGTAAATCCTAGATTTGTCTTCCCTGTTGTCATGTCTCATTGTGCCCTGTGTTTTGGCTTAAACACACACATCTTTCTTTATTTTGCAGGACTGTACGTGTGGCAATGCAAGTGCCTGTTGTAATGACCTCTCTGGGACAGAAAATCTCAACCGTGGCAGTGCAGTCAGTAAACGCGGGGTCACCGTTAATAACCAACACAAGTCCAACAGCAGCGACAACTCCAAAGGTAGTAATCCAGACAATCCCTACTGTGATGCCAACCTCCGCTGAAAACGGAGACAAAATCACAATGCAGCCTGCCAAAATCATTACGATCCCTGCCACACAACTTACGCAGTGTCAGTTACAAACAAAAACAGGCCTGTCTGGGTCAGGAAGTATTAACATCGTGGGAACCCCGTTGGCTGTTCGAGCACTAACCCCAGTGTCTATAGCTCATGGGACACCAGTAATGAGACTATCAGTGCCTGCTCAGCAGGCATCTGGCCAGACTCCTCCCAGGGTGATCAGCGCAGTTATAAAAAGTCCAGAAGTTAAATCAGACACAGCGGCTTTAAAACAGGAACGTGAAGTGAAAACACTGCAGCTGGTAAAAGAAGAGAAGCCGGCAGATGGAAGCAAGACTGTGACCCACGTAGTAGTAGTTAGCACGCCCTCAGCTATTGCCCTTCCAGTAACGATGAAAACAGAAGGAATCATAACTTGTGAGAAATGAAGAAGGGGTTGCTTCCAGCGTGGACTTCTAGACTGTTATATACTGACATAATTGGGGGAGGGAAGTGGATGCAATCACCAAGTTGAAAAGGAGAGTTTTGAAATGTTAATAAACATGCATATGTTGAAGACTTACTGGAAAAAAAAATATTATTTTCCCGTGTTTCATTGGGAATTGAACCACATTGATATGCTGACAAAAACTGCCTCTTCGGTTGGGAAACAGCTGAACCTGTGGAGAAGGAAAGATAGAGGGACTGAAAAGGGACCAAGCAGTTCACTACGTTACCTGTTACCAAGTCACACTAAGACCTGGAACACTAAAAGAGAGTTGTGTGAGAGGTTTGCCTTGGTTTTTAGTTTTTGAGGGGAGAGGAAAGTCTCATTGTTACAAATGGCAAATTTGATGCATTTTGTATGCATACCAGCAATTAATACTGTGTGCCCACAGTACTCAACTGGTGCTATGTGAAAAACTCTGCTACTAGGTATTGTAGAATGTGAAATAAAGGAGAAGATTAAAGAGCTTCTAAAAGAAGAGGGAGACCTGGAGGGATTTTTTGTATCATACAGCTTAAGCAGATTCAAAATGAAAGCCTTAGACTGATTTTCAGTTATCTTTCTTGAAATAAGCTAATGGCTTGTTTGTGTAAAGCTTTTTTATTAAAACAAATTTTTTAAAAATCTTGTACCTAGCACAGTATTGTTATAGAATTACATGTAACATATTTTGTATGGTAGTTAAAAGTCTGTCTAAATTTCTTAATCGTGGAGAAAATAGCAGTGGGCTTTCCGCCTTCTGCTGTAACATGCCTGTGTCTCTCACTTAGCCTTGACATCCATGCATACATTTCAGTTTCAGCTCTACTCTGTCACTTGAAAGGTCACGCCCAGCATGAGCTTTTGTCAGGTAGTTCTAAACCTGTAAATTTTTTTTAGTTGAAGTTAAGAGGGAAGTACCAGTGTTCAGAATGAACTATAATAGTTTGTATATTCAACATTTGAAGTATATTCTATTTTGTTGTACTCTTGTTTCAAAGTGTATTCAAGTAGGTTTTACTGAAATATAGAAAGGAAATTTAACGGTGTTTGGTCTGCTTTTTATTTTTTACTTTTTCCTTTCAACTGGTTAACCTTCTCTTCTGCTTATTTGAAATCTTCTAGGCATTCAGCCTAAGATAGCTGATATAATGTGGAAGTTTGGAACTCCTCACTACTCCAGTACTGCGAACGGCTGACCAACTCTCTCACACAGTACACCGAAATATTTTTCCTTGAAATATCTGTAGAGCTTGCGGTAGTTGGTGAGGTAACTTCTGACAGGGGTCTAGTTCTCGTACGCTTTTTCAGGACGGTGAGCATACGCAGTGTTCCCGCATGGTGGCTAGTCATGTGAATGCTTGTGGAATAACTTGAGTAGCTTAAGAAGTTACTGCCCTCCAGCTGACAGGTCATAACTTTGTGTGTGCTCCCAGTTGTTTTAATGCAAAGAAGACAGGGTTTGCTTAAGTGACTCTGAGAATCAGTAACTTGTAGAGCTCTCTGAACTACCTAACTATTCCTCCAGCTACACCTTAATTTCCTAAGGCTGCACTGCAAAGGAAAGGTAGAAATGAGCAGGCTTGGCTGTTCCAGTGTACTGATCTGTCTGATGATCCTCATAGAGGCAAGCTGAAAGTACCTGTAGGTAGAAACTGCGAAAAAAGAGAAATACTAAGCTAATACTAAGCTCGTCCTTTTAATGTTCTTGCCATTGACATTTCCAACTGTTTATAGTTTGGCTTCAGCACGAATACATGACTTTAGGTGGATGGGTTTTTTTCCTTAATGAAGTAAGTATCTAAATAGGTTTTCTATTTGTAATTGCACTGAAGTTACAGGCATCATGATACATTACTACAGGGTGAAGCTCAGGTGAGAACACAAGAGTACACAAATTACTCTTGTAGTTGCAGTCCATGTGCAAGAGTTTAGCTTAAAATAGATGCAAGGTAGCGTAACCCTGTTTTCATGGGGACTGCACTGGCACTGTGACAGTTACTAGAGAAGCAGCACATCAGCTTGTGGGTAACCAGGTGCCTAGTGGCACCCCCAGTTCCTAGTGAGATGCCCTGGAAAGTTTTCAGAGCAGGAATTTGGGTAATCTTGAAATAATTTAAATCTAAATGACCATCTAAGTACTTCAGGCCTGGAGGAGCAATTTTGACAGAAATCTGGAAGAGAGGCCTTCAATAATGATAAGGAAGACCAGAATTAAATATTTACATTGAGGTTAATTTTTTTCCCATTAACTTTTAATACAGAAAAACAAGTTGCCTCTAGAGTCCTACCAGTAAGCACCATTCTTCCCTTACACTGGTAAGAAATGAGGGAATAGCTCCATACAGCCAGGTCATCACATGGGGAACTTTGAAAGTCTTCTGAAAAACAAGTTCTTTTTCATACACTGAAGCAGGGAAGCAGAGTTTAAGAAGAAATGAATCAACAACCTGAAGCAGATAAAAAAAGTGAGGTGTAGAAGGCAGCAATCCCTTCCACCAGCAGTTAACCCAAAGAAGCGAAGGTTCTTTTAGATGAGCTGTTTTTCTGGCCTGGGGTAGACTACAAAGACTCCTTCACAGGAAGAAATGTGGAAGGAAGAGCATTTATGTTGTCGAGAAAGAGCTATGACAGAAAGGGGGGAAGTAGGGGGAAGCTGATCGATGGGTTGACTGATTTGGTGGTCTGAGGCATAAGTGTTCTGGGTAAAGAGAAACGGAGCAGTGTGAAGAGAGGCAGGTAGAACAAATTGAAGCTGGAAGACAAGTAATAGCATTTCTAAACCCACGTTTGTAAGTCTTTTTCTGTAAGAAATCCTTTTCTAAAAGACTGTTACTTGATTGTATATGAAGGGGAGATGCTGTATCTCACAGCATGAAATGTATCTTTCTGGAGTATTTGTATTTAAGACCTTTCCAACACCTAATTTAGATCACTGAAAGTCAAATGGGGACAAACTATCTTCCTGGAAACATATAAGGATCTCCAGCTGATTACCTCCTTCTCTTAAGTTAGAGCCAAGACTTCATCATGTAATGGCAGAAATGAGAGGAATGAAGGCACATGTCTCTCAGACACTGCTCTTAACTGTTGGTGCTGCATCTTGCCACGGAACTGGTGATGGTGCTTTGGCTCTCTCCCCTGGCCGCCCGGTGAGTGACACACATGCTACCAGCTGCCAGAGGACATTTATCAGAAGTTCGTTAGGTGCTGCGAGAATCTCAATCTGTATGAGGATGCGCTGTAACTGAAATGGAGAGTACTTAATCCGGCTTCAAATAGCAAAGCCCCTTTTTGTTAACCTCTCCTTGTATGCCTTTGTACTTTGCACTTTTTTCCTAATTTAGCTGCTAGCTGTAGGTACAGACAGGCTTTTTGTCCTGGTCAGATAGTGATTTCAGCGTACCTGCTTAAGCACCGCTCTTCAGCATCACTTTGTGTGCGTGTGGTTCCCCCAAGTTGTTCTGGGATCCGGTTGTTCCAAAGTGGTGTGCAGTCTAGGTAACAAGCCACGCTTGAGGCACCCTCTCCCTGGGGATTTCTACAGCCAAATGTCAGAGGGGCAAGATTCCCACCTGTAAGTCTCCCATTATTCTCTGGGTGTCTGCAAGCTTGCTCTTCAACATCCTTTTTATGCAGACATAATTACTATGTAGGCAAGAAATGTTTTTATGGGTGGTGTTGGAGGATGTGACCTCGGGGTGAGGGAGCTTTGGTCAGGTTTGTAACATCTGAAGTGGGCAAAGGGATGCTAAAACATTAAGAAGTTAGTATGTAGCTATACTTGAGACTTCCTGTTGAAATTCTTGTTGAAAAACCTGTTATTTTGTCCCTGTGTGAAAGCAGGACTAGCTTTTACATCGGAAGCTGGTGGCTCATGTAGAAGAGTCCAGGCTTAACTCATCCTTGGCAAGTAGTAACTAGATGGGTGAGTAGAATGAAACTCTAGTGTGAAGTGAGCATGCTTTATGCAGAAGGCATTGAGACGTACACAGCCACGGTATCACCGATTTTAATATATATATTTTTATATATATTTTATATATAAATACATTTTTATTTTTCAGGTAACTGCTGTTGCAAGTTGTAGGAGGGACAGGGTAATGCTGTGTGATCCACAGGAAAATAAAAAGAAAATCTGAGTTGCAACTCAGAATAAAGATCCAAATATCAAACTTCCTGGGTTGTGGCAAGAAAAGCTGAAAGGGGAATCCCGTCTTGGACACCACTGTTTTTGTTACCCTCTCTTGGACTCCACGCTGGTTAGCATTGAAGTGAAGCGTTCCGTGCTTTGACACAACTCAGGTGATGGGGTAAAGCGTGCTGCAGGGAAGGCTGAACTCTTGGCATCCACTGCCAATCGGTTTCATCAGCTTCCGGACTTTGGAGAATTACATCTGAGCTGATCAAGGATCGGTGAGCAGGNAAGCGTTCCATGCTTTGACACAACTCAGGTGATGGGGTAAAGCGTGCTGCAGGGAAGGCTGAACTCTTGGCATCCACTGCCAATCGGTTTCATCAGCTTCCGGACTTTGGAGAATTACATCTGAGCTGATCAAGGATCGGTGAGCAGGAGGCAGTCAAGAGTCGATGAGAAAGTGGAGAGGTGCCTGAAGCCTCAGTTCTTATGTGCCATGGCACGTGCCACAGGGATCTCAGTTACGCGTGAAGATTGTCACAGCCAGAACAAGCTAAGTTCCGTTTCTGCCTCAGTTCAGACAGTTCAAACAGCAGGTATTAAGCTTACTAAGTGAAGAAGATCCAAGTGACACTATCTACTTCTGATCTAATTGTTCTCTGAGAGAGGGTGTTTTAATAAGCTTACAACGGCTTCTGCCTTTCAGCAAATTAAATGAGTGAGTCATTTCTTCCTTCAGCTAGCTTGAGGGTGAGGGAAAACTGCCACTGCTAAAGCTAATGCAGCTTTTTTTCAAGATTAGAGCAAGGGATCTGTTGAGACCTTTTTTAGCCTTTGTGTGCTTGTAAGGCAGACAGCCACAAGAAGAGCTTTGAAGACATTTTTACTGTAAGAGTCATACTGCTACATAGGAAAAAAAAATTAAAAACCTTCCTGCTTTTTCCTGTGAAAAATATTTACTGTACTGGTATTTATAGCAGGCAGAAGCATTTTAGTACTGCAGGCCTGCCTCTTGCTGAATAAAACAAAGCAAGAGCAGTATTTGACTTAAGTTTTCCAAAAGACTCTGTCTGCAAAATGTATTTTATAGCAAGTACTGGAATAAAAGGGTGAAGCTGACTGGAAAGTTACCAGTTAATTTCTGCATTTTGTCTATGTTTTTTTATTAAAATACAGCAGAAAGGGTTCACTGTTGTGCTGTAGCAGGAATGCGTGATTTCCTATGATGACACCAAGAATTGCGTTGTGATGGGGAGAGACCCCAGCCTTTTCACAGTTACTCCACCCTCCCCTCGCCTTCAAAATTGCCCTGTAAGGACATGAAGCAGTGAATGTCTACTGTCACGTGCCCAGGGTGAAACGAGAATCCCAGCCCCTTCCACTTCAGAAGAGCTCTGCGATGGCAATGTCATACAAATCGTGCTGTTTCCCCACAGTTTGTTTTCTTTTATAGGAGAGTTAGCATTGAAAGCAAGGGTCTGAGTAAAATGGCATGAGAATCATCCAGATGATACCAACTATCATCATGCTGTGAGGGTGATGGTGGGAGTTTCGTAGCTGCGGTAGTTTAGCTCCTGCTGGTAAACAAAGCCTGCCATGATCCGTGCTATGGCTCTGTGCCCTGGCAGGGGTGAGGCAGTACATTGATGGACACCCTCGGCTGTCCTTAGGAGCTGCTTATGCGAAAGTGAAATGGAAATTAAGGGCTTTTTGTTGGTGGGGGGGTTTTGGTTGGGTTTCTTTGGTTTGGGGTGTTATTTTGTTTGTTTTTACACACAGCTCTGAGTACAGTATTATCCTTGCTCCCAAGTCACGGCTTTCTACTACCGCAAGTGTAGTTTCTTCTAGAAACTGCCGAAAGGGTCTGAATGGGAACTCCAGCTTCTGGTGTGACACTTTGTGGTAGACGAGCAAGGAGCTGACTTTTTAAAGGTACCATCTTACAGGTTTACATTGTGGTGTTGCTTTTAGAAGTGTTTAGCTACAGCTGACTAGATACCTCCATTAATGGGCAATTGTAGTATTTCTCCTCCTTGCAAAGACTTACTTGAGGGGAGATCTTAAGAGAAGACAACCCTGAAGGAGAATCACTGCATCTCACCCCCTCAGAAAGCAGTTGAGGGCAGCCAGCACCAGGAAAAGGAAGCTGTCTCAGTCTAATCGGTATGAAATGCTTATGGCAGGGATGCTCAAAGGTCTGCCTTTCTGTGGGGCGTTAGGAGCGGCTCATCTCCGGCCCAGAATGTCCTCCAAAGAAGCCACCCCTTCTGGCTTCCAGGGACACAAGAAAGATCTGCTCTTTCTGAAATTTCAGCTGAAGGAGGCCCTGGCTGTTAGTAGTTGATAGGTCACATCTGCCTGGGAAGAGTACTCACCAAGGAAGTCAGGCTCCTTGGCTGTAAAATCCTTTCTGTCTTGAGACTTTTGATTCCACATTTGCTAGAGGAGTCCTGCATCCCAGGCTGGTTAGAGGGGCCTCGGGTCCTCCGCTTGGAAGCAGATCATTGCCCTCATCCTGCAAGGGTCAGGAACAGGTGCAGAGCGTGTTACGGCTGTGCGACGTAGCGCTTCATTCATTTCCCTGAAAAGGAGTGTGTTTGTGTGGGAATTCGGGACTTCCAGTTGCCAGACTCTCTCTTGCTCTTCAAATGATGTTAAAAAAAAAAAAAGACAAATACAGCTGCCTATTGTGAGGGGACAGCTCTGCAAGGCATGCTTAGCAGCCCCTCAGGGAGGAATACTCACACCCTGCTTTGCAGTACTGGCCAGGTTTGTCGCTCCACAAAACTCTCAGAAAGAGTAATATTTACAGTAACGTGGAGTCTAGGCTTCAGCTGTAGCAAGGGGAGAGAGCAGCTTAACGTCGCTAAAGGTAACTAACTAACTCCCTTCTCTACAGCCTTGCTGTGGAATTGGAGCATTTCAAGTTTGAGCACATGCTGCGAAAGCAAAGCAGCCGTGCCAACTTGTGAGATTAGGACAGCAGGGTCAGGGGGAAGAGGTCTGGAATGGCATCACCACTAACTTGAAGCTCGAACAGTTGCTAGTTGATAGGGAAAGCAAAATACGGCAGCAGAGACATTACCTTTTTTTCCAAAGACTTTTATTAATAAACACCTGGAACATTTAAGAGTTACTATGGGCTCAACTCCGGCTGTTGTCTCTCTTCCCTCCTCCCCTCATTTTCCAGCATAGTGGCATGTTTACAATCCGTATATGCAATGCCTATATCATACCCATGAGCACCACTCCATGCACAAGAGTTACTACACTAACACAGCTCTCTTGTAGCCTGGGTGCTCAGCCAGTTCCCCTGGGCAACGGAAAGAGGCCCCCGAACACTTGCTGTACGATTTCAAGTCAGATACAGGATTACCAACTTCTCTCAATAAATAAGTTTTATCTTCTAACAGGTTCCAGTGTAGCTTTACATTCTGAAGATAAATAAAAGAAAGTCTTTCAACATGAAAATTGGCCCTTTACTGAAACAGCAAGACTGACAAAGACTACAAATTTTAACCATTTAGAAAAGTAATACTTCAAGCAGAGGAGGAAATACCCCCTGGTTTGGTGTGTCCTCTGGAGAGAAGCGCGGAAGACACAAAGGTAACAGTCACTGTGTATACACACCCACAGGCTGTACGTGTCTAACAGACACGTGCACGTTCATCTGGAAAAGCGAGGTTATTACTATATGACGTGGAGCAGTTTCCTCACCTGCTCTTATTGGAGGCGGCCTTCCTCACACTGCGCTATTATCCATTTGCTTTTAATAAAGTTGTCATCTCAAGACATGTAAAAATCAAGTATGAGCTTAGATTTGTTCATGTCTAAACTGCATTAAATTTCCTTGCTACTGCAACAGAAAAAGATCTAAGAGAATCTCACTGAGTAGTCAAGCCTCGTTCCCTTTGGTACTTGCACAAGCTTAACATGAAATAAAATTAGCATGCTGTCAGGGCAAGTTGTTTCACAAACACAAGTGTTTTGATTTAAATACTAAGGCCTCCACATTCATTAGAGGATTAAATCCTTAAACACAGGGGTTAGTGAAAGGATAAAGCCTTTTTGCCTTCCAGTTTTCAAACCCTGACATGGCAAGAACACAACGACGAGAACACTGACTCCTTTTTTCCCCTCCCTTGGAGGCCCCAGATTAACAAGTGCTGAATGGCAAGAGTAACTCCAAACAAGCGCCCAAAATAATGTTTAGTCAAGAGCATTTCCTCATCCTTCAATAGCTTCCAGCTTCAAAAGTTTTCTCTAAAATAAAATAGGGGTGAGTTAACACACTGCAATACCAGGTGGCAATCCACAGTGGCGTTACAGCAGTCTGTCGGGGTCTTGATTAAAACTAAAGTCACACACCAGAGACAGGTGATCGGAAGGGTAATTGAATGACGGCAGCCTGTTGGGCCCAATTTGCTCTTCAGTCAGCAAGCCCAGGGCTGAGTTCACATTCAAGGCGTGCTGGGAATACCAGATATAATCCAGTGTGTGCCGGCACTCTCCCGAGGGCCGGATCTTCCACGTGGTGTACGGGGGCTCTGACTGCCCATCAGGGCTCAGCAGCTTGTACGCGCTGTTTAAGTTGAGGCTGGAGTTTGAAAATTCTCTGTAGACCTCCTCAGTGGGCTCCGCGTTGAAGTCTCCACAGATGATCAGGGGGATCTTCGCCCCTTGGGTAATGCTCTTCAGGTTCTGGAGAAGATCGCAACCTTGTGCGGACCGAAACCTCTCCCACCCGGTACGGGCTTTCAGGTGAGTGACGGCAATGCAGAACAGCCTTCCAGTTTCGTTGCACTTCAGCGTCTGAGCTATGGCCACTTGGTTGGTCTTCAGCTTCATGGCGGTTAGCCGGATATTAACACTGTTGATGAGCTCGAAGCGGTCTTTAAGGAAAAACAAGGCGCAGCCATCCGGCCCGTTGTTCTGCTCCACATCTAGGCATGGGGACCACGGCTTCGGGAAGAAAGTACACTGGTAGCCAAGTCGGCTGAGGAGTGGCTCAAAGGTGTCAAAGTAGTGGTCGACTTCTTGCAGGCACAAGATGTCAGGCTTGTATGCAAGGATCTCCTCCAGGATGAGGCACTTCCTCTCTTCCCATTTCAGAGCTTCCATGGGGCACTGAACAAAGTTGTCTTTGCCTTCTCCAAGAGCTGAAATTAGCAGGGAGGGGGAGGGAAAAAAACAAAAAGAAGTTACTGATAGCTACAACGGGCTTCCTTCCTCCAGGTTTTGCAGAGGCCAGAGGCAAGGCTCTGCTCTCAGGAGCCAGCTGCCACCTTGCAGCAGCCAGCAGCTGCCTGCGGCCCCGCACGAGAGCAGGCACCGTCAGTGTGGGTTATAATGGGAAGCGGCACAAGGTGTTTGCAACGTTTTGCTTTCTCCGTAAAACGTGTGTACAGCAGTTTGCGTGCAGGTGATGGGTTTTTCAGGAGTAGCTTGCTGACTTTAAGGGCGCTAGGCTTGCCAATGGGTGTGAGAACACCTCCTCGAAACACTGAAGTCTCTCCAAAATCATTAAGTTCCCTTTGCAGAAACAAGTTAGGTTAAAGCCTTCTTCCCCCTCTTCCCAAAAGTCACTACACTGGGGCGAGCGCTTCCACATGTGGCTGCCACAGGTTAAGCCTAAGAAAACCCACAGTGGGATAGAAGCGACTTAACCGCAGCATGTTAAGGCAGTCCCTGCATGGGGGATTTCCCACCCCAAAGGATTTTAAGGTGAGGGTGTTGCGTAAGTCAATTTACAGCTTTGATTTTAGCGGTGTGAGAAAAAAGATCACTTAAAATTATTTAGAAGAATTAAGAACTCCCATAACAGATCTGAATCTCTGACTAGTTCACTGATAAACTAATTAGAAAACTGTAGAAAAGCTTCACAAAGAATAAAACTTAGGGAAGGATAAGTCTTTTCTGGGGGTTAACAACAATCTAGAAGTGATGGGTCACAGCTTTTTGAACATCATGTGTTCAGTTAAGACAGGCATTCAGAGGTACCTTTGGCACCACAGTTGCAAGGAGAGACCTTTTCTCCTTTCCTATAGAACAGAAGGCAAGCCACTATTTCAAGTGCTGAAAATCTTCTCCAGCCCTCAGTCAGTTGTGCCTCAAGAAATCCACCTCTACCCCTTTGCTCTGCCAGTCCCAGGCGTGCCTAACTATGTAGACACACCTGCATTTAAAGGTTTTCATTGCTGCGTTTGATCTCAAGGTCACACCTTGAGCTTAGAGGCAGCTCCTACCTTGGGCAAGGATGTTCCACTGCATGACCCGAATGGGGCGGTGGTTACTGGCAGCGTTTTTCTTCAGGTCCACAAAGTTCCTCTGAAACCGGGGTGGCCGTTTCTGCAGAACAATCTGACATTCCTCCAGCAAATCCTTGGGGTCTATAGGATCCCGCTGTGCCGAGTCCGGCTGCTCCAGGCAGTCCTGGTGCTGAGACACAGCACTGCTGCTCAGCGTCCTGGCGAGCGTGCTGTAGAGCCGGCTGGTGCTGTTTCCCATGGAACACACTGGAAAGGAAAAAAATAGCATTAGAGATGTCTGCCGTGACTCTTCCCAGCACTTAGGTGCCTTACAGATAACATTTTTACAGTGCCAGCAACTTGCAGTTTGTGCAGGAGCCTGTTCCTGAATCTGAGATAAAGTAAGAAGGATGCACGGACCAGGTTAGTTCTGTCCGCGGTCTCGTTGCATTTTGCTTAGTACCAGCGGCTGCTAACCTCCGCAGCACATGAACCGCCTGGTGCAAGACATTGTGCCGGTGTCTTCTGAGGGAATAAAGGAGACTTTAATCCAGAATAGCAGGGCTATTAATCTTAACTTCTGCATGTGTTGTAGGAAACAGCTGCGTACTTTCCCCCTCCTCACAGATGACAGAGCACAGCAGGTAGACAAATACTGCCTGCTCCTTATTTCACGTGCTGCACAGCCCGGTACCCTGTGCCTATCCGGGATGCCTCCGCGCTTCGGGCCTCCTGCCTGCAGAGCAGCAAGCAGGGTGACTCATTCCCTCAGGTTAATGTTTAATAGGAAGCTCTTGATCAGCAGCGCTTCATTTGCCCCAAAAGCAGCAATGTTTTCACAAGCGCAGAGCAGCCAGATGCTTCTGCTGGCTTAGACCTCAGGATGCGGAGCAGAGAAGGGGGCCTCTCTAGCTCCCCTTCACGCCCCTATGCTCATTCCCCTCACCCTCCTTTCTCCCTTCATGCCTGCTAGCAGTTAGCCCCGCCGCCACGTGTCTCCTGCAGGGAGGTCCCCCCACCCCGTATAGGGCCACAGCTGCCATGGGGCAGAGGGTATGTGTGTCCTTACTCTATTCTGCTCTTTTGCTTACCGTGCAGAAGGTGGCTGCAGCCCTTTCCTCAGCACAGGCTGAGCAGCAGAGCCATCCCTGTCAGCCAGCCAGCCAGCCCTCATGGCTACTGCACTACGAACTACCTCCTTCTCCTACTTCACAGGAGCACAACCAGTACCACTGCACAGCTGTAAGCACCCCGAGGCTTGCTTACTGCAACCACACAGGAGACTGTTAGTGTTAAGGGCTGGGCTTCAACATAGCTATGGAGGAGTCTGCACAGAGTTCATGACATTACTACACATCTCCGAAGCAAGTCCTTGGCATGGCCGTGCACATCCCAAGATCTCTGCCAACGCTTCCTCCGGGGTTGGGGGGGTGGGGGGAAGGGTTTTGCTCTGAAGCGCCACCCTCGCCACAATGCGTGGGGAGTACTTGAAAGGAGGCTGTGCTTGCACTTCTCCACACTCTGCCCAAGCAGCGTGCCCGGACACTTGGTATTCCTTCAAACAGGGGCACAAAGAGCAGCGCTTACACCACAGCAACTTGCACAAGATGCAATGCTGACAGAGTTTCATCGTTGTTGTAAGTTATTTACTCTAAATGCATTTTGCAAAGGTAGTCTTGAGCAAAAGAACTTCAGTGTGTTGCATCGCTGTTGGCCCACAGCAGTTTTAAGTAAGTTTATTTGTACCTTTTGAGTTAAAAATGGGAGAGTGCTGTCATTTCACGCTCTCATCTTGCAGCACATTTGGGGTGCTACCCAACACACTTGCACGTTCAGCCTTTGCTAGCCTGAACTACAGCATTACCAATTGTAAGAGCTGGTGACAGACACAGGATAGCGACAGACCTGGCAAGAGAGGAAGGCAGGAAGGTGGAAGCCCTAGGAGTTCAGTAAACATACTTAGGAAGAGAAAGACAGGAAAAAAAAAAAAAGACCCTGCAGCAGGAGCTCCATGTCCTTGTCTCTAGGAAAATGGGTAGTTTTAAAGACACTAAGAAATACTTCCTTTAACACATGCTTCGTATGTGTAAGACAGTGGAAAAGTGCCTCTGAACAGTTCTAAGAAAGTTGTAAATTGGGGATGTAAATGGGATGTAAGAAGCCTCTCCCCACCTCCACCCCCGTCTCCACCCTTTTAGGTGAAGTACCATGAATTCCTCAAACTGAGATGCAAGCTTGGGCTCACAAGCATGAATGTCTTTCTAGGGGAACTGAGTTTAAAGTGTTTCTGTTTCTGCAGTCTTAGTTTACAATTCTTGTCACGAAGCCAAGTACAGCTGAAGTAGAAGAAATGCCATTTAATGGCGAGGGAAGCAGGCTCAAACACGAAATCCCTAAGCAGGACCCAGACATGGCTGTGAGGGGTTGGGGAGCGGGAACAAAAGCATGCTCTGTACTGGTTACAGAGGTGTCCAGCTTGCATGCTACCAGAGCTGCCAGGCAGCCATGCAGAAACCCAAACAAATCAACAGAGCTTTTAAGGAAAGCTCCACAGGGAGCTCCTTGCCTATTTTTGGGATAGGTACAAACTATAGTTAAGTGCTGCAACTGGAGAGAAGTACACGGTGCTTTCTGCTACCTCAGGGATGCTGTCAGCAGCTGAGTACAGCCACAAGCCCTACACCCCACACAGCTCTGCCCCCAAACACACACCCCTGCCCATCCCTCCCAGCCCCAGCACTACCCAGGCAGTGGGAAGCCCACACAAAGGCAGCACCTCCTGCACAGCCCCTGCCCTGCCACAGATGAACATGGCTCATGCAGGGCTCTCCAAAGGAAGAATGGGGAATTACTCAGCTCCAAGCAACCATTAGCAAGAGCCTTGGCTGCTTGTTGCTTGACCTGCATCAGAGGGAGCATGTTGAAACGGACAAGCTAGGTGCAATGCATCTGGAGCCAGAAGTCTACCCTAAAGGTCTGAGCAGCTCACGTCTGTTACAGCAGGATGAAG
Organism: Steatornis caripensis; assembly: GCA_013398225.1. Taxonomy (NCBI): domain Eukaryota; kingdom Metazoa; phylum Chordata; class Aves; order Caprimulgiformes; family Steatornithidae; genus Steatornis; species Steatornis caripensis. The sequence continues at coordinate 76,728 of VZSC01005099.1, forward strand.
TTCAGTCATGTGCCTGCCAAGCTGCAAACAAAGCCGGAGGGCTGTCTACATCTCATCGTCCCTGGGTTCATGGGGGTATCCAGCTCTTTACAGGGAGCCAGGCATAGCCTAACCTGCACGGGATGTGGTATGGCTGAGCTGCAGCACACATCTGGCAGCCTTTAAAGTCAGTAATGTCTCAGGAAGGAAAAAGAGCTTGTCTTCTGAGAGCCCAGGGAAGGTTGGGTGAAAGAGGGCCTGGGCTGTAAATCAAATGATTCCAGGTCTGTTCTAGGTGGCTTGGGAGTCCCTGGCTGCAGGGGGACTCCTGTGGGAAGGCTCCAGCTTAAGATGACTGATGAACTGCACAAGTTCTTTGTTCCCAAAGCGCTGAAACAGTCACAGCATGACCTGAATCGTTCTGCAGAACAGGCGCCAGACCAGCAACTGGAACACAAACTCCAAACACAAAATCCAGTTGTTATTTTTGCAATACTTAACATGTCCGCAACAGTTAAGGCAAGTACAAAGTCACCGTTCTGAGATCCTTATGGTCCCAAGTTAAATGACCAGTAACTTGCTGGGATAACATCTGCTGCCGATGCTGCAACACCACGGGACCGGTGTACGCAGAGGAACAAGCTGACTCCTGAGCTTGCACTTTAGCAGTGGTTGCTGAACACAGAAGCGATTCTCTTGGTGCGATGTCACAACTGGGAGCGCGAGCTCAGCAATTACTATTCAAGGTGATTAAAATGAAAAAAAAAAACCAAACAGCCCTCCTCTCAGCAAGCATGGTGCCTCAGGACAATAAGGGCAGGAGAAGAATTTAAAGTGTTCCTTAACCTTCAGATGAATAGGGTGCAAAGTTCAAGGTTTCTTGTGTCATCCAGCAATAGCACAGAAGAGATGAACTTCTAGGATCTCGGGCAACAAGCAGTCATCGGACTTTATTTTAAGAACTTTGCTTCAAAGATGAGGGCTGCAGAGGGCTATTAGAGCCAGGGCCCTTACCTTTTGGCTAAGGTGAGCAGCATTCTGTTTTCCCTTCCTTTCATCTCCTACCTCCCAGCACTGCTTTTGGCTGAGAGCCTCCACCTTGTTCACTGCAGGGATTTCACTGCCAGGTGAACAGCTCTACCACACCTGCAGCCTGGTCTGTAGTTGCATCAGCCTCCACAGCCAAGGAGGCCGGCAGCAGCCGGAGGTGCCCTCCCTGTAATCGCAGTTCTAGGAGAAACCTGGCAGACGCCATCCCCATGTGACAAATCCTACGCTACAGGATATCATACTACATGTATAGCCTTGTTCAGGACAGCAAGGGGATTGCAGGCCCGGGCCACCCATGTTGAAAGTGGCGGTTGTTGCTGCTTGGAGTTCCAAGTCCTGATTTTGACACCTAGACCAGTCTTATGCACAAGGGAGTCTGAACCCTCACACGGGGCAGGGGGATTCAGAGAGCTTGTCACAGGCAGCACCAGAAAGAGGAGGGAGCCTCAAATCTTTCCCGAGTAACACACAGAAACAGTACTTGGCACAAGCTCTGGAAACCCTTTTCCTCACGAGTGCTCTAATCGTGAGCTCACCTCTGCCAGCTTGCAAAGCACATATATGCTCCTCTTTCCTGTAGCTCCGTGGAGCTTCAATCCTGCCGTCTGGCATCCTGGTCTGGCTTCAGCAGGAAGGGAAGCACGCTGCCCCAGCCTAGCTTGTAGACCCCCTCCTGTAACAGCACCAACAGCAAATGAACACCCTTTGCCCAACCCAACTGAGGACAGCCAGGAAGAGCGGCTCTCCTGCACGCCAAGTAAGTGCTACAGCCTTGGCTACTGCATAAAGGGTGTCAGACATATCACCTCTCCCACCAGCAGCAGCCTGGAGCAAAAGCACCCCAGCTTTCACCGGGAGCCTCTCCTCCGAGAGAGCATTTTTAGCCACGGTCAGAAGCAAGCTGCTTGTCAACAGATGCGGCTTAAGGCTGAATCCGAACTGCAGGGTCCCGGCGGGTGCGTCAGCGCTCCGCTCTGAGCCTCGCCGCAGGTCGGTGGGCAGAGGGCAGGAGCGGGCTGCGCGCCCAGGCGGTGTCCTCACATGGGCTCCAGGCAGAGCGGGCACCCAGGGACACGCGGGCTCATTTTGGGAGCGAAGAACGGGGCTTAATCATCGATACCTAACGGTACAGGCCATCAGGGACCCGACGGCTTGACATCGCCGCCTTTGCCCGGCTGGGCTTTTCCCACCCGCTGTCTCCAGCGGACCCCCCCCCCCCC
>VZSC01005099.1:80606-91765 GCA_013398225.1 Steatornis caripensis
TGGGCACCACTGAAAAGAGCCTGGCCCCGTCCTCTTGACACCCGCCCTTTAGGTATTGCTCAGCATTGATGAGATCCCCTTTCCGCCTTCTCTTCTCCAGGCTGAACAGACCCAGGGCTCTCAGCCTTTCCTCATGAGAGAGATGCTCCAGGCCCCTCAGCATCCTACTGGACTCTCCAGTAGCAGAGAGGTCCCAGGCTTCGCATGGCGTGAGCTGGGCTCCCTCAGCCTACACTCAGGCAGCACCTAGAACTGGCCAGAACAGGCTGGGCACACGCTCTCCTTGGGAAAAAGTGACTTTTGCTAAAGCGTTGCATATTTTATGTGTTTGACAAAATACAGAGATTGCTCCTGGGAGGTAGACGCCTTCTGTGAGGGATGCTGCTACAGGAGCTAGGCCTGGCAGGCAGCGTGGCATCAGACCCCGGTCTGCTTAAAATCTCCCCTGTTCACCCCTGTTTTCCTCAGCCTTCAGATCTGCACAGTAGAGACAAAGGCTTGATCGAATGCAAAACTGCGAGCCCTCGCTCCTTGCTAACCGGGCTTGGCGCCTGACTGGGCTTGTCTGCTCTCGAGTCTGGGCAACCCTTATCAGAGAGCAAACTGGTGACTAAGAGTTTATTTCCATGCCTGTTGTGTGTGATCATCTGTTACCAGCTTTTTTTTTTTTCCCCTTTCTAGAAGGCCAGATGCTTCTGGAAGGAAAGAGTCGTCATGATGCAAGTGATCCATGAGCTAGCCTAATGGCCCTGCCGTTTCTGGCAGGATTTGGCAAAGAGAATGTGTAACAGCAGTGGCCTTAGGGATAGGCAACCCAGGTTTCGTTGCATTATCTGCCACGACACCACTGGCAGATTACAGACTTGGTGACAGGGAAACTGCTGGCTGATGTTGTGGTCTTGCCCAGCAGACGAGGCGGCTGAGCATGTCTCTGAGCTCCGTGTCCTCAGCTCCTGTCAGGTGGTCGCTGACATTCAGGTGCATCTTAGCCTGAAGGCTCTTCGTTCTGCTTCTCTTGCCCCATGGGAAAACCCTTGGCCTCCAGAGCCGGCTGCTCATCCTCCCTGCGCCCCTCCCCACCTCCTGCTCCAGCAGGTTTTACAGAGCTGCTCAGCGCCCAGAGAGCTTGGCGGTCATTAAGTAACTAATGACTGAGAGGTATGATATGTTTATTATTCAGTTTATTACTCTGACAACTCGAGTGGCTGGGTTTAGGCCAAACTGCCTCCTCATGTGATCTGCGAGGAGGAAGGAGAGAAGGTTTCCTGCTCCCCGCTGGACTGAATGTGCTTTTTTCCACTCTATTGGGTGTTGGCTTTCCTATGCCGTGTGTGACCGAGCCAGCGTGACAATAACGAAGGTGTTTTTGAAAGAAACAAAAGTTACCAATGATGCATGACGCTGTTTTCCACACCTACCGCTTTGTTCCTGGGATCTGGGAAGAATGGTGATTTAGCTCCAAAATATGAATCAGTGTTTGGCAGGCGTCTCCAGGAGTGATTCAGAAGTCCTAATAGCCTGCAATGGAAAATAAACTTCTTCTGAAAATATAAAAGAGTTGCAATTAATTTTAGGTACATGTGACTTAGAGAAAAGAGAGAAGCAAGTTTCTTTGGAAAGCGATCTCAGCTATCCCGTGCACATCTGGCTGATGTTTCCACTAGCTGGGAACAGTGAGCAAGAGGCGAGAAGGGGTCCAGGTCAGAGTCCGTACAGACTGTGAGAAATGCTTTTTTTTGTAACTTTTTCACCTGTTCTTACCCTGGAAATGCTGATGCTTCAAACATCCTGCTTAGTGGAGCGACTGTTAATCCTTTTCCAATGCCATGCAAATCCCAGGCCCAGCAGAACTACGTTACTTATTAAAAATATGCATATGACTAACATTTTTCCAGCACATAGTAAAACCAGTGATTTCCACAAACTCTGCTTCCTTGGGGTTAATAATGAGCTGAGGATAACGATCCTTCCACCTCCTTGGTCAGGCAGCTAATCCCAACGGGTCATCCCTATGTCAGGAAAGCACCCGTGCTGCACTTGGTACTGCTGCCCTAACGCTGCCAGCATTTTCAGCTTGAAAAAGCACGATCTAAAAGTAAACTATGATCCTGTGGGGGATGGACAGTAATCACTGAAGTATCACAGTGGATTAACAGGAGAAAACCTATGGCAGTTTGCCTCGGTGCAGCATGGACGGCTGCGAGCGCGGTGGTTTCTAACTTCAAGGTGCACACACATCTCAGCACCTTCTTACTTCTCCCACGAGCGAAGCCATCTCCTGGGGTGGTGACTGCTGGCTGCTCTCCCGTGGGATGCCTTATGTCCCTGGGATGCCCCTTTGCTCTGCCACATCCCCAGGAGCCCTTCATCTCCCCACCATCGCCCTGTTGTGGGGCATCTCCCCTCCCCTCTGTGCCTCACCTTGGTTTTGGGTACCTGGGAAGAAGCTGGGAGCCAGGACTTGGTGGCGAATGTGGGGATCTCGATGGCTGCCCCAAACCAGTTCACCTGAGGTGGCAGCAGAGCAGAGGATGGGTGTTTAAAACAGGCAGCATTGCCATAGATAGCTGAGGTAGCTTTCCAAAGCACTCGGCTCTGATTTCTCAAGCGTTTCAGTGACTGAAGCGTCTCGGAAAGCGGAGCTTTGCCACTTCAGCCCAATACCTGTCTCCCTGAGAAATGAGTAGCAGTCAAGTCTGGGCAGCAGATGGTGAAGTCTTCTGTGCAGCTCAGGAGAAGAGAGGGAACGATAGTGACACTTCTGACATCTCGTTAAATAAACACACATGTCACTTCATCTCAGACATGAACACACACTGCAATGCGGGTGATTAAATAAGAGTACTGCATATTTAGAAGTAGGTGTCTGCCGGTCGAATCAAGATTTCCAAGACTTCCACACGTGGCACTCAGCCTGCGGCTTGACTTGCTCAGTAACTCTCTGAATCTACTTGCTGACAATAATAATTTTGGAATAATTATTTATGCTCCAAAGACCTGCTACCTCACTTCTTGGGGCAAAGCCATTTTAATTTCCTTTTGTAGTGCTGGCGACATTGAAGGGAATTGTTGTGTAGACAGCTCTCCTTAGAGCCACTGCAGCCACCTGTGCTGCCGTGCTCGCCTGTGGCTGAGGGAGAAGAGGGTAATTCATTTCCATTTAGCATATAGCAGAAACCATTTCCATTCAACCCTTAGTCTGTCCTCTGAGAGACAGAAATGGACACATTGTCCATTTAGGATGTTAGTGTGACCATCAGCGTTTTGGTGGTAGCTTCTGAACAGCTGTGAGATGGCGGCATGATTTTCGCAGGAGTCCGGAAAGGCCAGGCTCTGCATGAGGCAAATGGGAGGCAGGTAGAGCGAGAGCTGTGAAAAGCCTGGGATTCACCCAGTGCTGATTTTGACTGATGCTCTTCCAGAGCCCGATCAGCGGAGGTGCTGACCCCGTGGAGCTGGGTGGAGAGGGGAGGAGACAAAAGGGCCATGCCAGAGAGCTTTAACTCTGGTTTTGTACAGTTTTGACTTATTTTGTTATAAAACCTCATCCTGGCATTGCTAAGGGGCAGTGAAGGAACTTCCCATGCTCCTGCCCTTATGCACTGGGCAGCTGTGGTCTGGAGTGGAGAATATCAGCCTGGCTTTAAAGGCGAGCGCCTCACCCTACTGACTGCAGCGTGGCCTGCAGCAAACCCAGGTACCGGGTATCTCAGCATGTGTGTTGCTTGTGCAGATTACGTGGCTTGTTGGCAGGCTTGAAACCTGAGAGGTAAAGTGTAAACAGGGGCCACCTGCCTGTCGAAGCCCTTGAGATCATCCAGTGCCCTGTTTCCACCTGTTTGAGCAGGCTCAGCTGTTTATCCAGTGGTAAGAGTGCAATACCTATACCCTGCCTGATCTAAACAGCTATAAATCAGAGTCCCAGAGTTTTCCTATCTGAGTAACTGTATTTTGGAAGCTGCTCTGCAAATCACACACAGGATGTTTATGTACTAAGCTACATTGCTACTGGCTCCTCTTGAAAAGCAAAGCGATGGGTACTTACGGAGAACTGTTGTCTTTGGTGTGGAGATGCTGAGGCTCCTTGGCTGGGAAACGTGCTCCTCAGGTAAAATGGTGTTAATGTTCATTTAGAAAATAAGTACAACTTTTTTCACACTTTATTACCCCGGTTTCACAGTACCTTGGCACCTCAGTGAACAAACCTGCAACTGGAGCAGTGGAGCGAGCAGCCAAGCCTGGGGCTGAGCTTTCCCCCGGGGGGGTGTGCTCGGCTGTGGCGCGGTGGTTGGGCTGCCCTGGAGGCAGGGCTGCAGGCAGCTCCCGCTGCCCGGCTAGCATCCAGCGCTGCCCCGCGTCACTGGCCCTGCCGGTTGTGCAAGCACGCCTGGTACCGGTGTGACCCTCCAATGGCGATGGCTTTCGTAACCTGGCCGGTGGGGTTTTGTGAGTGCGTTGCCCTCCGCTTCACCAGGCGCCTGGGTCTGCCCATCATGGAGGCTTTGCTCAGCTCTGGCTGAGGTTTGGGGCAGCCTGACATTTGGGCTGGGAAACTCTTGGCACTGCTAGTAGCCAACTTCTGCACTTAACACACCGAATCAGAGGCATCCTATCGGCCACTTGATGGGGCTGGCTGGTGAGTGGGGTTTTGGACTTCGAGTTCTTTCTGCAGCTGCCCTGGGCACCTCGTTGCACGTAGCTGAGCGGCCCTCAGTGCTGGGCTGGTGAGCTGGCAAAGCCCAAGGTTTTGCTAATCTCCAGCCACAAAGGCAAAGGTTGGTAGCTGGCCGCTTCCCAAGCAGCCGTCGGGGCTGTCTCCCTCGCCAGCTGTGTGCCACAGGCGTTGCTCTGCTGAGGTAATGCAAACAAGTCATGGCAAATACCACCTGGGCTNAGTGCAATACCTATACCCTGCCTGATCTAAACAGCTATAAATCAGAGTCCCAGAGTTTTCCTATCTGAGTAACTGTATTTTGGAAGCTGCTCTGCAAATCACACACAGGATGTTTATGTACTAAGCTACATTGCTACTGGCTCCTCTTGAAAAGCAAAGCGATGGGTACTTACGGAGAACTGTTGTCTTTGGTGTGGAGATGCTGAGGCTCCTTGGCTGGGAAACGTGCTCCTCAGGTAAAATGGTGTTAATGTTCATTTAGAAAATAAGTACAACTTTTTTCACACTTTATTACCCCGGTTTCACAGTACCTTGGCACCTCAGTGAACAAACCTGCAACTGGAGCAGTGGAGCGAGCAGCCAAGCCTGGGGCTGAGCTTTCCCCCGGGGGGGTGTGCTCGGCTGTGGCGCGGTGGTTGGGCTGCCCTGGAGGCAGGGCTGCAGGCAGCTCCCGCTGCCCGGCTAGCATCCAGCGCTGCCCCGCGTCACTGGCCCTGCCGGTTGTGCAAGCACGCCTGGTACCGGTGTGACCCTCCAATGGCGATGGCTTTCGTAACCTGGCCGGTGGGGTTTTGTGAGTGCGTTGCCCTCCGCTTCACCAGGCGCCTGGGTCTGCCCATCATGGAGGCTTTGCTCAGCTCTGGCTGAGGTTTGGGGCAGCCTGACATTTGGGCTGGGAAACTCTTGGCACTGCTAGTAGCCAACTTCTGCACTTAACACACCGAATCAGAGGCATCCTATCGGCCACTTGATGGGGCTGGCTGGTGAGTGGGGTTTTGGACTTCGAGTTCTTTCTGCAGCTGCCCTGGGCACCTCGTTGCACGTAGCTGAGCGGCCCTCAGTGCTGGGCTGGTGAGCTGGCAAAGCCCAAGGTTTTGCTAATCTCCAGCCACAAAGGCAAAGGTTGGTAGCTGGCCGCTTCCCAAGCAGCCGTCGGGGCTGTCTCCCTCGCCAGCTGTGTGCCACAGGCGTTGCTCTGCTGAGGTAATGCAAACAAGTCATGGCAAATACCACCTGGGCTGTGCCTAGAATTGATTTTGCACCCTGCAAAAATGTTCTACGTATTTGATAACAAATTCCTCTGTGAATTGTCTACTTGTAATGCATCAAACACAGATTTAATTATGAACAGATTTTGTCCTTCCAGGACAGCTTTATGAGATGCAGAAATGTACTCTTCCCTCTGCAGGTACGTGCTGGAGTTTGGGTGAAACTGCTGTTGTTTTCCTCAAGAGAGCAGCTGGGCTTTCTGAATTCATTATATTCTAGTTTCTTCCTTTGAAAGAAATTCTAATTTTACCTCTGTATCTATCGCAGGGATGTTAGGGGATTGATACAGGCTCTCAGTAATAGACTTTAAGTAGCTCTAAGTCCAGAAGACAATGCAGCGTGAGAGCGTTGCTCTGCCTGGCACGGCTGACTTCAGGGGGAATACTGAATCCCTCGGTTGTTGTACATCGGTCTCCCCTGACTTCTCTTCACCCTGTTGGTTTTGGTGCTTTATGCCCTGGTTTGTCACTGCAGCTCAGGCCTGGCTTTCAGAGCTGATGCCACCTCCATCCCCTGCTCCTAGGGGTAAGGCACGGAGCGGGCAGCATGTGACCTACGGAGATGGCTGAAGCCAGAGAGGTGCTCTAAGGCGGCAAATAGTCTGGCTTTGTTATCTGTTGACTACTTGGTGGAAGTGTTGGTGAGTTGCCTGCGACCCTCCTGAGCTCCCACTGAAGGCGTGCGTTTATGTGACATTTCAGCCTTGGCTTCTCAACGTGAAGTAGTGATGCACTCTGCGGCAAGGAAAGGGTCATGCAATAGATCCAAGAATGTGGTATTTAACCAAAAGCCCCTCCCCAAACCCAAAACTTTTGGGGTGATTTCAGGATTTCTGTATTTTGGACAGAAAAGAGGCAGTTTTGAACGACTTGTCCTTTGCATGGGAGCAGAGACTGCCCTGTGAAAACCTCTTCACCTTGAGAAAACAGGACCTTGTTCGAGGCAAGTCCGTTTCCCCTCCACTGAGCCGGGTCCAGGACAGCAGGCAAATTCCCTCTGAGGTGGATAAGAAGCCCCAGGCACTGAAGCTGATAGTGGGGAGGACCGGAGGATGCCTCGGAAGCAGCCCAGTGACCTGGTCCCACACTGGGGTGGCACAGAGCAAACCTGCGGACTGAAAAATGTTCTTGCGAGCGCAGCGAAGACGGTGTGGTTGATCATTAGTGACTCCAGTGAGGCTTGAACGCGTATCCTGGAGAGGAAAGGTCAGCTGTTTCGCCATCCGTGACCGAACTAGGCATCCCTCCTGCGGTGCCATTCAAGATCCAAAGTCTAGTGAAGTAAAGGTCTGATTTTTGTTCCAGCTCTAGAATTTTAGGGCACTGTGAAAAGGCAGCGTCCTGGCCTGAGGTCAGGATTTAGTGCTCCTGGCAGCACTTACTCTTCTTACAGCACGTGCTGGAAGAAAAACCCGTTCGCCGTCACCAACTGAAGCCCTGTCCGGCTGCTGGTGATAGGCACAGCCGACTTCACATTGTCCCTGACTTCCAGCGTCCCCTTCTGCAATTGCAATACTGACTTTTCTGGCAAACGTAGGAAATCATAGAATCATAGAATGGTAGGGGTTGGAAGGGACCTCTAGAGATCATCTAGTCCAACCCCCCTGCTAAAGCAGGTTAACCTAGAGCAGGTTGCACAGGAATGCATCCAGGTGGGTTTTGAATCTCTCCAGAGAAGGAGACTCCACAACCTCTCTGGGCAGCCTGTTCCAGTGCTCTGTCACCCTCACAGTAAAGAAGTTCCTCCTCATGTTCAGGTGGAACTGCCTGTGTTCCAGTTTGTGCCCAAATTACCATTTGATTGTGCTCATGAAACAGCATGGTTGTACCACTGTAAGTTGCAATGGCCTCTGTCCTCTTGAAGGAAACCTTACCAGCTATGCTATCACCTTGATTTAAATGGCTGAGAGTGAACACGAAGGCCAGCTCCGTTCATAGTTTCTGAGACAAGCAGGATAAATGAAATGCTGCTTCATCTCCAGGTGAGGTGTTACGGAAAGGGCAGAGCTGGCCCCGCTTGCAAAAATTTGGGCAGGGTCTGCACATATTTCCCTGCCTGGAAAACAGTGGGGTTTGACTGAAAAATAAACATAGCCTGAGGCTGTTTTAAAGGGAAGAAACACAAGCTTGTGTGTCTGATGGCTTCAGGTCATGCGATGAGTTTTGTACGTGGTTTTTGTAGCTTTCAGCATGTGAGTGTGAGCCCTGCGTCACGTTAATTGCGTGGTGTCAGGGCCCAAGCTGGCTTGGGGAGCTCAGCACAGCTGGGCTGATTCCACAGCTGCATGTGTGGGCGTATGGCAGAGCAGCGGCTTTTCGAAAACACCTTGGTTAATAAGCTCTGTGCCTTTTCCAGCAAATTGCGTGCAAGTCATTCAGTGCCTTTCACTGAGATACATAGTGAACTCCTCAGCAGCTTGTTTTTAATTTAAAAAAACCCCCCAAAATAACAGAGTATATTTGTGGTAATCAAATATGAGATGATGGTTTTGGGTGATAGCAGTTTTTATTTGCAGTATCACTTACTCAGCACCTGCAGCATCAGTGCTGTGTGCCTCATGTCTTTGCAGCCGCTTGCGGAGAGAGGTGACGTTGCCTTAGCTGCAAGTGTGGCGGTGCTGGGACTCGGGGGGTCCGGGTGATGGCGTGGGAGGTGCTGGGACCCCAGGGCTATTTGTTTTTCAAATAGCATTTGCTGCAGATTCTATTTTATGCGTTTTCCAACTACTGTCCAGCTGTCAGGTTGCTTTGAGACAAGTGCAGGTCAGCTCCTCCTGAGTGTGCTCGGGGCTGCCTTTGTCTGCGCAGGGATCCCGGGCTCTCCCTGGAAAGTGGAAGGGCTTCTTGAATCGGAGAGAGATGTGCCAGCAGCACCTCCCGGCACCCGTGGCCCCAGCGGTACTCACTGGGCTGTTTGCACAGACGTCAGCGACAGTGAGGTACAGTTTATTGATGCCCCTCATGATTGCTGTAGTGTCTTCTGCTTTATTTTGCACTGCCACAAGAGCAGCCATGCCTGTGCTCAGAAGCGTTGCTGTTCCTGTCCCTTAGCTTGCTTCTTTCTCTTTTGGCTCATTTCCCTCTTCTTTTTAGCGTTTCTCTCCTTGCAGTAACCCCTCCTGTTCCTGGTGTCTTTCTTCCATGGCTGCACATTGATCCCCTTTCATTCCCCCAAAGGCTGAGAGATTATAGGATGTGTAAGAGCACATCCTCCTGTTGGTGACAAACCAGGCATCCGCTGTGGGTGAATTCGCCAGCTGTGTTTTTTCCTTTCGGTGTCTACCACCTTGGCCGTGGCTTGCCGTCTGCACCTCAGCCCTCCCTCCGGTTTTGGGAGCCTGCACTATCCTCTCCTGGGCCTTTACCGCTGCGTGAGGGGGGTCTATGGCAGAGATGGGATCTGTTTCTTGTTTCCATCACTAGCTCGTCAGGCTCAAGGGGGAAATCCTTGCGGAGGAGGTAAGGCAGAGCCGTTCTCAATGTTCAGGCTAATTGCGATGCTGAGCTCTTGAACTCCCCCTCTGAGTCCCTGTGAACACCGCTGCCTGTTACCCAGCTCACAGCTGAACTGCTCTGCTTAGTCCCAAATGTATACGCCTCTGCTGTCAGAGAAATACTTCTTCCAGTGCGTGAAAAGGCGTGGGGCTCATTAAGAGCTGTTTGGGATGTGGCTCATTAAGAGCTGAGAGGGATGTGGCTTTTCAGTCGCAGCAACAAGAAACATTCAGGTTCTCGTCACTCCACAACAGCCGATCAAGTTACGCCAGGTTTCTTCCCCGCTAAAAATTAGCTCCAATAATTGCAATCACAGGGACAGAGGTTTCATTACATTGTCCAAGGTGCAAAGGCTGGGGTTGCCACCAAGCGTTTTGGCATCGCAGCAGCTGCAGATGTACCTGTTGCAGGTGTAGTTATGAAGACAGGATCTACCATTGCCTCCTCCTGCACGTTGGTGGGCTTCAGCTGGCGCTTGGCAGCCCCTCCGGCAATCAGAAATGTCCTGTGAACTCAGCCTTGCTTTCAATTTACTTTTTTTTTTCCTCCTGTCACACACCGGCAAGTGATACGCAGTGCCTTGCGAGCACTCGGTTTTTGTTGCTGGGTGAATAAACGAGTTTCTGCTGGGTTATAATTCAGCCTTGTTTGCAAGCGACCCTTGGCGATCTCCGTTCCAGCATCTCGGCTCTCACAGGTGCAGCCCCGTGTCTGCCCAAATTCAGTTTTCCTTCACTAGATGTCACTGTCTATACAGAGAATTTCAGAAGCCGGCGGAAAGGATGATTAAATTAGGGGAGCAAAAAAAAAAAGGCAAGCTATTTGGAGAGGGTGCGTAAGTGACTGAAAAACATATTTCAAATTCTATCCAAAATAAGAAGGTTTTCCTCTTCTTTATCTGCCTGTGGTTTGCAAGAGACATTCAGTGCTGCTTGGGAAAACAAAGTCCCTAAGGTGCGGGAGGCTGGTGGCCATCTCGCCTTCGTCTGTCCTCGCCTTTGCAAAGTGCAGGCGGTAGGACTGAGTGCGCCTTAATCTTCTTTCTTTCGGGACGCAGACCAAAAATAATAGTAAATAAGAAAGAGTCCACTGACTGCAAGGAAGGAACAATTTTTTGTCTAGTTTCTGGAGTTTCTTTTTAAAAAATCTTTCTTTCTGGGTTGTGGGAAGTTTTAATTAACTTTTTAATCAAGCTGACAGAATGAACAGACTACAAAGAAATAAGAGTGCGTGCTACGGACAGTTTTTGCTGGCTGCGTTAGCTTCCGTGTTTGTGTTATCTTAGCTGGAAAGAATAAACGTTTCTTGCGTGGCATAATGCTGTTCTTCCTTCTCCTTTTCCTCCAGGTTTTTAGTCAATTCTAAGGACGCTTCAGCCAGCTAATTACAGCACTAATAAATAGTGCTTTAGGCAGAGCTGATAACAAGGCAAATCTGTCTTTTCTTACTTTTTATTTACATTCTGGTGGGGGTTTAGCATCACACGCGTCCTTGAAATTACANCAGCCAGCTAATTACAGCACTAATAAATAGTGCTTTAGGCAGAGCTGATAACAAGGCAAATCTGTCTTTTCTTACTTTTTATTTACATTCTGGTGGGGGTTTAGCATCACACGCGTCTTTGAAATTACAGAATATTCTTCCTTGAAGATTTTGACTTGGAAGGGAGCGTTGTGAGCTGGGCTTTGCTACACTGGGAGTACTGTTTCTTTTTGGTTTGG
>VZSC01005103.1:454-14363 GCA_013398225.1 Steatornis caripensis
GGGGGGGGGGGAAGGAAACCTGGAATAAGTAAAATTTTGCATTTTTAGGTACTAATTCAAACAAACAAAAATGCCCAGGCGATGATGTTGCCAGTGTTACAGTATGTATTTCCTTAATATATTTTGAAACCTTGTCGTTGAATAGATACTGTTGTGGATCATTTCATCAATATGTGAGGTTCTGATAGGCTAGTAGAGTGTCTCTGGCTTGACATTTTTATTAGACAAAATGGTCCTTGTAGATCTTCTTTAAAGTTTCCACTCTTTGGCTTTTGTGGATTATTTCCTTCCATCTTCTGATCCCCTTAGAATCATTTCTCTGACTCTACAGAGTTCGTTTTTCTGATTCTCAGATGTTTGAATTTTTGTGAGATTTCTTACTGCTATATAGGTCGTCCTTGCTTGAAAGTCTTGCTGACATCATCTTCTGGTAATGGGGAGAGGGACACCCAAACCGTGACAGTGAGAGAGTGAAAATAGAGAAGTTTTGAGTCTACAGTTTTGCTTAGAGCCATCGCAAAATAAATGTGAGTGACACACATCTAGATGATAGATGCAATGCAATGGGAAACTTCACAGAACAACAGAGCAAGTCATAATTATCATATCTCAAGCATATGTAATCATATCTATTTTTCAAATCCTTTTTCTCTTTTTGAAGGGATTGCTGTGTTTAATATTGTGACCGGATTCCCAAAAGATGGAAAATAAATGAGCAGACTTATTTTCATAGAAGTTCTTTCTAGTTGCTCTTCACACTCGCTGCCGGCTTTGATGTACACACATGTAATTCCTTGACAATATAATAGAGACAGCTATGTGAATTAATATCCAGGCCATAATATATAGCTATAATATTCTGATGAGAAATCATGTTCTAAAATAAGCTAGAGAATCAATTTTACAGAAAATATTTTGTACTTAACTTAAATATAATGTAGAAAAATCAAAAATATTGTAATTTATTAATAATTTATTATTACATTATTTCTAAAGTAATAGAAAATAAGCTAGTTTTTGTTTTATAGTACAATAGCTATGTTTCAAGTATATCCCTTTTTTTTTTTATTATGCTTACTGGTTATTATTAATCAGATTTCATGCATAGTAATTTTTTGCCTAATCCATAACTGGTTTTGTACAAAAATTAGGAAACAAAAACTTACCCTGATTTTAGAAAATTATAAATCCTTATTTCCTTACCATTCACTCTCAAAAACCAGAAATCAGGGCTTTATGAGAATACCAACTCATAGCTAAAGAGGTAAAGCAGCAAGGCTTACTGAGTTGGCACATAGAATTCACCATTCCCTCTGCTAAACGTTGATTTTTCTTTGCATAGGAAATTCAGAATTATAATTCATATTGTCTACATTAACTCATCCCAGAAGGAAAGTGAAAATGAAGTGGAAAGCAATGCCATCTTTTCAATACACAAAAATATCAGGTTAATTTTTGAATAGCCAGTAAAATATCTCTATAGTCTTCCTGGATAAAAAGAAGGGCAATAAATTCAGCACAGATTCTACTGAAATCAAAGAAAATGAGAGTGCACTCCCACATATCAAGGCTGAATTTATTCCTCCGTGTTGAGTGGTCTCACTGACTAAAATACAATTAGCTCAAAGAAGACCCTTTGAAAGCAATGTCCTGACAATGAGTCCTTTCCTGTTAACTGGCCTTACATTTTGTTTCATCTGAGAAGCAATAATTGTATGGGATATGCACGTGAAAAGCAGAAAAAGGCAAAGCAATGTTTTACAAAGAAAACTACTGGGATCACAGACAATTAGAGCAGCTAAAAGTTTCACTTTTCCCTTCATAGGAATTTTTCCTTATATTTCATCTCTGTATGTGTTAAACAAAAAACACAGAGCTACAAAGGTAACAGGAATGTCAACAGTTAATGTGAAAGGAAATGTCAGGAGGACAACTTGAATTTAGTGTATGACATGCTTACAGACCATTACACTGCAGAGCCTACATATGCTGTTTGTGCGCTGTCAGAAGGTGGCATTGCCAATACCCAAGTTTTAGTATAATCACCATTGATACGCTGATAAGCATTTATCTAATCATTCATATGTATGCCAGTCCACCTCTTTGAAAGCACTACACAAATAGATTCCTTTGATGTTATCGGGTCACATTTAATCAGGCAACATATCCTCTTAACTCATGGCAAAATGTCACCAGTACATAGATCTTCTGATATCTGATATTTAGACTTCAAAGATTTATTGTGCTTCAATAAGCTTAGGATGAAAGCTTGTAGTGCATGTGGGATTGCAAGAGCTTTCAGCCATGCATATCTAAGGCCAGAACTGATCCATAAGCAATGGAAGTTAGCAGTTGATACTGACTTTCACTGCTATTTGCCATATTCTTTTCAATAAAGCCTATCCACAGCTGTACAGGAGTCTTGTACCAATGAATGATATGTGATCTACTGCAAGTTAAAGTAGGCTTATCTGCATAATACTAGCAGTATTTGCTTCAGTTTTACTGTGATTTCTTGTCATTAGCTCTGTATCAGGCAAACTCTCAGTCTGTAAGTTTTTCTATGAACATAGAACAATCAAATAATGCAGCAACACATTGAACTATGAATCAAATATTGGAAAAATATCACTTCCAGTTCAGTTCTCAGAATTCCAAAATCAACTTTTGTATTTTAAACCAGATCTCTAGTTCTTTCCAGGTGCATTTTACTATAGTAAAATATGGCAAAGGCCATGATGGCTGCAAAGGATAGCTAGATGTGAAATTCTAAATATCTTACTAAATATCTCTGAGCTGCTATTTGTGCCATGCCTGCAGATGAGAAATTTAGTAAACAGAACTTTCTTCTTTTCAGTGCCAAACTGAGAGAACAACTTGAAAGAAGCTATTGATGTATAATTAAAAAGGTCCACTCACTAGTACAACAAAATGGAACCTCTAATCATGAAGGTGTAAAAGAGCAGCAACTATCTTGACATCTGTTAGTGATCTTGCTATTCAATCTGATTTTCCTGATTATTTCATGCTTTATATTCCATGTTGGCATATATACAGTGGGGGGGAGGAGGGGAAGAGGAAAGTAAAGGAAAGAAGTGTTTGCAGAGTTTCAAGAACAAGGAAATTAACCACAAATGCCTAAGTTATCAAATATTTGGTCAGAAAAGCACAGTCATACTCAATGCCACATCAAACTATACAGATGCCAGCATTATTCACTCAGCTGACTGAAACATACTTTCAGAAATTAGTAATAGCATTTCAAAAAAGATTTATAGACCTACAGTCCAGCATTCCTATTATTTAGATGAAAAATGGGAAGCAAATTAATGAATTTGAAACCAAGGATTTTCCAAAAAAACCCCATCCTCCTAAATTCTGCCAAATGAAAGTTATTTAGAGTGGAATTATTTGGTTGCACATTAGATCTACTTTTAAAAATCTGACTTTAGTTTTGCTGAATGTTTGGTGACATAATTTTTTTTTTCCAACTTCTTTCATCATTTGTACATCTCAGCCTTCCTTATCAAGTATTTTCAGGTTCCAGATCACAGGGTTTTTTTCACAGGTCAAATTATGATTTGATAACATCATTGATTTCTGTCTCAGTTTCATAATTGATATTAAGGGCAAGACCCTAGGCTGCAGCAAAAGGGCATAGTTCAACTGCGTTCATTGAAGCGGAGCAAATAACAGTAGTGCAAGTACTGTTTGGGGCTAGTATATAGTCTTTCATCTTTTAATCATCATCCTTCAAACAAAGAGTGTTCAAAATGGTCTAATGAATGATAACAAGCTGATCATGTGGTTTTCTCACAATACATTCAATTTATTTATTTGTACCCTATCCAGGATAAATAATCCATCCAGTTACCTTGAACAGATGTATGGAACTAAATTAAATTAGAAGTTGTGAAACAAGGTACTTCTTCTGCCATTCTGACCAATGTTAATTATCTTGCCTTTTATTAATTTTCTTCACTTTGCCTGACATTTTACAGTAGCTCATTCTTCCATGTTTCCCACATCTTTCTGTGTTAATTTAAGGTCCTAGCTGACTATGAATGGATTGTTTTCAAAATTCTTCGTTGAGAGCAGCCAGGCTTATCACAGCAGTGGCTATACACTTCGCACTGCAGAGGGAATGGCATAAGAACATGTAACAGTATATTGGATTCATATCCCTGTGGATGTCAGAGTGTTATACGGAATGTTATAGGGAATGTTTCTAGATCACCAAAAGTTAAGATAGACAGACACGCCAATTCTTTTAAAGACTAGCTGCATTCTCTTTACTTAAATAACAGGAGTTCTTTTTGCACTGGGAATTGAAATTTACTGTTAGCTTCACCTTAAAGAAATAGTTGTTTCCTTGTGTTCAAGGTTATTTGAGATTGGATTTCATGCTTTTAATATCAGGCTATTCATTTTCATTGAAGCTCAATTCTGGAAATATTTTTTCTCTTTACTTAATGTATGTGCAATAAAAAAAAATACTCAACAGTGTGACTCAGAAAATCACAACCTCACTGTGATTTCAACGCTCACACTTTCCCTTATTGTCACACCTTTCCTATACACACATATTTGCACTACAAGGAGGCAAATGCATGCTAACAAGCTTCATGCAGCAATATGGAAACAAAGGCAACTCTTTGTTGCTTAGCACCAAAAATTTTGCAGTGTCTAAAAAAGCAGAACTGAACAAAGTACTGCCGAAGATTATCTCTTAATATGCAGGTGAGCATCTAAGCTGATTACCTTTTGGCAGATATCTGGATAGGTATTGCTTCAATATTTAAGAAGTATCATACGTTGCTCAGATATTTACACAAGAAGTGGAAATGCTTAAATCACATGATAAATATGTTGCTTGTGTATAAGAACCTTGACAGAAGAGAAGGGGCTTGGGGTTACAAATGTATTCTCTTAGCCTTTTGAGTCTGCAAGATAAGATGCAAAATGTGGAGTTGCGAGTAAAACATAGTTATGGTTTGAATTATTTTTTAGCGTATTTCCATTTTTTCTACTGTAAAATACTTTCCCCACTCAGTAAATAGGTAAGTTACCTTGGCTTTGATTTGAATTGGACTATATTTTATTATGCATGCCTAGTAACTGCTAAACTAGAAAAGAAATACAATTTTGCAAATTTTTTTCAGATATTTGTAACAGTAAAGAATCAAACATTACCTTTTGTGATAGTTTTGTCTACAGAGCAAAAAGCACAAATCTGATTTATTATTCACCTCTGCTATGACACTTTCTGCTCTAGAAGCTAATTTACATTGTTCTTCCCTATAAGGGTATTAACAAATTACCACTTGCAGCTTATTTTCACACACACACACACATTCTCTCTCTCTTATTGTACATGGTATCAAACTGCTTGAAAGAATGATAAAAGTTAACCTTGTAAACACCTGAATTACATTATATGAATCCTGGTTTACTCTCTATAGCATGAAAAATTGCTCAAAAGCACTTTTGTATCATGTTATGTATATTAAATTATGCCAGTCTGGCTTATCCGTGCTCACTACTTCACACAAAAGCAGTCCTAAATATTGTGGATGCTGTTAAACTGCTTTATAAGAATAATTTAATGATAAAATGTATATGTTTTACACTATTAATCATAGGCATTTATACCCAGTTAGTGTTTCTAGCCAGATAACTTTGATAAAATGTGCTTCAACATTTTATTACAGAAATTAATTGGGGAGTACATGAGGAATGGTAACAATCATAAGATACAATCTTTAAAAAAAAAAAGTCCCAACATCAAACTTTGGTGAAATTCTAAAAAATGCTGACCATGATGTCCCTGAAATGCCTTAGAAATGTGTATGGATGCCTGTATTGCAGGTGACAAACTTTCTATATACTAAGTATGAGGTCATGTTTTTAAAATTAATGAAAGCACAAAAAAAATCAAAATAAGTAGACTGGGATTTCTTATTGTTTATATTGACATTAATCTGTCCCAGGAAAGACGTAACAACATTTTGATTACTGTCCAAGTGCTGAAGTAGTAGAAACATTTAGAAAGTTTATCCAAGACTTCACTATGCAACTGGAAAAACTGAAAGAAGCCAGAGAGCCAGGCACTGTATTGATTTAAGGGACCCTGGAGTCATCCACAAGAAGTTGCTTGCAGAAGAATAAACATTTGACATGGAAAGAAGGAAAAATATTGAAATATCAGATACTATGAGTATGCATTAAAAAAAAAAAAACATGAAAAGACATTTATCACAGTGTCTGGGACTCTGCCTGGGGTCTTGAAGGACTATATCCACGTCTTCAACATTGCCACAGTCTTCAGAAAACATTTTTCTCTCAAAGAGTTCTAAATATCATTACAACATATGGACTCTGTGCATCTGGCTTATTCCAAGCCCAAGACTAATACAATGGCAATTCAGAACAAGTATTCCCTTGCTTTATTTCAGTCATCAAGAAGTTAGTGGCTATAATCTAAATGAATCATCCTCCACCATCTCACCTCTCTTTTAGATTTCTGCCTTCAGATAGAATGAAACACGCTTGGAGGTCACACTTTTTTTCTAGTTACTACAGCAAGATGACTATCTTAGGCTAGAAAGTCCAATTTTCAAACAGCTTATTTTCAGCCTCATAGGGAACAAGATGCAAATCTGCCTTGAGAACATAGTAACATTACAGATGTTACTGGTTTATATGACTTGTCATGTGAAGAATCCTGACAACTAAAATGACCATTTTCACCCAAGGACTGAAGTAATGCAAGACGCTGGTAATTGCCCTTGCCTGTACACTGCTTTACCAACATTTTTCACTGCTAAACAGAAATTATCAGATAAAGGTCAGACAGGTAAATCACTATCCATTTTCCATTCAGTCCTTGACTTCTCCACTAAAACTTTCTGTGAAAAGGCTCACTAATGTCAGTTGCAGAGGTGATCTCTACTGGTAACTGCTTGTCCACCGGAAACTAACATTGTTTAGCTGTATTGGGTGTCAGTTCCCAGATGCCATCAGTAGGTGGCTGCAGGGATAACCTTTGTGACAAAAGGCATGGGCTGCCCCATGCTGGACACAGCTGGCTCCTGACAGTTCCAACAGACCCACCACAGGGCACAGCTGACCCTCGCAGCCAAGACAGTGCCAGTTCTGGGAAACGCATTTTTTAAAAAGCATAATGCTGCACAGCAGAGTTTGCAGAGAGCAGTGAGGGGAAAAAAGTTGTGAGAAGCAGTCCTGCAAACATCAAGGTCAGTAAAGAAGGAGGAGGAGGAGGTGCTCCAGGTGCCAGAGCAGAGATTCCCCCACAGCCCATGGAGAAACAGGTTGTGTCCTTGTAGCCCATGAAGGGTCACACTGGAACAGATAGCCACACTACACCTGTCAAGAAGACCATGCCAGAGTAGTTGGAGATGCCCTGAAGAAAGATGCAGCCTGTCGAGAGCCCATGCAGGAGCAGGCTACTGGAAGGAGNCCCATGGAGAAGCAGGTTGTGTCCTTGTAGCCCATGAAGGGTCACACTGGAACAGATAGCCACACTACACCTGTCAAGAAGACCATGCCAGAGTAGTTGGAGATGCCCTGAAGAAAGATGCAGCCTGTGGAGAGCCCATGCAGGAGCAGGCTACTGGAAGGAGCTGTGGCCTGTGCAGAAGAGCCCACACAGAAGCAGATTTTCTAGCAGGAACTGTGGCCCATGGGGGACCCACTTTGGAGCAGTCTGTTCCTGAAGGACATCACCCTATGGAAAGGACCCACACTGGAGCAATTCTTGAAGAACTGCAGCCTATGGGAAACACTCATGTTGGAGCAGTTCATGAAGGACTGTATCCCATGGGAGGGACCCCACACTTGAGAGGGGAGAAGTGTGAGGAAGAAGGAGCATCAGAGAAGAACTGTTATGGACTGACTGCAACCCTCATTCTCCACCCTCCCTGAATTGCTCAGGGAACGGAAGTAGAGGATTTGGGAATGAGGGAGTGAAGTTGAGCCTGGAAAGAAGAGTTGAGGCACAGGGGAAGGTATTTTAAGTTTTGTCTTTGTTTCTTACCAGCCTAGTCTATTTTTAATTGGCAATAATTTTCCCCAAGTCAAGTCTGTTTTAACCAATGGTAATGGTAAGTGATCTCCCTGTCTTTATCTCGACCCAGGAGCTTTTCCACCATTTTTTCTACCATGTACCATTAAGAAAGTGGAGTGAGAGAGTGGGTGGGTTGGAAGTCTGGCAGCCAGGCAAGGTCAAACCACCATACTATGTCACTGAACAGCTATTAGATGGTAATAAGCTAGAAACATTAATGACCTACGATGATTTTAACAAATGACATAGCTTTGTGTTATCTATACTCTTGAGAATACAGAGTGTGAATCATTGTAACAAAAGCTAGTCTGTTGGGGTCTGCAGCAGGTCTGCGGACGAGTTAGTAGTTGTGTACCCTTGAAATAGCCACAGGATGTCTGGCACGTAAATGGGAGGTGAGAGTCTGGAACTTAGGACCTCGGAATGCAGATGTTAGCTAAGCTTTGCACAGATAACAACAGCAAATAGCAAGCAAGAGGAAGAAGACAGAAAGCCTACCAGCATCTGGAAGAAGACAGAAAGCCTACCAGCATCTGACACATGTACTATTTAAGAGTTATATAAGCAGTGTGACAAAGCAATAAAAAAAGCCTTTTTGCCTGAACCTAGCACGCAGCAATGGTGGATTTGTAGTCCGTCTCAACTCGCGACCTGCATCGCAACACTAGTCCAATTAGAGCAAAGGCTGCCTGGCATTTTACCTGGTGTAAAGTTATTCAAAAGCCTTCCTGGCTTTTGATGGATGTCACTTTGAAACTGCAAAGCTAAGAACTTGTCAAGCACTTATTCAGAAATCTCCAGTCAGAGAAACTGATTCATAACTTTTATTTAAAACAATCTGATTCTTGCAAAAACGCTTGTGCATATTTTTTTTACATATATAAAAAACTACAATCTGTGAATTATTTTTGTGGAAAACACTAAATCATATAACAGATTTTCATGTAATACCAAAACCAGAAAATTATTTTTCTTGAGAAAATTCATCTGTTATTGGTTTCAGAAAACTCATATGTTTGAGTTTGTACACAAATTATCTAACAAAAACAACAGATTAAGCAGCAGAGAAATGCCTTGGCAATTCGTGTTACTTTCCCCAGATAAGTGTCTGCTGCATCCATTTCCTTTACTAATCCTTCACCTCCCTTTCATATTCAATGTCAATAAGATGGAAGTTGCTAAGTATCTATCTTTTAAAGTTTGACTAACATTAGATAAAATTCTTGATTTTTTCTAAATTGCCTCAATACTTTGAGTATTGTCATGACAACAGATCCCAACTAAAAGTTAATTGCCTCATGTATCCCTGCCTCTTCTCACACGTATCCTAGATAAAGGATCTAAAGATTCCAAACATGAAGGTATTCTTTTCTCTTAAACTATAGGCACAATTAAGGACTTTTTTCCATGTAAGAGAACTGTAATTACCAGATGTTCTATACACACGTCTTTTAGTCCTAGGACATACCAATCCTCATTTTCTAACAATCTGAGATGATACTACAGAAAGGAGCTCTAAAGGAAGTTTTCTCACGCATTGGCCAGTGTTATCTAGAGCCCTTGCTAACAAAAAAGATACATTCAAATTCCATGCAAAAAAAGTCCTTTTTAGAAAAAATATTTATCCTGTCACTAGACGTAACAACATGATCTGGATTGGAATCCGTTGATGTACTGTCCTAATCAGCACCAAGACAATGACCGTGCGAGGTCAGAGAAAAATGCACAAGGTCTTTCCTGCACTAACTCAATGCCAGTCTTGAATGAGAAGCCCTAGGAAAACAAGACCTGCTATTTTTGCTGTAGTAGGAATGCATGCACAGGTTCAGAGAAGAGCTAAGTAAGATCTAGTCTTTTCAACTAGTCATGCACCGTACGGACTACCTAACTTCAAGCAAGTAATCCCCTTTCTATGTTAAAGTAAACTAATATATGTAAGCACAGGCAGAGTTCTGCCAGCACTTTCCTTTCTTGGGTTGCTGCCTGATTAAACCAAAATTTAAAAAAAATAAACAGCTGTTTTATACTTTTGAGTTTGCTCACATCCTCAGATATTGCAGTACTGTGGTGATAATGCAATAATGAAACAAGAGTTGTTCAGTTAGAACACAATAGCGAATCCATTGCTGCAGCAATGACAGAGATTCATTTATACAACTACTTAATTTGTCTTAAATTTATATTCAGCCTGGGAGCACAAATGAAAGCTCTGTTACTCTCTTTCTTTCTGTACAACTAGTCCTGTGCAATTACACTGTCTTCAGATTACAACATAAATTAACCTCTGCAGATCCCAGGGTGGCAGCAAGGCACATGTGTGGCAGAGACTTGAATCACATCTCTGAATAGCAAAAGGAAATCTCAACTTGGCTTTAAAAGCTCACGGCAGGGAAAGTTAACCAAGGAATCTTGATGTGAATAACAGTTATCCATTGAAAAAAGGGTCTGTAGACTTTAAAAACCGTACAAAGTACTACTCTACTGTGACCATTCTAAACATAATAAAGGTCTAATATGCAAAGGATTAGGGAGTCACAAGAAGGTAAAGTGGTGTATTTCCAGATCACACAATAGGTTTGAAAAATGGCCTGGAGTAGAATCAAATTTCCTAACATTCATTTCTGTGCTTCCTTAAGATAAAATTGTACTCTCCACTCTGCCAAGAAACCTATCAAGCATTACAGATAGCAGAGTTTGATAAAGTAGTTCCAAAGATTAGTAGTGTGTTTTGCCTTTGAAAGTGTCCAGTGAATAACACAGAATATTTACCTAACAGCTTTCACACAAATGCCGAAACACAGATGTAAACACACACACATCCTGTTTGCTACAAAGGAAAAAATGGCAGCCAGAATCCCAACCTTTTCCTGTCATGTTCTGCTTATGTCATTTCTCACCCAAATAAGAATAATCTTTTTCTTCATACAAGTTATTTGAAATTACTGTTATTCAAGAATTGAGTATAGTGATACAACTTCTTAATGTTCCTGGACAAAGAGAAATAAAACCAGATTTGTACAGATTGTTCCCTTGTGTTATATTAATAAGGCACTGATTAAGTGATTGAAGATGGCAAGGTAGTAAGATTGCAATCCCTAGAATAATTTATCTGTCAAATATTCTAGCTATCTAAAGCTGAGTCTCTCTGATGTCCATTCTCTACTGATCTAACTTCTGACTTTTGCTGTCCAGCTTGCATTTTCTTTCTTGCTCTGTGCTTCCACCATCTCTCTGGTACTCCATTCAATTAGGCATTGATCTGAGAAGTTGTAGCCACTAATTAACTCATCAGAAAGTTAACAGAATCAAATAAGAAAAGGATAATTAGTATTAAAAAATTTACTTCAAAAAGGTTCTGAAAGGCAGCAAAGCCCATGCAAGAGAAGAAGTAGATACAAGGTCAGGGTATAGGCACAAAAACCCACAGCTAGATCAACCATGGAAATACAGTCTAAGTGTAGAGAGATTAGCAAACACATTTGGAACATAACATTATTATTCCTATTATTTGACTGGCAATTTCTATGAACCACGGTGGGGCCTTAAGTGTGTGGTGGCATCCATATCATAATTACTTTTCATAAATTAATGGAATGATTTTTAATTTGGGAACATACACTAGCCAAATGTGGACATGTTCCAGGAGATGAGGTTTTGTAAACCAGGTCAGTTTTATCAGCGTATCAAGTGACAGTTTCCTACAAACAATTAAATGTGTGAATTTTTTCTTAAGATATAAAGTTTGCAAAAAGATTATTTCAGAGAACTATGACTTCAGTCAAACTGTCACCAAATGGGATGAAAGAAATTTATCCAATACCATTTTGATGTGAATAAGCAGACACTTCTTTATTCAGTGTGATGGTAACATGGGAATCACTCCTCTAACATGTTCCCTTAGCAACAAAAATCATATAGTTTATATACCTTTCAAGTCCATTGTTAGATTTAACCCTTACATTGATTGGTTATGAGATTAGTCATTTGCATTTGAAGATACAATATTTCTAAAATTTACTACACATGCTCCATGAGTAAGGATCTTCATAATGAGTAAGGGTATTACTTCTAGTAGATGTACCTTTTACTATTAAAATGAGATTATAATGTTAGGAACACAGTGACCTGAGATTATTCATTAACTTGGCTATCAAGGCAAGCTATGAGCCAAGCTGTCCAATAATTCATCCTGTAAACAACACTTTAAGGCTTGTTTTTCTGTTAATGATTAAGCTAACATAATTGAAAGTTAGATTAACAATCTATTCAACTTCTAAAGTCCCAAATCAGAATGTACTGTTAGAATTAACACTCCTAATATTCTTAAACATTATATTCCACAGTTTTTTACAATTTACTACTTTTTCTACCTTTTAATTACAACTATTTTTCTTATATAATTAAATCTTGATTCTTTTTGCAACAAAACTTAATTTGATCTATGAAGGTCTACCAAGTTTACATTTCTACAGCTCAATCCTTCAATTTACAAAATCAAACTTTCACATACTCAGTTCAGCTGAGAATATCACGTAACATTTTCTCTCACAAAATTACAGGAACAAACATTACAGCATTATATAGTCCTCTTATTAGGGTACCTCTTTGTGTAGACTTTTGAGCTCATTAAGAAAATCCAGCTACTTTAATAATCATATTACATGCAGCAATGCACCAACTTGTTTATGTAGCACTCACCATTTTATAAAACCAATGCATAATTATCTTCATCATCGAGGTGTGGTTCAAAGTTGTAGCCTGCCGAGTAGTAGTGGAAAGAGCAGCTGTTAAATATTTACTACAAGTCCTGTCCACATAGTTGGCACAGAAGAACCAAAGTGGAAGCCATGAACAAATTGTAGGAAAGCACGGAGTATTTCTTCTGTACAACTAGGTCGAAGAGGCAGATGAAATATTCTATAAGCAGCTGGGAGAAGTCTCACAATCGCTAGCCCTTGTTCTCATGGAGGACTTCAACTTACCAGATCTCTGCTGGAAATACAATGCAGAAGATAGGAAATAGTCTAGGAGATAAGGAAGAACCTGGTGGTGAGAATGGTTTTGAGATAAGGAGGCTCCTGGGTAAATCTCACTATAACAGATACACAAAGCCATGGCAAAGATATGCAAAGGTCTACATGATCTGGTCAATCAGCGAGCACAATGAAAAAGACTAGGAGCCTTCATCTGAAGAGGATGGTATGTAGATCAGACACTTGCATATGTTAATGAATTCCAGGAAATCTCATGTTTATGTAAATAAATTCTTGGGAATCCCATGAACAGGTATGACTTTATAGTATATAACCTCTGAAGGTTTACCAATCTTTGGAGCATTCATGGAGGAGACTCCCCAATGCTACCCTGGTGCCGCTAATAAAGAATACCTGCTTAACAGGTATTATTTGTGTTTAAGATCTGGCTTTTCATGTTTCCTTATCTAACTCTGCTTTGATTGATAACTGATTAAATCTAATTTTTTCCCCAAGGTGAGTGTGGTTTTTGCCCGTGACCGTAACTGTGAGTGACCCCTCCCTATTCTTGTCTCGATCCACCGGGTTTTGTTCCATTTTCTCCTCACCTTGGCATGTGGGGGAGTGAGTGAGTGGTCGCGTGATTCTTTGTTGATGGCTGAGCTCAAACCACACCACCATGAAAAAGAACTGTTTAATTCCTCCAGTTGTTATTCTCTCATAATCAGTTATACTGAAAATAAATGTCTTTTATGGTGAGGTCAAAAGCTTGTCTGAAAAATGTAGGGTAGCAGTATGTCCTGGGTTCGTCTGTGATAGAGTTAATTTTCCCCAGAACGCTGGGAGGGGG
>VZSC01005105.1:1741-23359 GCA_013398225.1 Steatornis caripensis
GTGACCTTGCGCTGTTTGACACGTCCTTGAACCCGGACCAGGAGCAAGCGAGACAGGAGAAGAAGGAGATAGGGGAGGTCCTGGGGACGTTCCATGTAAGGTGTTAAATTAGTATAGCCTACCCCAGGCGCAGCTGCGACGCGTGGACACGGCCTGACCACCAATCATCAAGAGAATAGGGAACGTGCTTGCTGCCTGATCGCGTGGGCTTGTGGACAGGGCTTGTGGACAAGTCTGTATAAGCACACAGGTGTTTACAATAAAGGTCTTCTGTTCAACACGTGACGGGAGTCCGAGTCGTCCATCCCTTCAGGGAAAGTATTAACTTTGCAAATTTATACTAAATATTTCATGACTCCTGCTAGAATGCTTTTCGCGTTGTACTTCTATGCATAGTCTGTTCAATGTGTCTTACTGTATTGACTAGTGATTTTATTCTAGAAACTCTGAATGTAAGAGACTAGTCCCAAATGGATTAAGACAGACAGAATGTTTGGCTCTGGTGCTTATGTTCCAGAAATACATTTCATCCCTATTCAAGGGGATCTGAGGCTACTTTTTTCCCTGCTTACAAGCTTAATGGGTGCAAAAGCAACTCTTTTTCCCCTCCGTTCTTCATCACATACAGATTGTCATATGAGTCATTCTGATCTGTTATGTCTTAAGGTATGCTTCCATCAGTACACCCTACAAGAAAATGCGTATTTTAAAACTCATGGCTGTAGCACAGGATTATCCCTACTGCCAGAATTGGGCTTCTTAAAGCTTAATTATATTCATTACTCCACTTAGTTACTTGCTATTAAGACTGTTTAGGCTGGTTGGTTCAGAAGTAAAATCAATTTTGAGTAACAACTTCTGCTGTCACTCTATAATATGCATCCCAGTGGTGTTTTTATAGAGTCTAATATGATATTGGAGGAGGGATAATGGGCTTTATTCCTCTTGCATTCTGCTTTTGGTGAATAGGGCAACGTTTCTTTCTGTGTTCTACAAGCTGCTGCTTTTTGTTTCCTTTAGATTAATATTGTTAAAGAATTTGTTAAAGAATTGTTAAGTTACCATTGCGCACAAAAAGGGGGAAAATAAACTTTTCAAAGTCTTATTCCTTGTTTTGTTTTTATAATTCTAGGCTGCTATCTTATGTGTTGAGCTGATTATTGGTACTGGACTAAGTCTCTAAGATGTGTAAGACCTGTAATGGAATTTTCATGGAAACAGTATCCTATTCTGCATGGTTTTTTTGATCAGCCTGCTTGCATTAGCTATTACAACTCTCGGCCAAAGATCACTTACTAACAGCAAACCCTTTCAACTTCTTCCTGTCAAGTGTGTCCTTCATATAGTATGATAGATCTTTTTTATACGGGAAAGAAGAAATGCAGCTCATATTTGTCAGAATTAGTACAATGGGAATATTGAAACTGCATGCCGATACAGACTGACAAACATTGCTTCTAAATGCTTTTGCTTAAAAAGAGTGCTGTAAACAATTTAAAAGAAGTTTCTGTTCTAAATAGCACTTTAATGTGAGAGCTCCTGTATTTGCTACTTTATGTCTTTCAGTCTTAGAGAGCTATTCCCCCAACTTTTTTGATTATTTGTTGTTAGGAGAAATAGTAATGCTTATTTCAACAAGGATTTAAGAAATTATGAGCTGCTTATTTTCAAAAAAGACTGAATTCCAGCCACTGTAAAAATAGGAGTGTCTTTAGGTTCTGAAGTGTTGTGAAGTGAACAAAAAGAAACTCTTCTCTGGGAGGGGAAAAAAACAGTCCTTTGGATTTTTTAAAAATAATTATCTTTATCACTAGAGTGGTGTAGCAGTTTCACTGAGCAGTACTGCTAACTGTGATCTGCCAACATGTATCATGGCAACATCCTGTAGAACAAGGGCATGGGGGGGGGGGGGGGGGGGGGGGAAAAAAAAAAAAAAAAAAACTGTAANTAGAGTGGTGTAGCAGTTTCACTGAGCAGTACTGCTAACTGTGATCTGCCAACATGTATCATGGCAACATCCTGTAGAACAAGGGCATGGGGGGGGGGGGGGGGGGCGGAATAAAAAAAAGGAAAATGACTGTATAAAAAATATTGTTTGAGTCTAGAGGAATTAGTTATACCTGCTTTACACAACACAAGATGATGTTTTTAGTCTTGATGATTTAGATAATAAAGAAACAGTATTAGAAGATGGACACTATGTAGATAACTCCTGTAAAAAGACAAATGATCAGATTAGTATCAGAAACAACTAAATTGACACAGCAGTTTTCTAGCCGTTCAGTTCAATAGACTACAAAACCAAAACAAGCGTTAAGTCTTCATTAATGCTTCTGATTGGGAAATACTTTCTTTAGCTCACAGATCTTAATGCTTAGACGAAAGACGACTTATTCTTCATAGAAGGAGTCTACTTCATTTCTGTATTTCTCAAGCACGGTGAGCCGTTTTAACTTCATTGTTGGACCTTAAAAGAGGGAGTTAGTCACAATAGCAGAAATAGGAACAAAAATTCCTACTCTGTCTGAGCTTTGGTTCCTAAGATTTTCTATCAAGAGCCTGTTCGGAAGAACATCTCCCACTCTTAAGTGTAGATACCTGCTAAAAGTAAGAAGCAAGCGTGATATGTAAGGATGCCTCCATGTAAGCATGAAGACTTCAAGGAGAGCTGCAGATAAGGTGACGGCTGACTACTACCACTTTTTTAATTAAAAATAATTAAAAAGATGGTGTTTGTGAAAGTTTTTAAACAATTTACAGTTTATTTAAAGAGCCTGGTAATGTGCTTGGGGCTCTGTTGTCAGGCTTTCGCTGTCTTGCTTATCTTTTTTTTTTAACAAGAAACGCTCGGTATTAGTACTGCAAGTTATTCATACTGTAATGCACAAGTAATTACTCAGAATTGATTGTTTAATTGCCCAAAGCAATCTGAAATCTAACTACAGAGCTGTACTTGTGTAAACAAGCACAGACGGATACATATGTATAAGCCAAAACCTCCAAATTTTGTATTCTTTAACACATGCTGCATAACATTTTCCCTCTAGTGGCTGTACCCAGAATTTGGCATACAAAACTGTATTTCAGTACTCTTGCAGCCTCTTTATACCTGAATATAAATCAGTAAATCTTACCTAGTTCTCCCCCAGAAATGGAAAAGTCTCTTGGCAGGACTATCCATTTTTTAATGCAATGTACCCTATTAGTAGCGTTCATGTTGACTTTGTCGATTCCCTCCTGAATGGCCTGGTAGATCGCCTGGTCTCTTGTAGCTACAATCTCTGATACTTTAGTAGCTTTACTACCAGTCTTCTGGCAGAAGTCTCTAGCTTGTTCAGTGAGAATATCAGTGGGATCAGATGTATCTGGGTCCAGCACACTCTAAAATAGCAAATGAAGTGAATCATCAAAAACTCCAAAGGCATTAAATTTCTCTGATCAGGTCCTCCCTGAATAGTAAGAATAAAGAAGGCTCAGCATCAACACCCAAACATCCCGTAAGCCTTAAAAAACATACACACCTACAGATGATAGTGCTTTTCTTTCCACTTGGCTACCAAATGCAAATATTTCTGGCTTATACACAGATGACATAAACAGACTTAAAATGTGTCAATGAATCAGGCAATGAAGTCCATCTATAGACCTTGAATTTTTACTATTTTCCAAATTACTCCATTGTTCCAGGCAAACATTTAGCTCATCGTTAAATCAAATTACTGTGTTGTAATGTAAACAGCTTGAGACAGAAACATTCTTTGAAGTTAGACTTCTTAAATAAGTATTTCTATTGTACCTGTAAGGTAGGGAGTATCAGTCATAAACAACCTGAGAAAAACTAAGGGGTCATTCCCTGTATGCACACAGAACATAAAGTGCAAATGTTTTAGAGAAAAGTGATTTCTCAACTGAAGGTATACCACAGCAAAGCTATTAATTCTTTTGTTCTACCATTATCCTTCTTGCGTAATACAAAAAGAACAAATTGTAGAGAAACATTTCTGTTGGAAAGTTTCTGTTAGAAACTTTCTTTGCTCGTAACAGAAACATTTGTTGGCTTTGCTCATGTGTAAGAGTAAAAGCTATTGTGCTCCGTCACAGAGACTTCTCACTCTTTCAACATTTCTTAATTAAAAACTTGCATTTAAAGAAAAAAAAAGTCTTATTATATGGAGAGGAGAAACAGCAGTAAACACGTAGATTTTTAGCAGATCATCTAACCATAAGAAGTTTAGACCATCAGGATCTGGTCTGTAGTTGCTATAGGGGTTTTTTCCACTAATGTTCTCTCTTACTTTGGTAGGTGCAGGTGTATAATTTCACTGAAATCATTAAAACGAGAGTACCTTTAGGGTCAGCAACACTGACAAAAACTTCTTTTTATCTCCAATCACCATAGCATTACTAACAATTGGCAGTTCTTTTTTAACAGCATCTTCAATTGGAATGGGAGGCACGTTTTCACCGCCAGCTGTAATAATCAAATCTAGGCAAAAAAGAAAGGCTATTAAGTTGAATTCAAATAAATTCTGAAGATCAGGTTAATGTCTGGATTGACCCATTTTTCTTGTTCTGACATCAAATATAGGAGACTTTTTCCAAAGATTATGTTTTCAAAGAGAACAAAGCCTATTAATTATGCTGAAAATAAAAATGCTAGTATTTTTCAAGTATGTGCTCAAGTTATCAGTTCTCCCTCAGTATAACATATTTGCTCCAGATAATTTTTACATAATCCAGTAACAGGTTAGTTATTCTCAAGGCACTGTTGCAGAATCTGGAATTTTTCTGTAAGCAATCATCTCTTCCAAATTAGCACAAGACTCGCTATTCTACTGTTGCTATCCCACCAAAAAGCAAGTTCATTGTTAACATTGTGGTTAAAACTAATTCTTAAAGCCACCAAGAGAGGTCAGACAAAAACAAGTTACTACTGCAGGAAGGCTCCATAAAAGGAACATGGAAAGAAGGGAGGGAGTGTGAGGAGGAAGTAAAGATCTATGAGAGGAAGTTTGCAGTAGAAGTAGTGATTCCCGCCCTAGTTTGACATGAGGGGAGTATGATGACAGATTGGAATCTTAATATTTTTAAGGTTTGCAAACAATGGTAGCGATGCCTTAGTCTACTGATAAAAGAATGTGCCTTTTTAATTGAATGCATTTGTTCCAAAGCGTAACACATATATTCATTGGAATTATTACAAATTTGAGCATTATCTAAGTAAATTCCAACTCTTTGCTTTCATTACACTGATGACTTCTCACTGTCCTCAAATAGTAGTCTTTGCAGCATTTCAGAACATGCTTCAACAAATAATGCAGACAAATGGTATGCCAGTCCTTTTTGTGTAATAACACAGCTGATTGATTGTATCTATTAAGGATCGGGTTGGTGCCTGATTCCCTGTCTGCGATAAACTTGAATTTAGTTGCCATCAAGGGAATACAGCACCCTTTCAGCATTCACTAATTTGGGCCCTACCATCTCTACTGCTCCTGGAGAACTATGATGAGAAGTAACTTCCAGTCTATACTCAACCTTCTGGTATGGAACAGGCACTGAACTCATAACTATAGAAGTTATTTCTCTCCCTAGTCAACACACTGCACACATTTGGGGAAGTACAAGTAGTGTTTACAGAATGAGATACTTCTGTCAAACCACAGACACATACCAAAGTTAGTTGTGTAGACTTGTAAGAGGCCTGTCTCTTCCTCTCATTCCGCTCTCCTTTTGCCTTAGTCCTATCTTTGTCTTAGATCCTCTAGCAATCTCTCTAGCACTTAGTTTTTCATCATCTGAGATGTCAGCTTTTTCCCAGCTGATCCAGATAACTAATAATTGTAACAACTTTTTCCCACACCTCTACAAATGCTCCTCCTGTATGGACTTCTCTAGCTACATCTTTGTGCTTTGCAGCTTATGAGACCTAAAACTCGTAAGACCCACAGAACCAAAGGAAGAAGTCCTGTTTCACTCCCTTTACAGCCAGCTTCTTTACAACCTTCTATTAGATTTTAGCTTATGTGGACTTGGATTTAGAACTTTAATGAAACTGGACAGACAGTTATTTTACGCCAGATGGTCTACCTATCCTGTAATTTAGAGTAATTGCTATTAGTTCACCAGTCAAGGAAGATGTAAGTGACACACAAATGTTATGACAGAATGTGACTAGGAGCTGCTAACTGCTATGCTAAAGGAAAATTAATCAGACAAGAAAGCAAGTTAAAACCAAGATAGCTGCACTTGGAGCAGGCTATTAATAGTATCTACTTAACTCCCGATTCCTAACAGGACACTGTGTCATCCTATGACAAACTGACTCATCCATGTTATCTCCCCAGTGATTCATCATATATTCTAAGATGACAGTTACTCGATTTTTACATCTTCTTCAGCTACATCTTGACTGTGACCAATCCCATGCCCTGAATATGTAACATGAAAAAAGCTTCCAAGTAAACAAGTGACTAGTCTTACTCACCTGAGACTTCAAGCTATGTACTGTAATAATACCTAGGTTCATTGCTTCAGCTTTAACTTTCCCTTCTGCTCTCAAGCTCCAATACTAGTCTCTGCAAACACATCACCTAAGGCATCAGCGGAACCAGCTCTGACCTACAGCAACAACTTTTATATAACAAAAGGTTGTATTTCGTTACTGTCTAAACATGCAAATGTGCAATTAAGACACTTTAGCAAGATTCAAAGGGAGACTGGTCAGGTTAATAAATCATTAGAATTGAAGAAGACACATTAAACCTGCATTATTATTTTATACGACTAATTGTAATTAATACTGAATAAAGGTCTAGGAGATAAAAGACTTACTGTAGGAATTGAATCATTCCCACCTATTACAGATGAGAGGGAAACCTTTTCTGAACACGGCACACCATGGTTTCCTCATGGGAAAGTTTATTTTACCTTCCTATTAGGTCAATGCTTCTGGCATTAGAGGAAAGTTAATTAGGTGTGCCACATCTGACTGAACAGTTACCATAAACACGGAGCAAGATCTTGCTTATTACCTTTAATTCTTCCAGTGACATAGAGAAAGCCATCCTTGTCCAGTTTTCCTAAATCTCCAGAATGCAGCCACCCATCCTCATCAAAGGCTTCTTTT
Source organism: Steatornis caripensis (assembly GCA_013398225.1). Taxonomy (NCBI): domain Eukaryota; kingdom Metazoa; phylum Chordata; class Aves; order Caprimulgiformes; family Steatornithidae; genus Steatornis; species Steatornis caripensis. Next base: position 8,871 of record VZSC01005105.1, read on the forward strand.
GTTTTGTCTTCCATATTTAAATAACCCATGAAAACAGTCCTTCCCCAGAAACAGATTTCTCCATTGCCTTCTGTATCTTCGTCCACCAATTTCACTCTGCAGCCAGGTACTGGTTTACCACAGCTATTGGGGAAGAGCAGAAAAAACCACAGGGAGCACAGGAATACTAAACATAATACTGATAAGACATCTAACATGCCAAAACTCTGAACCTATCAAAATATTAGTGACTGTAAATACCACCCTGCTGTAACTGTTTGAAAGCTATGTAGTATTAATACACTAGGGCAGATGTGTTAAGAGTATCTAAGCACTTTTCGGCTGTCTATCTTGCCCTCTGCTTCCTGGATTTTTTCCCCCTCTGTATCTTCAAGCGTAATAACAGCTTTATATTTGAAGTCTCACACTTGAAAGTTATCCTGCCCTGGGCCAGGGGTACGATATAAGTCAGATTTAGTAACCGTGTTCTGCATATAATGCTGTAGATCACTTTCAGTGCACGACACGGCATGCTATGGAGGCAACGTGTTCATCTTCTGACCTGGAAGTTGTTCTGCCTCCCAAAGTCACAAGAGAGTGGCAACGCATTGAGAGGAAATAAAGTAAGTGATAAGATCCTTGCTGAACTCAGTAAATATTCTTCTCATAGATATATTGAAACGTGTCATATTAAAAAAAAAAAGTAAAATTACCTGTGCTGCCTGTAAATATAAGGCCCAGACAGGCAATGTGGGCCTGTGGTCTCACTCATCCCATAGGCCTCATACAGGGTGATGTTCAGACCCAAGAAGAAATACAGTGTTTCTGTATTGAGAGGAGCAGCACCAGAGAAGTGCTTCTGACAGGAAGAAAAACCCAGCGCATTGCGTATTTTTGCAAGCACTAAGTAGTCTGCTAACCTTGTCCAGAACTGCTTTAAATCGCTGCTGAGCACAAAACACATAAGAGAAGGAGACAGTAAGTCAGAACAATATATGAAATTTCCAAAACAAAATCAGACATACATTTTGTTTAGAGATGTATTTGCCATTTGGTTTTGGGTGTTGACAGAAGTTGCGTTAATAAGAACAGGTTACATATTTCTCCTTTTTTCATTTATTCAGTGTCTTTCATTGCTAGCGAACTCCAACTCTTGAGGTGCCTGAATATGGCAAATACATAAAGAATCTATAAAAACATACTTTATAAAACAAAGCTCTTGTATTCCTGATTCTTCATCAGTTAAATGTGTCTCAGAATCTATATGACTAAAATCTGAAATTTGCAGAACCTATCTGAAAAGCTGAATGATCAAAGCAGTATCATTGCACCATCTTTTGGAACACCACTTCCTGTAAGCAAGTTCACACCTCATTGTGCCACGCTTTAAAGAACTTTGGAACAGGAAATAATTATGAATTAAGTTAGTATTTGAATTTATACAACATTCTTTATCTGGGGAATCTTATGGAGAAAAACACCAATGTTATTCAGAACAGAGATAACATTCTAGAGCTCAGAGAATTTGTGGGGCATGTCCCCAAGTTTCTGTGTTGAGGTAAGTTCTGTTCTCACTCACATGGTGCACACCCCAAACTGTCACGAGCCAGTCTGTCTGAGCAGTTCCCCAAATTTTTCCCCCTCTCATACACCTCCTCCCAATTCATGCCCTTTCCTCACATCAGTAAGTAGCACTAGCACTGCCACATGGTACACTGCACCAGGGGACTCTCCCAGCTGAAAACTAACCAGTTCAGCTCACAGAAGACACGGAGTTGGCGGACATGTTAGTGGGAGTATGTTCTCAAGGAGGACGGAAGGGCACTTCTAACAGTCACGTGTGTTTAAGATCAGCCTACCATAGTTGATAACTACATCCTCCCTCGTGCATTATTTATTGTGTTGCCAGGCCAAGTTTTACACATTTACACCTAAGAGTCTCACTGATGCTTCATAGTTTATTACAAGCAGATAACTACTTTCAGGTTGACAGACATCTTGCTCATTATTTAATAGACATACCTGCTTGAGCCGTTTAGGTTTCTCTCTAAGCTAAGTGACATAGCCCATGACAGCATTTTCTTCTTCATAAATCCTGACTGAGCAGAAGCATCCTTTAATTTCTCCATTATTTTCTCCCATACTCGAGGGACTCCCATGTGAGATGTTGGCTGCACTTCTCTTAGTGTATTGATCAAGCTACCCTGTTAAAATCATTAAATCATTTCAAAACACTGCAAAAGGTCCACAGCAGAGATAAAGAGGTTTGGTGATGCAGTCTGCACCTTGCAATGCTAACATGTAGAGTATTAAGAAGGACTGCTGAATCTACTGCAGTCAGCCATACGCACTGCACTGTCCAGCATGCAACATGTGCCAGCTCTGACATAGCAGGGGAGGTACATATACAAGAAGGAAAATGCACAAGTGATTTAGTTCCTTCTGCCTCCCTTTACTCCAAAAATTGCTTATACTTCTTTTGCTTTAGATGCATATTCTTCTGCCTTAATAGAAGCTTATGGATCTGGATTATACATTTTAAAGGGAGTCTAGAGCTGCGGATCACCAGTCTAACGGATTTTATTTTTCCCTAGTTCTTACAATAATGGGTTCTCCATCTTCTGAACCTCTTCAAAGATCATATTCTCTCCTTAGAATGTTTTCTAGGACGAGGAAGTGCAGACTTGATTAGGTGCAATACAAGACAGATACCTTCAGAGCATCTGGCTCAGCAAAGTAAACTTGCTCTCCCCATTTTATTCCAGTCCACAGGTCATATATCTGCGCAGCTATGTGGCTGAGTGGGAGATAACTGACTATAGACTCTTGTTGGACCTCTGCAGGTTGCATATCTCCTGCTCTGCTGCAATGTGCTGACGTCCAAGTTATCTGTTAAATAATAATAAAATACATTAGGTATGGTGGGGTTTTTTTCTTTTTTTTCCTTTTAACACAAACTAAGGATCCTCATGCTACGCTACTGTAATGATGAAGAATCTGTGCCCACAGAAATTGCTGAAGACATCGCTATCTTTGACAACATACCAGACTGTCAGTTCCCTGGGGGACACACACAGTATGATCTTCCTGCCAGCTCCTTTTCTTTGTAATAAATTAGAAGGCACAAGTGTATGTTTGGTCTCAGGAAAGACAGATTCTCAAGAGAGGTTTTCAAAGAGCAGCATGCTAGCAGGCCAGGCCACTCCAAGTTTAGATGGCAGCACTGGACAAGTGGCTATGGGACACTTACGCAGTAGGCAGAAGGGGATGTCTTTGAGATGTGGCTATATTGACTGTTTATCCTCCTTATCCTCCAAAGCCTCACAGCGCACATACACACTCACAGCAGATCTGTGCGGGTGCATGTATGACTGACCCAGCATTGGTTTTGCACATGGACAGTGGCAAACATCTTTTGACTAAAGAAGGCAGCAGCACAGTTACAGGCAAGGCATGTTTTCCATCATTCGTCAACATAAAAATAGCCTGTTTGTGATCAGCAGCCAGGAATAGTTTGGCAGCTAACATGGAAATGACACCAGACTCCTTTGAGGTGGAAGAGCATAGGATTTGCAACGTCAGATCACTCTTTTTGTCTATTAAGTCCTCTGTGTTCTGCTTTCAGATACTACTGAACTGATCCCCTACATTTGGGTGAATTGCTCCTCACAGTGTGCTTGTCTGCAACAGTTTCTGCATTATTTTAAGCGGAGAGGCCACAACTTAGAGCAGCCCCTTTCACAGATTCTGTGTGCTCAGAAAGGCTCCCTACCACTTTCCACTCCCACTCAGCCACCTTAAAAAAAATGAAACGTTTAAAAAACCAAAACAACTACAGTCCAGATCTATGCTAGTGAACCTCTGAGGAAAGTCCTTTTTGCAAACAACTTTACTTTTCTCTATCACTGGAAAATTTCCTGTTCACATCAATGCGGGTAGGGCTATTGTAAGTACCAGGTCTATGCAGTTAGAGTTGTATTGCCCTCCAGTGATAGATGTAGAAACCCAAGTCTAGGAATATCATAATGCCAAAGTAAAAAACCACACGCATCCACTCCCAGATTGAATAAAATTTGCAAAAGCAGTCTATCGGGCTGTTTTGATAGCGGCTGGCTGATGCATACGATTTTTTTGTTTTAAGATGACCTGTGACATCACCTGAGAGACTTTACAGCAATCCGTAAATTATATGCACTATATCTCACAAGAAATCAGTGAATAAAAAATTGATATTCAAAACAAACTGTTCAGCCTTGTGAGGTAATAGTTTGAATGGAGTTTCATTCTTTACCACGGTTATGCTTTACCAGAAAGAGCCAACTGCATTTTTAATATTGCTTTGTAGTACACTATCCATATTGCAAATGCAAAAGGATTTCAAGGCTCTAGTACGTGCCAGTCATCTCAAAACACAGGAACAAACATCCTCATACTTTGCTATTTTTATGCTAAAGGAAGAACCTAAAGTACATACATTGTCATGACTCAACATGGCTCCTTTTGGCTTCCCAGTTGTTCCGGATGTGTATATTAGTACACAGCATTGATTGGGCTTTTGGGAGTTAATAATATCATCCAAAGTAGTATCAGATATGTCATCTCCCAACTCCAGAAACTCTTCCATCTAGAACATGTAACAGAACACACACGATATCAAATGGCTTCTTACAACTGGGAAAGATGCAGTATCAAAACGCGGTATCAGTCCCAAAAATGGCAGAAAACTTCAGTGCCTTGCTCTGAACATGTTTCCAAGGCAAGCTTCTCCAGGTCTTGCCTATGCAAGAATATGATAAGACTAGCACAGAACTTCACGTGCAAACTGCAAATAGACTATCTAAAACTGTGCTGCCATGAGTCTTCTCAGTGCCTAAGAAGAAAATAGTAATACTATTCCTCCTCCAAGATGGATACTATGGACAAGTCACAGAGGCTAAAATTCTGTTACTCTCTCACATTGTTAGAATGATGTTGAGTCTTATTTAAAGGAACCTGGATGTACCCTGTTTTGCAACATTCCATCTATAACTCCTCATCCTTTATATAAATGCAAATATCAATATAGAGCAATTGGATGAAAGCTTCTTTGCAAAAGCATCATTATTTAGATGTGTAAATGCCCAAATTATCTGCTATTTTACAGCAAACAGAGCATATGATGCTGGTCACCACTTTCATTCAAGTTTGGCTCAATCTAGAATGAGCGAAACCTTTTATGATGCTGCACTTTTGTGCCGCACAAACTGGCCCAGAAGAGCGCTGAACCTGATTCTCTATATTATATTGGTTGCTCCCAGATACTTCTATTGCAGACACCTGATATGCTGCTAAGTGCACCACTGATTTCAATGCTAACTGAGAACTAGGGTATAGCAATTCTTTTAAAGAAAGTCAATAACTAAACTGTCAGTTTCCCATTGGAATCAGATGATGTACACTGCGCTACAGAACTGTGTTATTCAAATGCAAGATGCAGCACCTCCACTCTCCACTGATTTCTTGGAGATATATATCTAGGATGACACAGCAGTAAAGGGGATGACGCGAAGGACAGCAGAGGTAGAAAAAGGAGAGTCTGTGCTCGAGGGGGAGCTCACTGTTTCCTTCAGCTCTCTGCCACTGCCAGCGTGGTATTAAGGTTATAACAACTAGCTTCTGTGGCACCTAGACTTCCTTTTCTTGGGTGGCAAGGCTGTTCTAAGGATTCTTCTAATTACTGGTCATCAGTTTTATACTTTCTTCCAACAAACCACATAACTGAAAAGAGAGGCGGCACGATGCACAGCTCTGTGGCAAGTAGAGGGTTTGCCACATTCTATCCCTTCCCATAGAATGCAGCTACATCAATTTCACTAGCTCCTGGAAAGTCTGGAGGTGTCAAGGATGTAACTGTTGCTATGTGACTTCGCAGTTGTTCCTGTTTTCCTGACCTGACGGTCTTCTCATACGAGAACGCATTAATCACTGTGAGCCTGTTGCCTAGGCTTTGTTTACTGAACAGTACCTGCTACAGCCAGTGTTCCCATTCCACAGAGTGTGAAAGGTACAAACAAACAGTCACACACACTACTGATTTTGTATTTGCCTTCTGGAAACATGCTCCGATGAGTGAACTAGGGCTCTGCCCTTACTGCAGCAACTTCTCATTAACATTTAGCTGTCAACTTGCAACACAAATCCCTTTTATCAAATGCCATATGGTTTGGGTGGTTTGCTTTACATCAACCCTAATAAACAATCATTTCTGCCTTTGGTGATCTGGTCTCGGATTTTTCCTTTAGACAACATAAGCTATGGCAACTGTCAGACACTCGCAGCTGCCCCTCTCCATTGAGAAAACGTGTCCAACACGACACCTGCACAGGGGTGCTTTCAAATATATCTATTCTCAGGCACGTACGTTTCAGCAACTGGATGTTGTTCCAAAATTAATTGCTAGCACTTACTCTTTTTACTAAGAAAGCAAGATCATCTTTGTATTAATTCTTTTTATTGTACTAAAACACAAGGCATAGTCCGTACCACTACGCGCAGTATTGTAACAGTAACTGTTTATTAACAGTTATACACTATTCAACATAGCACAATAAGATATTATTAAAACAAATGCAGAAAATTTTTTCTTGTGTACCTAGTAACCCCTCAGAGTATAAAAACTGCAAATATTTAAAAATATTTCTACGCTGTTCACTCTTCATCAATAACTTTTTTCCCCCCAGTTGAAGCTTTTCAGCCTAGAATCTGATAATCCGTGGTCCACTTAGAATGCTGGGTTTTGTATTCTTACTACTTAACTATTTTCAATTATATTTTCAAAATATACTGGAATAACATGTTTACAAAAATCCGTCCTGCTTCAAGTCCTCATATTTCTTAATTTAAAGGCTGGACTTCTACCACTCAGAAATTTCTGATCCTGGCTTTGTCGTTTTTCCTGCTTTATTTTTACCACGCAATACGAGGATTCTACATATGCTAAGAAAATGTGCTCCTCTTTGCGTAGTCCGTAGTTATCTCTCTTCACTTTTTGCCTATCACCAGAAATACCTGGTGCAAACAAAATGCAACTATCATCTGTAAAATTACAAGCATTTCATGTTCTTGGGTCCAGTGTAACTAACCATAATTCCGTTTTTACTAATACCAGTGGACAATTTTTATTTTTAACAGTTTGAGAGTACACATTCCCATCTGAAGCCTATAGGTGTTTTGTTAATCCAGTCAAGCAAAAAGCCAGGAGGACACGATACAGACAGTTAAGCAAGGTAGCTCTAATTTTAAATGTCAAGTATCAAACATGAAGTTACAGGTAAATTAAACAGAAAAAGCTAATGAAGCTTTTGAATGTGTTTGCTGGAACACAGCAATGCATTCTAAATGGTAGACATTTCACAGATTAAACATAGTAGAAATTCATTAAATAAATAATACCCCACGAATTGTAACTGTTCTAGCATTCACATACCGTATACAAATTTGGATGTCTCCCTGGAATGGCATCCTTATACAGAACAACAGCTTTCAAGTGTGGCAAGCGATTCCAGATCTGTTGGATTTTTTTAAAACAAATTTATTATTCGTATTGTGTGGGGTTTTTTTTTCCACTAAAACACTGCCAAAACTGTAATGGCTTGTCAGTCACAGAAACCACCGGTTTCCCTCCACCCTCAAATATTCTCCCCTAAACTCACCATCAACTAGCTCAAGAAGGTGGGGAGGAGAAGCGATAAAAGGAGATGCTACACAGATTGCTCTAGAAAACCTGTTTTCAGTCAAAACATAAAAAAAAATACACCAGAAATGGCTCCTCAGCATCCTTTCTCATAATGCACCAAAAGGCACATCAAGGAACAGTCTAGGACAAGCTGGCAGCTGACGCCAGCTGTTGTGGTTATCAATAGAGGAGGTCCCTCAGCAAAAACCGTTGTTAAACTGCTAAAAAACATTCTACTTCCTTAAAGAAAAAAGGAAGCAACACGCACATTTTAAGGATAAATAAAAAGCTGCAGGCTTACAGGCAGACAGCAATGGCTGCCGCTTTCAGTAGCTCTTTCTCTGCTTTGCATGGCTTCCAGAGAGCATTCATTTCACTGAACTCTGTGGGACCCAGTGCCTCACAGGTGCCTTTGAACTAACCCCATTTTGAACTGACTTGATCAATCTGTGCCAAAACAAAAGCAGTAGCTGGATGGTAGCCATTAGGTTTATATTATTAGAAGAGTAACAATTGAAATGCTATTATTTCAATCTTGGGCTCTTCCAGAAACAAAAAGTTTCAAAAAAACCTCTCAGCTGGATAAAGCAGTGCTGGCCAGAGGTGTCTTTTTTTTTTTTTAGACAGAAATTTGTGTGAATCAAATCCCTTGAGTTCTTCAATTCATATTCTTCTCTCCACATCCACAACAGCATAGCTTGGTATTTAGTCAATGACACTGCAAGAAGGCTTGTCTGATCATATGTTTTTCCAGAATACTTATAAAAATCTCTCTCCCTCCGAATTGCATATAAAACAAAACTATAAAATACAAAGTAATTAACGTATAACTTCCATGAAATAACGTATAACTTATATGAAATACATTTGGGAAAATTCCACAGATAATTTCTCTCTGGCAGGTACGTATTTTTGGCAGAAATCTCCATCACGGAAGGCTTGCTGCTTCAGCAAACAGTGCAATTTGGTGCAAGTTTCATGGCTCATCTCCAGCCACGGGCCTCCCTCAGCATCTTACTGACAGACAAGCCCTTTGCAGGGAGCTGCCCTGGGCTCCTGTGCTCCTCCCCCAAATCACGCATCAGGCACCTTTCCATCAAGTCGGTCTTTCCATCTGACACCCTTCCAGAAACTCACTCAAAGCCATCAAAGAATTCTGTCAAAATTGTGACTGTTCTCTTAAAGAGCCTCCTCCTTTCTCACTAAAGTCTATCTCACATCAACGATAATGCCTTCAAAGCGCACGAAACTCAACAGTCTTAATGGTTATTACTACAAGCAGGAAAAGACATTTTGGAAAGAGGAATTCTGAACACTGACATCCCTCATATTTAAGCAGCAGGCCTTTACAAACTTGCATCATTCTAATCTCTTCCATTCAAGTGGTCTGTGCTTTTCCAAACAGAATCAGGTGGTAACATTATAAACACGAGATCAAACAGATTTTTTACCAGGTAAGTTTGCAGTGAACCAGCCAGCGAGGTCTCTGCTGGAGAAATGCTTAGATGTGCAGACACTACAGAGAACAGAGCTGCAAGCTACCCAAGAGCTCAAACACCAGATACGAGATTTCTGAATAAGAACACTTCCATAAAAGGGTGCACAATACAGATAGTGAATACGGTATTTGGGACCAACACGGCATCGAGAAATGGGAAAATTATGGCTTTTAAGTAACCATTCAGCTACCTCGTACCTGCATGATCTTGTCCAATTGTTTCCGATTTTCCACAACCATGACATTGGTTTTGCTGTCATGAGCAATGTAGTGGCAGGCCTCTGGAGAATTGGTTGTATATATTCCTGTGACAATTCCTCTGTATCACAAAAGTATATAGGAACATATATTTATATACATACACACACATATAACATGCACTTAGTATCAAAAAAAGAGAACAATAATCAAAGATCAGATGAAAGCTGAAAGAGTATGAAGATGTGGAAGTTACAAGAGCAGCAGAGCTGTAATGCTTGTTTCAAGTATTCAGATACATGTGAATATCTCCGACATACGCACGCTGCAAAAATTGATCTCTAAATTCAGTAGAAGACGCCTTCTGATCTTAGCCAGAAGAGGCTAAGATTCAGTATTTTAACGCACTTGAGGCTACATGAGAGTTAGCTCAGGAAGTAGTAAAACAACATTTACGACCTCTTTCTGTTCAAAGCTGCACACAGACACTGATTTTAATTTCACTGGCACAGAAACAGCTTAAGAAGTAAAATTCAAATTGTATAAACAGGTATCAGGACAGAAGAAGTCAGGCTAGGTAGTATTTATCTGTCACTTCATCTACTTGGACACACCATGCTGCAGACAAATATAATTAACATAAAACTGGGAGTCTCATCTGTTTCCCACATCTGCCAGTGACAAGACACTGTACCATGGCTTCCGTGTGACTGTCACAGTAAAGCCTATAGCAAACAGGATCAATTTATGAGTGTCTGGACTATTTCGGATATACTGAAAGCTACGAGACACCAGCAGGTCACTGAACATGCTAATCAGCTGCAGCACAACTTCCAAGATACAACACCAAATACTGATTTGCCACAATTCCAGATCTAACAAAACAGAAACCCCTAAATCCCCCGTAAAACCAAATAAAAAAATATCTTACCCAGCAAAAACAGCTCCAACAGCTGAGATGAACCATTCTGGAGAATTAAATCCAAGGATTGCTACACTGTGGAATCGTTCAAGACCAAGCTTAAAAATAATAAGGTTTTATAATATAGGCACACTGGAGAGAAACATGTAACATGAAATATACATACAAATATAAACCATGGAAAGTTTTTATTTATTTATTATTTTGGTATTGACAAGTGTCCTGGTTTTGCTGGGATGGAACCATAGAATCAATTTTCCATTGAGGAAAGCTGCATTTTTGAGAAGACTGCAGCATCCAATTCAGTGGTAACAAAGTTGATAGAGACTTTGGTTTAGTTCGCAGCCAGCCACGGTACGTGGGTTTCCACAGTGATCAAGGTCTCTAGTAAGTTCGAGTTAGCCAGGTGCAAAAGCTCAGAAGAGTGAAAGCCAGGGCAGCTGACCCAAGCTGGCTAACAGACCTATTCCATAACATAACCATCACGCTCACTATAAATTGCAAAGTTTGCTGAGGACGGCCCTCCTTCCTCAACGGCCACCGCCCCTGGAGGGTCTCACCTGTCCTTCTGCTCCCAGCGCCTGCTCTCCCCTGTGCCGTGACCATCGTGCTTTTGCTGGAGCTGTGGTGCTCGCAGGGTTTGACATCTGGCACTCACTGCTGGGAGCCCGCAACTCACCAGCACTATATGGGCTGAGTATAACTTTGCACATGTTATATTAGTATGAATATTAGCTTTTTATTATTTCATCAAATCTGTTTCCATTTCAACCACAGGTCTGCTTTCCTTTTCCCGATTCCCCTTCTTGGTTGGGGAGGGGTCACAGCATGATAGAACAGCTGACTAAATGAAGACAAGACGACATGTCCAGGCACACCTCTATGTTGATATCCATAGCAAAACCAGTATTTATCAGCAATTAACACGATCTAAACCTTCCACTACCTTCTCCTTTCTGGTTGAGCTCTGCTGTCCAGAACGGCCCAAACCCCAGAACTTTTCAATATGACCAAGAGCATAATGAATACTAATCTTATCCTATGTGTAGAACATTTTAAAATTTGTCTTCCTCTCGCCAAATTCATGACATTGCTGCTTTCATCTGTTTTTCTTTTTTAAATCTTAAGGCCTTACACTGAGCTTTGTACCCATGCCCCAGTGAGACAGTGTAACACAGCAGCTCTTCACTTGCAGTCCATTTTCCTTGACATCAATGTTACCTCTTTGACCAAAACAATTTTTCATCATTATTATTTCATTAAAGAATATGACTGTTGATTTTCAGTTAATGGGAAAAGCCTTTCCTATTGTGTTTTGGAGGGTTTGGGGGTTGTTTTTTTGTTTGTGGGCTTTTTTGGGGTTTTTTTTGTTTGGGTTTTTTTTTTTAGGGGACAGAAAGGGAGAAAAAGGAATTGGTTTTATTTCCTACCTTCAAGAAACTCTTAGCAGCTTTCCTGGAGAAGCAATAATACTCTGAAAAAGTAATCTTCTCCCACTTTCCATTCTTTTTGCTGGCCAAAGCATTAAGGGATCCATATTTTTCTAGGCTCTCCTTGAACATCTGATGAACTGTTATGGGAGTCTGTGGACATGAGTTATCTATTCTCAGTCTCACTCTGCCATCAGCAAAGGAAGTCCACAGAGACTCTGGAAAGTAAAGCATTATCATCAAGGTTTTCTATAATTGAAAAATACCATTGGACTGTGTACCAAAAGAGAAAAGGACTGAACAAAGACTGCAGGACTACGCACAATTCTGGCACTCCCCATCTTTCGAGGGAAGGGCTTTCCAATTTTATAACTATCAAATATTCCGTGTAGAAAGAGAAATCTCTACTTCTCATTCAAGGCACAGAACAAAGTGTAAAACTGCCACCGTACGGAATTATGCCGATCTCCAGTCTGTCACAGGCACACCACCAATTCCAGAAGAATCTGTTTGCCCATGCTCAGCCCTGCACAACCCACTATGCCTTGAGCTACTGGAGTAGCTGGTGAATCAGAAGGCTACAGAGATCTGAAAGATCTAAAACCTCTGTCATTGTTCAGCACTCAAGCTCCTTTTGCTTGTCATGGCTCTTCCCTCTCTCCTTCCCCCCCAACCTATTCTTAGTCCTGCCCAGGTTCCCCACTGCTTCTCATGGTTGTTTTCCTTTTTTTGACTGTGTTCCGGTATGTATACCCACTCCACTCACTCCTTTCTTGCCCTATTTGCAACATCTTCCGCTCCTGCCTTCCTCACCCTGTCTTTCTACCACCCACTTTTTTTGTTCCTGCATTTTTCCTCCGCTTCCTTGACAGAACGCAGACACAGAGCACCAACTAATGTCACTCGGCTCTCACCACTGCTGCCAAGGACTGGGGCAGGCCCTGGCATTCACAAGAAATGACTGTTTCAAAGATTCTGCTTGGCTCTTGCGAACCCAGCAAGAAGCAGGCTGAGTATAAATACACTCCTTAGAGAATCTAGGGGTTAGAAAGTTGGCAACATTTAGGTCAGTTCTCACAAGGAAGACAAAAAAGTCACGACTCGCTCATGACTCCCCTACCAGTTAGCTCCCATACTTCTGAACAAAATGGTACAAGAACATTTTAAGAACAACATTTTTTTCCTTAGACTTACTTTAATAAATTAAGAAATATTTTTAGCATAAACATAAAACACATACATTCTACAGAGAGCTAGTGGAAAATTTCAGGACAAAGAGCTTAGGTTTGTCAGAATTAAGAGTAACGGAAAATACAACTTTTTGAAGTTTCTGATACAAGTTAATAAGCACTATTGCCTTTTACTACACTCATGGAAAGAAAAAAATGTAAAGAAAGCTCAGCTGGTATCTATACTGTTTCCTGGTACCTCAGTGGCTGAAAAAAGCAGTTCTGGACTGTTCAAAAGTACAACATCAGCTGATAAAGTACAACCACTAAACTGAAAGATACAAAAACCAGTCTAGTTTGCTGCCAATATTCTGTGAAATGATTTCTGAAGATTTTCGCTGCCCCATGCTGCATTCCAGCGTGTGCAGAGCATTTGGGGTGGGGGGTGGGGGGGAATAAAAATTCACCTTTCTACCCCCTCCCAGATGTGGAGATAAAAACTCTGATGCAGAAAGTGAACTAAGCAGTCAAAGCTGTGATGTGTTTCAACACAGGACTTATGTTCCTGACTCATATTATGCTCTGTTCACGTTCCTGACTCACAGCCTTGTGTTTGTTCCCTTGACAAACAGAAACTAATAATGACAGCAATAAACACAAATAAAGGTGCTTAATCTTCATTTGCCTTCATTTTCTCATGTGTAAATTGCATATAATGATTTTCAAAACATAGGTGTGGAGCTTTGCTTAGGTCAGTGGAGGAAGGCATCGTAAATCCAGACAGTTTAGAAAACAAGCAGCTATGAACGATTTTAGGTAATAGACAGGCAGACAGACTTTACTGAAGTGTAAACAGTTGCACCCAACAAATATTTCATGAGAAGTGAAGGCAAAGCATGTGTTTCTGCACTTAACCCCAATCCTGGTGTGAAAAGGATGAGAGATAGGACCTTTCAGAGACAGATGGTAGTGTTAATCCAAATGCTTATTTTCTGCAGTGACACACCAAGGCCCAGATGAAAAACTTGATACCATGTTTGGGCTTCTAAACCAAATGGTAGGGATTGCAGGCGTGGCTGGGCACAGGTGGGTGACTGCTCTGTTGAAAACAAAAATCATACCATACAGAGCTCAAATACCACATGTATTATAACAGACACCCATGAACAAAGAGTGTCTCTGTTCAAGGGAACCGAAAATACTATCAACAGTCCCACAACAACATTACAAAAATTGCAGAATTACTATCTTTTCACTGCAGACATACAGTAGATAATAGCTTCCAGAGAGAAGAGTGAAAATCAAATCACTGCAATATCTATACACAGAAAACAAAGAAGTACTTTGAAACTGCATCTCCTTTTGCTTTTCCTTACTCATTTTTTTCTGGTGTCAAATAGGCATCTTTCATTCATACCAAAGACTACAAACAAAATCAGTTTCACAGAGACTCAGTGAATCACCTTAATAATACACAATATATATTGCAAAATAATATAAACTTGAATGTCCATTCAGTGTCTGTTCCTGCACATATCTGCAGGTAGAACTTAAATCTAAAAATAGTTCAAAAATCTAG
>VZSC01005106.1:0-11331 GCA_013398225.1 Steatornis caripensis
GGTCAGCACCGTGGTGCTCGCCCCGTCTGAGGGCTCTCACCGCAGAGCCAGGGCAGCCAAACCCTGCCGGAGCGGAGCCCGGCTTGCAGGGAGCCGGGGGCTCGGTGCCCCCAGACTGCAGGGGGGGACCCCGGCAGCGCAAGGGGCTGTGCGCCGAACCGGGACCCTAAGCAGGATGCAGCCCACGCACCGGGGTCCCCAGCAGGGGGGGTGGATTGCCACTGCTCCCGGAGGGGTGGCTGCCCCACGGCAACGCCCGGCATAAGGGCTGGAGATGCCGCTGAGCCCCAAACCCACCGCAGCCACCTTCGCCGCCTTGCCGGGGCGGCTCGGGATGAGAGCCCTGCCCGCCACAGCTCTCCGCCAGCATCCCAGCCCGCGCACGAGCTATTCCACAAAATGACGGGCATCTTCGAAATGCCAGGAGCAGCCACCCGCCCCCTCCACCAGCCCTCCGCAAGCTGCTGAGCAAAGCATGACTAACACCCCACCCCGCGCTCCGGCAGCAGCTTCTGCCAGCGGCAGGACGGTGCTTCCGAACGTGCCGGTGCCTTGGCACGGTGATCCCCGTGCCCGCGGGCGCATTTGCCCGGGCGTTAGCTCTCACCACGGTAGCGGCACCTTGCGTAGGGACCAAACGTGGTCCCTTCTCCCCGGGGACGGGCCCTCACCCCGGCGTCTGCTCGGAGACCCTCCGGGTTTGGCACTCATGCCGCTCGAAGAGGAGAAGCCCAGCAAACCCTTCACTGCCTGGGGACGCCGGTGGGGGGGGATGTTTTTGGGGACCTTTGCTACCAGCAGCCCCAGCCGAGGCGACAAGTTGCAGAGAAGGGCAGGCGCGTCACCTCGGGGTCGGGGCACGAGCCAGCGCCTCCCCAGCCTCACCGCACAGGACAGGGGCTGCCGCACGCACCCCGGTGACAGTGCCACGATTCAGCCAGTTACACCACACGGCTGAGCCGGCATCGGCTGCGAGAGCTCCCGGGCTTTGCCCTGCCCGGCAGCACCAGAGCTCCCCCCGCCAGCGCGCGGTCAGCGCTCTGCCCCAAGCCCTGCCGCGGCCACCGCGGCTGCCCCGGTCCACCCCGTGGCCCCCGAGAAGCAGCCACGCCGGCTCCCACGCCTGCAGGCAGGGGTGCCTGGGCGCAGCCCCGGCTTCCTCCGCGGCAAGGACGGAGCAGCTGGAAGGACGCTTTGGGGCAGGATCCGACCCGGGTGTGGGGCGAGCACAGGGGTGACACGGTGACTTTCCAAGAAATCCGGCTGCTGCACGTTTCCCAGGGTTTCCACCAGCACCGAAGCCCCCCGGTTGCCGTGCTGGGCGAGCCGGCAGCACCATCTAGCGGGCTGCTCCCCGAGCAGAGCCAGGACCCCCGCAGCCCCCCGTAGCCCCCCGCAGCCCCGGCGAGACGCTCCGCTGCACAGGCATCCAGGGCCCAGGGCAGGGGCAGCGCCAGCTCAGCCCCGCTCGCCTTCCCTCGCACCCTCCCTGCATCCTCCCTCCCGCATCGGCTCCGCTCGCCGAACCGCGCCACGGCAGCGGCAGCAACGCGGGCACCGCCGCGCTGGGGCACCCCTGGGGCTGCCCTTGTACGCGTGGGGCTAACGAGGCCCCGGCGCTGGGCCAGGTGCTGTGGGGAGGTGCTGGCCAGGAGCTCTGCCCCACGGAGCCCCACAGCAGCAACCCCCGGCATCGAGGTGGGGGGGCTACCGAGGCGGGGGGGCTGTGCCTGACACCGCGCTGGAACCACAGGCTGGAGAGGGAAGGAAAACTCCGCCGAGCCCAAACAGCCCCCCGCACGCAGGAGGGGAGCAGGGAGGGCGAGAGCATCTGAGCAGCACCGCGCCAGCCCGAGCGAGGCGCCGGGGCACGCGCAGCCCTTCACCGTGGCCTCCTCCCCTCCGCTTTGTTTCGCCCCCTCTTCCCACCCCAGGCCTGCGCGGGATCCCGGGCGGTCGTGCGCCGCGGTTCACGTCGGGGACGTAGCCAAAGCGAAACCCTCCGGGGTTTGTCCGAGCACACGCAGGGGCCGGCCAGGGCAGCCGGGCACCGTGCCCTCCGCCGCCACGCGGGCAGAGCCTGCCTGCCCCTTCCCCTGCTCTGCCAGCCCCTCACCTTGGCTACGAACTGCTTGTCCTTCTGATCCAGGTTCGCCGTGGGGGCCACGTAGTCCCTCCAGATCCTCAGCTTGCGCTCCTTGGCGAACCTGGCAGGGGAGGACAGGCGTGACGCCCGGGCAGCGGCGGACGTGCCGGGCGTTAAACCGCCCGGCAAAGCCCCGGCAGAGGCAGTGGGACCGGCGCAGGCTCGCGACGAGAGATTGCGTCCACCTCCTGCCCGCGAGAGCGCTGGGGGCACCCCACACGTGGCTGGGGAGACGGGGATGGAGCCACCCCGGGCACCCCACGGGCGCAGCTCGGCGTGTGCCCACCCCGGCGCCGGCCTCACCTTTCGGCCGCGCGCAGCTTGTCAGCGCCGCGGGTGTAGACGGCGATGGACCAGTCCACGCAGCGGGCAAAGCCCTCCTTCAGCAAGAGCTCGGTGATGTTCCCGTTCTGCGGGGAAGGGGAGGAGGCTCACGCTCAGCCACGGGCGATACGGCACCAGCGTTTAGCCCTGCGCCGCCGAGGATGGCTTGCCTCCCCAGTCCCTGCCCCGCTGCCCCAGGGGAGCTCACCCGCCCTGCGCAGCCCCCCAGATGTCTCAGGTCCCCAAAGAGCCCTGCGAGCCCTGGCCACAGTGGCCCGTGGGCTATCAGAGGCCCCGCCAGCGATCCGCAGGGGCTCCGCTCTCCTCGCGGGCTGCTCGGACGGACCACGGTCTCCAACATCCATCGGTAAAGAGCCCACAGCTCCCAGGCTGCCCCGAGCCCCCACCTGGGCCTCGCAACCCCCTTCAGCATCTCCAGCGAGCGATGACCAACAGCGCGACAGCCCGCCAGGACCCTCTGCCGGCCCGTGCCGCCGCCAGCCCCACTTGCCGGGTGCAGGATGGTGCCCAGGATGTTCTGGTTGTGGCAACTCTCCAGGACGATCTGCACGTCCCTCTGCAGCAGCCGCGACTCCGTGAAGAACTTGGCTTCGGCTGCAAACGGCTCGGGGACTTCGGGGGCGTCCGCCTCTCGCTTGAACGTGGGACACTGCGGCAGACGGGGACGGTCAAGGCACGGGCTGGCCCCTAAAACCTCGGCAAGGGGGTGGGAAACCTCCGTGGGGAGGAAGGCTGCACACAGCCCCCGTGCTCCGGCTGCAGCTTGTGGGAGAGGCAGGCGGCGGGGCCGCGCACGCCGGTGCTTCCGCGCGGCGTTGCACTGACACAGCCCTTTACCCACACCGGCAAACGTTGCCCGGAGCAAACCATGGGGGACCAACTCCCAGCGTAATCGTGCCCGGGGTGCGTCCGCCCCGTGTCAGATGGGCAAGGGGAAAAAAAAAAAGGTTCTGGTGGAAAAAAAAGGGCACGGTGAGAGGGAGCCGAGGCTCCCCGGCACCACAGGGCTGCCCTGCCCCGGCCGCCCCGGGACCCCCGGCCCAAGAGCCGCCCTCCACGTCAGCCTCCTGCCACGCCGGCTGGCCGAGCTCTCCGGCCCACGTGCCGGCAGCCACCTCGACGCCGGCAGAGCAGGGGTGACCGCTCACCCTGCAGCAGGGGGATCCTCGCAGGGCGTCCGACAGCCCAGAGCTGGGGCTGCTGCCCAGCCTGGCAGCACAGAGCTGGTACCGGCCTAAGCCAAACCTGTTCCCGTCCCCGCCATGACATCCGGCACCAGCACACACCCAGCCACGGGCTGCAACCAGCCCGTTACCGGAAGGCGCGCGCAGGATGACACAGCGGGCAACGAGGTGGCTGTACCCCTGGCTCCATCCCACCCTGCCCCGGTCCTGCCGGCCCGGCAGCCGGCACAGCAGGCAGGTTCGGGTGCGAGCCCTGCACGCTTGCGCCAATGCCGAAAGGCGCCGAGGAGGATGCACGGTGAACGACGGTCTGAATCCAAGAGGGAACTCGGTGCAGAGAGAACTGCCAAGCACGCCTGCCGGCGCCGGTGGCCGAGCCTCACCTTGATCCCCGAGAGCATGACGGTGACCAGGTAGTAATCGGGGAGGAGGAGGGCTCTCACCACGCTGCCGTCCCGGACGTGCTCGATGATGGCTGCGGAGCAAAAGCAGAGAGGTCGGTCCTGCTGCGGAGGGGCTCAGCAGGAGCCGCGGAGGCAGCTCTCTGCGGCCAGAGGGGTGCCGGGAACAGCGCCCAAGCAGCGCGGTGAGGGCAGCCAGCCCCGAGGCCGCACGTGCCGGAGGACGGGGTGACCCAGCACCCAGCGGCGAGGGTCGGCCTCAGTGCCAGCTTACCATTGACTGGCTTCTGGTGCATGGAGTCCACGAAGTGCCGGGGGTTTTCGATCGTGTACTTGAGATCCCGGACGGTGTGGGAACCCGTGCCCTCGCTCCACATCCCCTTCTTGGCGCTCTTGGCCTGCTCCTCCAGCTCCGCCAGCCTGCTCTGCTCGGGGCTGCAAGGACACGACGAGACGCGGTGAGGCCAGGCCCCGGGCAGGCAGGACGCTGCCGGTTCCTGCGTGGTTTATCACCGGGAACATCCATCTTCCAGGCACTTTCCTGGATGCTTTAGCGATTTCATCACTCGCATCTAGAAAAGGCACCGCCTGGGCGAGCCGGTGAGCGATGCTTCGTGCTGCTGACAGTAACGCACAGTAAATCAAATTAAGTTTCGCCGGTACCGCGGCACAGAGGCCGCACCATCGACGGCCAAATTCCCGCTGCTGGCGCCACCACCTCTGATAGATTGGGGAGGTTTAGCCCACAGGACCCTTTCAGAGGCGGCTTTGCGCTCCGCCATGGAAAGGCAGCCCTGGGGAGACGGGGCAGCGGCACCCCCAACTCCCGGCACGGCAGAGCACGCTCTGGGAGAGGGACGGCAAACCCAGGTACGCGGCTCGCGTGCCGTACCAAACCACCGACCGCCCCCGTCCTGCGCGTGGCAACCCACACCCAATGCCGGCGGCCAGCCCTGCCACGCGCCATCATAACTCGTTAAATAAATTCAGTGATGTTTGCGCTTTAGAATCCTCCAGCTCAGGGCAGAGCTGCAACGTGAGGAGTCCCAAACTCGCTGCAGAAGCGCCCGACTCAAGCCGCTGATGAGCGAGCGACCTCACGCCCCCGTTAATTAACGCGCTCTTTGAATTAGGAGAGCAAACGCGGAGCAGCAACGCGCTCCAGGCGACGGTTAGCTGCGGGCAGCAACGTCCTGCGCTAACCATGCCGGCCCCACCTGTGCCGGCGACGGAGCTCCCGGCAGCGGCATCACCCAGCCCAGGGGCTGCACGTCCCGCTCCTGCCGTCGCGCCGGCGGTCGGGGGGACCGTTCTCATGGGGCGTGCTGCCCGCTGGCCATACTTGCAGGAGGAGGTTGAAGGAGCGGAGAAGCAGACCCCGCAAGCCTGAAGCCACCAGGAGGTCCCCACGGGGCTGCCCAGGTCCCCCCAGCACAAGCAGTGAACAGCACCCAACCTGCACCCTGATTTCCTTCCCTCCAGCACAAGGGGCCGGTCCGGCAGCGCCCGAGAAGTCCCGGGCAGCAAACGCACGGGGGACGTCGGTCAGCTCTGGCCGGAGCGAGGGGCTCCCCGGGCAGCAGGCGCGGGGTGCTCTGCTCTCCATAGCCGCATTGCCACGCAACCGTCCGCCGACGGAGGGGGCTTCGGTGGGGAAGGCTGGCCGGAAAGCAGGGACGAGCGCAGAGGAACAGAGCCAGAGCTGAGGTCCTGCCCGGCCCCTCACCGCGGCTTCGCGGCGCCCAGGGGAGCACCAGCCGTGGTGGTCGCTGCGTAACGGCCATCCCTACAGCGTGCGAGCGCTGCTTCCTCCGGGCGTCACGGCCACGAGCGGTGGCAGCCAACACAGCCCGGCTGCTCGCAACCAGCCCTGCGCGGGCTCGCGGCCCCCCTCTGGCACAAGCCCCGGTGGGTCCCGGCGACGGCGCCAGCGGGAAGCAGCAGAAAGCCAGTGCAAAGACCCCAGCGGACTGGCAGGCGAAGGCTCTCCTCCCTCGCTCCACCTCGACGCAGGAGGTGCGGAACCACGACAGCGCGGTGCGAGCCGCCTCCGCCTGAGCCCCATTCATCCTACGAACGCCACCGGTCCTCACCAGGTGCTGCGCCGCTCTCCCGGCAGCTACTCGCCCCCGGCTCCAGCAGCACCACAGGCTGGCGGCTTCTGCAGCCCCTCCAAGCGCAGGCACCGAGGCTTTCGCACCTCTCCCAGGCGTTGCTGCCCCGCGGCGGTCCCCGACCGTGCCAAGACAGAGCCACTGAACTCTGCCGAGGGCACCCAGAGCCCACCGGCACCAGGCAGGGAGCACACACCCCAAGGGCTCGAGACGGGGACCGCAACCCCAGGCAGACGGCAGGCAGGACCCGCCGGCACTTGAGGCTTCAGCCCTGGCAAGCCTGGGCATAAAAGAACCCATCCACGCCCTCGGCCACGCACGCTCCGTTTGCTCCACGTACCTGTTTACAGGCTGCACTACGGAAAACACTGGGTGGAAAGCATCCAAGTGTGCCAGGAACAGTTTTAGGAAGCAACACGGGCAAGCTTCCAGCCCGGCAGGCGCGAGGATGGAAATAGAGCCCGACCGGTATTTATAGCTGCGCCGCAGAAACAACTCGCACCCCTGGAACGGGACAGCTGGCGCCCGGGGCCGTGCGGGGGGATGCCGGCACACCGCAGCCGAGGTCAGGCTTATCCTTT
Organism: Steatornis caripensis; assembly: GCA_013398225.1. Taxonomy (NCBI): domain Eukaryota; kingdom Metazoa; phylum Chordata; class Aves; order Caprimulgiformes; family Steatornithidae; genus Steatornis; species Steatornis caripensis. The sequence continues at coordinate 6,772 of VZSC01005106.1, forward strand.
GCACCGGAACACGCCAGGGCCACGGCGAAGCATCGGCGCCAATGGCGTTGGCACAAGCGTCACACCGCCGAGGCGTAGGACGAGGAGCAGGAACTTCACACGACCTCTCTAGTGTGAATTAAAGCACCTCAACTCCACGCCGGGCGTTATTTTCCAGCGGCCAAGAGCTTCAGAAGATTTTCTGCTCTGCAGTCCGAGGCCAAAGCTCTGGTGCTTCGGTGCCCAGGGCAAGGAGACACCCAGGTCCCCCTCCGCGAGCCCTCGCCACCCCAACCGTAAAGACAAGGAGTTGCCGTGCCGGGACACCAATGCCTATGAAACCCGGGCACCACAGAGAGCCGAGGAGCCGGGGCTGGTGCCCGGCCAAAGCCGAGAAACCGAACGGCTCCACGCCCAGGTAAATAACTGCGGAGAATCGGCACGGCCGCCCACGCAGCACGGGCTCAGCGGGGCAGCGCAGGAACGCAGCCGCATACGTACTTGTTGGCTCGGATCCCTTCCCGGCGGGAGGCCAGCCCTTCGGCCACCAGGGACTCGGCAATGTTCTCGCCGCTCGTGTCTGCGGAGAGAGGAGGAGAGGAGTCAGTGGGACGAGCTGCCAGCGCGGCGGGCAGAGCGGAGGCACGCAGCCCTCCGCCCTGGAAGCGGTTCCCAACTCCCCAGCGCTTCTGGCTAACAAGCGCCGGAGCGATCCGGGAGCGAAAGGCTCCCGCCACCAGCACGGTGTCCCAGCAGCATGCGGCTTTCGCGATGCAGCGAGCGTCTCGCCGCGGCTCTCGTGGGGACCGCGCCTTCCCCAGACCGGGAGGTCGTGGCTCTGACGCGCTGCCAGGCTGCAAGGCTTGCTGCCGCCCCGGACGGTCCCCACGGGGAGGGGACACCCTCAGCGCCCGGGGCGGGCAGGCAAGGCCGTCCCGGCACCGAAGGGGCTGCCCGCATTTCCAACGAAGGCCGCGCCGCCAGCACGATCTGCACCCCATGGAAGCGCAGGGGTTTAGCGGCTACCGGGAGCCACAGGACAAACGGTCGAGGAGCGATTCCGGGCCAGAGCCAGCAGACAAACAGGAGGATTCAGGCAGAACCCCCCTGGAGAAACCCCCAGGTGCCCACGCAGAAGGGAGGGCGCAGGGCTGCACGGCCTCGAGCCGCAGCGGGGGGTGCCCGCGGAGGGGGCGCAGGGCACTGCCCGGACCCCCACCCTTCCCAGCAGCTCCGCTCCGGCTCAGCCGCCACCGGCGAGCGACGGCAAACCGCCACCCCTCCAAAGCCCGGAGCCGCAGGCAGCTGCTGCGGCGCTGCCAGGGAAGCTGTCGCAGCGTTTCCATATTAAGAGTATTTAAACCTTGACAAACTTAATCAGGAAACATTTTACGTCTCATTTCTCACCTCCGCGCTGTGACAGGCGGAGGTTTAACAACAAGGACGACACCTACGCGGGAGGCACCGCACAAGAGCCCTTAGCGTGGCAGATAACAAGGCTGCAGGTGACCGAAAGGGAGCACTCCAGCGATCGCGGCGGCGCCGAACAACAAAAACCCCTTTCAAGGTTTGTTTGTCGCAGACGACGCCGTCGGGACCTGCGAGGCTTCCTGCTGAGGGACGGCCCGCGAGGTGGGGAAGCGGAGAGCAGCAGCTCCCCAAAACGACGGTCCCCAGCCCCCCAGCCCACGAGCAAACCGGGAGCTCAGGAACGAGCGCGGAGGTGGCGTCGATGCCCAGTTACTCGTGGTCTCGGGGTCAGGCTCGTCCTGGCAGCACGTAGGGCCCTGCTCCCCTTTCCCACAGCCGGGGCACCGTGGGGGCCTCGCGCTCCCGCACTGAGGGGGACCCCCACAGGGACACGGGAGATGCCGGCTGGAGCGCGCCGGCAACGGCAAGTCAGCCCTGGGTCACCGTCACAGCAGTGACGAGGCGCTGGTGGAAAGGGGCCCCAGGCAGGGCTATTGCCCACCCTGGGCCACGGTGGCACCGGCCACGTCCAGCCAAGCCGGAAAGCCTCCGAGGAGAGAGCTCCAGCCTCCCCGGGGAGCTGCACGGCCACAAAAGCACCCGCTGGCGCTCTGCGGCGGGGAACCCGGAGCCAGCAGCGACGCTGGGCTTTCTGGCCACGCAGCAGAGCCGACGGCCGGCGATCCTCGTCCTGCCCAGGCAGAGGCACCGGCAGCTCCTGCCGCAGACCCAGAGGGAGCCTCTCCCGCGCCCAGGGGACGCACCCCAAAACTCAGCAGCCCCTGAGCTCCCCCACAGCCCCTCGCACACGCCTGGTCCTGCCCCCCCCGCCCCCAACTGCACCGAGCGACCCCGCTGAGCTTCCGACGGGCGAGGGGGCTGAGCCTGACCTACGCCCCGGCCATATCCCAAATACCCCAGCCGTGGGGCCGTCCCGGCTCCGCACCGACCCCCGGGTGAGCACAGAGGCGCGCGGTTCACTTGGCGCATCTCCCGCCCCGCGCCGAGCCGGTGCGTTCATCCGCCCCGGCAACGCCGAGCCGGGCAGCGCGGGAGGAGAAGCTGGGTCCTGGTGAGCACCGGCTTCCCAGGAGCCCACCCACGTCAAGTGGGTCCCGTCCCCCTTCCGGAAACCCGAGGGCACGGGAAGTCTAACCGGCAGCTAAGCCCCGCGGTCCACAGGCCAGGATGCTTCACCTCAAAGCCACCTTCTGTCACCGTTACTCTCACCAGACCGTGTGACGGCTGAGGGCTAACCACGGGGAGCGAGCGCCCAAAAACTCATCCAGCGGCACGGCTGGAACCAAAGTCAGCCGGAGCCTTTGGCAGAGGGGATGCAGCACCCGGCAGAGCTCTTGGGCCGAGCGGCTGCGCCAGGCTTCGCTCCCGGCGCTCCGCCGCGCCCGCGGGGGCCACAGGCAAGCTGGTTCCTTTAGGGAGATTTCAGTCGGCCAGAGATGAGCAAGACATTTGTAACGACAAAAAGGACGGCAAGGGGAAACCTGCGGGAATTCACCCAACGCCGTGGCCCGTGCCGGGGCACTGTGGTGCACCGGCTCCAGAGAGCGCGGCCGTGCTCCGGCTCCGCACAGCCACGCAAGGCAGCCGGCACCGCCACCGGGCACCGCTGCCCTCCGAAAGCTGGAGCTCCACGGGGAACCGGGCACGCATCCTTCTGCCGCCGACACCGCGTCCCAACCCACCGCCTCGCACGGCAGCTCCGGCCACCGCCCGCGCCTGCCGCGCGCCCCGACAGACCCCGCCGGCGCTCACCTTTCCCCAAATACACCATCCCGTACTCCCGGCCCTGCGGGGTCTTGTACTCCACGGTAAAGCAGACCTCCTTGCCGATCAGCTTCTTCCGCAGGAACTCGCGGGCCGGGAACCCCCAGGGCTGCAGGGAAAGAAGTGGACGCGAGCCGATGGGTCAAACGCAGCCGGGGAAGCCCAGAGCCTCCCCACCCCTCATGCTCTCCTCCACGGGTGCTGCGGTAGCTCAGGACCGTGCCGGAGGCTGTTTGCAGCCCACGAGCTTGCAGAGGGATCGACCCCGTTACTCTGCAGGAGAAACACCCCCTCCTCTCCCGCGCCGTCCCCAGCAAAGGGGTCACGGTTGATTTTCCGGCTTCGTGCTCCCGGAGCAGCCAGATCCCGGCAAGGCTCCTGCGGCACACGGGTCAGGGCCGGAGCTGCGGTGACTGGACCGGCCCCAGCTCCCAGGGGTGCGGCGGGGGCTCCTCCGGCTGCCGCCCAAGGCTGCCCGGGCGCCCGTGGCGAAGGAGCAGAGCGGGACCGGCTGCGCTGGTTGTGCCCGGCCGGGAGAAGCGGGGTCTGGCGTCCCCCCGGCACCTCCGTGCAGCGCGGCAGGAACGCACCGGGGCCCCGGTGAGCTCAGCCGCGCTGCCTGGCAGCGGGTGGGTGGGGAACGCGGCCCGGAGGAGAGAACATGACGTGCTCATAAACAATTAGCAAACCTGACAGGTGTAATTTTTTAAGAGAGTGACATTTAAAGGCTGAAGCAGTGTTTAGAAGACAAACTCCCCAGGGAGAGCAATTAGCTGCCAGCGCTCTGCACCACCCCCGGGGCTGGGCTCCCTCCGACAGCTCTCTGCTTCCCAAACCTGCTGCGCCCCAGGCTGCCCTGCCTGCACCCAATGTGCCAAAGCAACACCCCCAGGGCAGCAAAACCCCGCAGGGAAGCTCGGAGGCACCGCCGGCTTCCCCTGGTCCTGCAGACCCTGCCGGGACGCGCCTGTGCCTCGCTAGCGGACGCCTGCGCCACGCGCGCAGCCGTGGCAGGGCGAGGAAGGAGAAACCCGCCCCAAAATCCGCACTGCGGGGCTGAAGCGGCAAAAGGATCTCGCAAAGGATGTTTGGCTGTTTCATCCTGCAGCCGCGGCGCCCGTGCCCCCGAGCCCGGCACGGGGGCAGCGCTGGCGAGGAGGGTGCAGCGGTCCACGGGGCTCGGCCAGCAGCCTCGAAGCACCCATCCAGCTCAGCGCACGGCCCCGCTCGCGGGAAGCACCCACCTCGTCCGGGGTATCCTTGGCATCCGGCTGGCCCGCGGCGGCGCGGCGGGCGAGGTTGCCGGCACGGATGTTGCTGAGGTTG
>VZSC01005108.1:0-12931 GCA_013398225.1 Steatornis caripensis
TGGCTACTCCCACGATAATTCCCTAAACAATACTATCTGCAACCTTGGCACCTGCTAAGAGGAACAGAAGGGAGGGTGGAGTGGAGTGAAGACTCCACGGCCAGGCTCTGTTCTAAACTGCAAGGATGGGAACTTGATGGTACTGTGGAACTGATAAACCTTGTAGCGGCCGCCGACCAAGGAAGATAAGAGACTGAGACAACAATTGTGACGAAATCACTGTCCTTTGGATGAACATTGCTCATTATAACCTCATTATAACACTAAAAATCACACCTCCTTCCCAAAGCTGCCCCTCTCTCAGGTATGACCACCCCTCACCAAGCATGCATATTAAATTTCAGGGGAGGTATACAAAATACAAAATTTAAATAGAAACGAGATAATTCTTCAATCAGTGACCAAAGTGTGTATGACTAGACTCACTCAAGCTCCACCTAAATATTAAATAATATAAAAGGACTAAGGGAGAGAACAAATTTAGAGAAGAATCCACTATACTATTGGGATTGGTCGACGGACCAAACCTGCCTTCTCCCCCATAAGGACGCCTATTGGGTAAGAACTATACTTTAAGTGCACTTAGTTTTTAACTTCAGCTAGCTTTTCTTTTATTAAGTAACTAGATCTTGTGTGTCTACTGTTTTCGTGCTTGTTTTTGCAGTTATTCTACTGTTACCAGCAATTTTTGAACCTTAAACTGTCACAGGTTTGCATAATAAAATTCTCAGCTGAGTTTAGTTTTAGTGTAAGTTTCTGGAAACTTGAATAATTTGTTTGACTGAGCAGTCTGAACGGGGTATCCCAAGAAGGACATTCGAGTCACCTTCCAATACAGTGTGCTGTCTAGTTGGGTTCAAACAGGTTGATCGGGCGCAAGGGTCTTGTCTTTCCTGGGACATTAACAGGCTAGTCAAAAGCACACAGGTGGGAAACTTTTCCCCCACTTTCTGCTCTTAAAGTGACATGCCAATATCTCCTTTACAGTTGGAGCATAAGGGGCCTTTGATCCTCTATACCCCTGGCTCCAAAACCCTAGGGGTCAACCTGGAGTCTCTCCTGGTGTTTTCTGCAAGAGACTCCAAGCAGGGCCACTTGCCCCCATCTGCAGTGTACAGGACAGTTTCTACATCTTGCCCTGCCCGGACTGGCCAAGGGCTACTGCATGAACTATTTCCTGTTTATCTTGTTCAAAGGCTTGTCGTTGCTCAGGGTCCCATGTGAAATCACTCCTCTTCCAGGTCACTTGATAGAGAGGGCTTACAATCTGACTGTAATTTGGGATGTGCATTCTCCAAAACCCCACAACACCTAGGAAAGACTGTGCATCCTTTTTATTAGATGGTGGAGACATAGTAGTTATCTTGTTGATCACATCCATTGGGATCTGACGACGCCCATCTTCCCATTTTATTCCTAAAAACTGGATTTCCTTTACTGGTCCCTTGAACTTACTTCATTTTATGGCGAAACAGGCATTCAGAAGGATTTGAATTATTTTCTTCCCTTTCTCAAAAACCTGTACTGCTGTGTTGCACCATACGATGATTTTGTCAATGTATTGCAGGTGTTCTGGAGCTTTGCCCTGTTCCAGCGCAGTCTGGATCAGTCATGACAAATGGTGGGGCTATGTTTCCACCCCTGGGGCAGTCGATTCCAGGTGTACTGGGTGCCTCTCCAAGTGAAAGCAAACTGTGGCCTGCACTCCGCTGCCAAAGGGATTGAGAAAAATGCATTAGTGATATCAATCGTGGCATACCACTTGGCTGCCTTTGACTCCAGTTCATATTGAAGTTCTAGCATGTCTGGCACAGCAGCACTCAGTGGCAGTATGACTTCATTCGGGCAATAGTCTACCATTAGCCTCCACTCACCATTGGACTTTCGCACTGGCCACATAGGACTGTTGAAGGGTGAGAAAGTACTGTTGATCACTCCTTGCCTCTCCAGTCCACTAATCAGCTCACGGATAGGCATCAGAGAGTCTTGGTTGGTGTGATATTTCCGCTAGTGCACTGTTGTGGTGGCACCTGTTGATCTTCAACTCTCAACAATCCCACAACAGATGGGTCCTCTGAGAGATCAAGATAGACAAGGTAGACAGCTGTTTGGTTTTCTCCATCTCCAAGGCAGCAATTACAAAGGCCCACCGGTACCCTTTTGGGTCCTTGAAATACCCTCTCCTAAGGTAGTCTATGCCAAGGATACATGGGGCCTCTGGGCCAGTCACAATGGGGTGTTTATGCCACTCATTCCCAGTTAGGCTCACTTCAGCCTCCAAGAAAGTCAGCTGTTGGGACACCCCTGTCACTCCAGAAATACAAATGGGTTCTGCCCCTACATGACTCAATGGCGTTACGGTACATTGTGCACCCGTGTCCACTAGAGCCTTATATTCCTGTGGGTCTGACGTGCCAGGCCATCGAATCCACACAGTCCAATAAACCCGATTATCCCTTTCCTCCACCTGGCTAGAGGCAGGGCCCCCCTAAGCCTGGTCATGGTATTTGTTACTTTCTGTAGAAAAGAATCATAAGTCCCTTCAAGAGGATCAGAATTGAGCTTGGCCCTTCTAGTCTGTCTGGGAAAAAGCCCGCTGGAAAATGGAGCAGTATTTTTCCAGGAAGAATCCTCTTTTGTCATTGTTTTTTCTTGCAACTGGTGTACTCGTGCCTTTAGGATCAAAGCAGGTTCTCCATCCTACTTCCTCATGTCCTCTCCATGGTCACACAGATCAAACCACAGAGTGGCCCATGGTGTGTACCTCCTATATTCTCTCAAGCAGAAGAGCGCGTGCTCCTAATAGCTGAGATGTGGGTCTGTACAGGTGGGGGGCAGAGCTTATCCTCGAACCACTGGAGTTCTTGGGACAATTTCTCAACTGTCAGATCTGGCAATTCCTCAGCTATCCAACCTGGCATTTTCTCCACAGCTGAGACACAGGCCCGTAGGGAGGATGAGAGACTTTCTTCATATTGCTGGAGTTGGCTAGCTACTTCATTCACTGTTTGTCCTTCACCTTCTTTCCAGGACATTACTGCCAATGAGTTGGCATGTGATGGTAGTGCACTCCATAGAATCTTCTGCCACATGGGTTGTGTGCACTGGACTTCATCTGGATCTGTGGATGGCTGCTCGTTATCCAGATTATTATAAATCACCTCCAGCACAGATAATTCCCTCAGGTACTGGATCCCTCTCTCCATGATTGTCCATTTGCCTGGTTGACATATAGCATCTTCCTTGAAGGGGTACATTTCCCTTATGCCTTATAAAAGGCACCTCCAGAGGCTGAGGGCTTGGGGTGTTTTCCCAATTGCCTTGTCTTCCCTAGACAGGGATTCCACCTGCTTGGCTTCCCTACCCACTAATTCCAAGCTACTGGCCCAGTTATCCAGCATCGGAGCAGCCAGGAAACAATATGCTCACCTGGATGTTGGCTGAAATCCTTTTGCATATCCTGCAACTCATTCAGGGACAGGGATCAGGTGATGATCTCTGGTTCTGCCTCTTCTGTCTGTTCTCATGATGGCCCTGGTTCACCTTCATCCCTCACTAAGCGAACTGATTTCTTTGTATACTTCTTCTGTATAGGGACAACTGATACTGGCACAGGTTGGTTTCTGATTCAGCTTCAGTGCCCATCACTGGAGTTTGGGCAGCCACAGTGCCTGTTGCCAGGGCTGGAGTAGCCACAGTGCCTGTTACTGGGGTTGAAGTAGCGCCAGTGCCTGTTGCTCTGTTTTCCCTTCCTTCCCCTGAGGGTGCTGCTTATTATTAAGCAGTGTTTGATAGATACTGGCCACTTCCCAGCACAGTACAATAGGTTGTGCCTCTTTGGAATAGCCACAGCATTTTCCTTTCAAATATTCCGTCACCTCATCAGGGTGCTGTAGCTTTTTGAGAGTAAAGTTCCAAACAACTGGGGATGAGATTTTCTCTAGATACCTGACCATATTCTCCCACATGCCATGCCACCCATGACTGTCCAGCCTGGGACACATCTCTGGGTAGTATCTTTAAAGAAAAAATTTGTAACAATAATGAAGTTCAGGAGCACATTCAGGAAATATAGCAATGAGGCCATGCTGGCTTGAACATCCCAAGGATATCTAAAATTCTCAACAGCTGTTGTAATTATCCTGAAGGAGAAAAAGGAGGAGAAAGTGTGGGCAAAAGTGTCCCCACCCCCTTTCCTATCGATTGGGTGCAATTACTGACGAGTTCTGAGGCACAGTCACCACAACAATGCCAGGTACAAATACCAGCTCAGCTGTGCAGCCAGTGATGCAATCATATCATAAACCGACATCACTCAGTACAGCAGAATGATAACCCTGATATTGCTCCCTGAGGTGATAATCACCGCAAGGAGTACATAGTGCATGTTAGGATTTACTTACCAGGACCATGTGAACAAATACAGGAACATTGTGACCAGTGACCACTTAGATATTATAACAAATGCATATCACAACTTTTGGTTTAACACACTCTGGTCAGATCTGCTGTTATCTCAACCCTCCGTGCCCCACTGTAGGAGACCAACAGACAAAAAAGATGTCTCAAAGCTCACCTGCTTCTGATGTAAGTGACAGGCTGCTGGCACACCTGACATATGTGCCAAAGGGTGGGTGCCCTTTCGTTATCAGAACAGCCAGAAACAGGGCAGCTTGCAAGAAAATTTGATCAAGCTTGTTGTGATGCTAAACCAAGCAGTGCCCCAAGCAACAAGGCTGAAAAGCCATGTATAATGACGGTGTAACAACCCTGTCAAATGAAACTAAGGAGACCACTGTACTGATAGGTCGAACTGCTAGTCGACAAAGAATATAACCTGGTACCGTGTCCTGCAAGAACTGGGACCCTCACCACTGTCAGGACTTGAGAATCATGGATCAGCAGGATGCCGCAGACTCCAGAGGATAGACAGATGCCACGGACCTGTAGTGGTGACTATACTCCTGCTGTGCTCCATAATACTGCTGCTATCTACCTTTTCTCTACTTCCACCCTTACTCTATTGCTCACCCTACTGCTATTTCTGGGGAAAGACAACAAAGCTCTGGTGAACAGCATTTGACCTCTTTTGTGTCTTAATCTCACGTCTGGGAATATCATGAACCTCCTGGACTGGAAAGGCAACTGGACTGGGATGTAAAATCCATGTTGGACACCAAAAAGGACTGTCATAGTTTGAGCCCAGATGGCAGCAAAGAACCACATGGCCACTCGCTCACTCCCCCCCATCCCCACGCCGGGACGGGGGGAGAATCAGAAGAGAAAAGGGCAGGCCTCGTGGGATGAGATAATGACCTTTTAATGGAACAAAATAGAGAGCTAGAAGAGAATGAAAATGATAAGAACTGTAATATAATAAAAGAAAAAAAATACAAAATGCGTGATGTGCAGTGCAATTGCTCACCACCAGGAACAAATGCCTGTGCCCTTCCCAGCCACACTCCCCTCATCCCCCCAGTTTATATACTGAGCATGATGTCAATGGTATTGAATACCTACTTGGCTAGTTTGGGTCAGCTATCCTCCTGTGTCCCCTCCCAGCTTTCTTGTGAAAATTAACTCTATGCTAGCCTAACCCACATCATTAAAATTAACCCTATCCTAACCAAATCCAGGACACACACAACAATGGCTTTTTAAGATTTTTCCCTTGCCTTCAATTTTTCTATCACAGAACTCTGGGAAGACTATGTCCTAAGAGTTCATTTCTTCTACTGCTCTTCTTGGAATGCTGTGACTGCACCTTCTCCAGTCTGGTTCTGGGCTTGGCAGGCATAACCAAGCTACAAAGATACTGAGTTGATTTGTTGATGGGGAAAATAAAACAGCTGAATAGTCATATTCAGCACAGTATCATGAGGAAAGGAGAAAAAAAAATATTGTCTATCATCTGCCTTGGGACACTTCAGAAAGCATAGAGTGCAGCATGAAATCCAAGAAGGTCTGCAATACATCTTAGTTTCGAAACAGAAACAGAAATTAGCCATAAGAGAGAGCAATGAATACCAGAAAAAGACAACAAAAGGTTTAGCTAACCATAAAGTTACTGTAGAATGTAGTAAAGACTTACATTTTGGTATTATTTGCTTGTAGGAAAATTATCTGATATCAGAACATCTCTCTCATGATACACCCTGGTTTTACTCTTCAGATCTGAGAGTCTGAACATAGCTGACTGCAAAAAATAGTTGTGAAGCAGGTATTAAGGGTACTAATAGGAATTATTACACTAATGACTTAATGTTTATTACCTGTTCGGCGTGTACATATTGTACCTAAGTGTAATTAATCTCATTAAAGTAAAAGGAAGACTAAAGTCTTGACACACTAAAGAAGAAGATTGTCCTACTTTGGGCTAAAATAAATCATTCAGTTTTAGGGGTAGAGAACATGTGGCTGCTAGTTAGAAATTCTGTCTAAACATATAACCCAAGAATCAAGGTAGCGTTGTTGGATATAGGGGACGTAAAGACTTTTTTTAAAAAATTATAAAGTATTTTGAGACACCTTAAGAAGTCCTGTTTTCTTCTGGGCTTCAAGTATCAAAAATTATTGTGATTCCAAGTGTCTTTCCAAACCTGAGGACTGATTTGTAAGGACTTGGATGTGGGTGTCAAATTAGCATATGACACAATTAGCATTAAACATTTGAATAATATACATGAAACATTGGCAAATAAATAGAGTTGAAAAACATAAAAGCTGCTGTTCTTCATAAGCTTTCTCATCAGGTGTCCTTGTTTGGGCCAGGACAGAACCAGCTTTCTTCTAGTAACTTTGCTTTTTAGTTAAGTCTCTTCTGAGAAGCTGCACTCTCTGAAATGAGCGGCACATTTTTCCAGACAGTAGCTGCTTCTGGCAGTGATAAGGCTCGGTGTTTGTAGTTAGTGCTGGAACATCAGTAGGAATGGTATGCAGAAAGGCTCTTGCTTACAGTTATCCCTCTGGAGACCAAGGTCGATGTTTGCTTCTGCTAACTTTCTTATGTGCCTGACAGGAAAGAGAGGAAAAGTGGTCACACCTGCGACCCTGCAGTGGGGAGGAGCGGGTCAGAGAAGTGACCCAGAACTGACCAAATGCAGTGTTCCATCCCATACGTGTCATACTTGGTATAAAGCCGAGGGATCGCAAGGGTCACTCTCTCTTCTTCTACGGCCGGCGTCTCAGGAGGACTCTGTCCGATTCTTCTGCCTTCGATCCCAATCTGTGCATTCCTGAATCCAGTTCCTGCCTGCTGCTGAGTACAGTCTGGGACTTTCCTGGTGTGTGCCCCGCAGCGTTCAGGTGATGTATTCGTCATCAGGGTTGGGGGAGCTCGATATTGGTTTTGTATACATTTGTATATTTGTATATATTTCATCATTGTTTTTCCTATTATTATTATACATTATTATTGTAGTTAGATTAAAGCTGGTTTAACGTTTCCAACCTGTAAGTCTCCTTCCCTTTTCTCTTTCCCCCTCCACTTTGGGGAGTGAGGGGGTTAACAAAGAGCATCTGTCATCCATTTAATACCCAGCCCAGCATGACATCAGGAAAGGAAAAGAGGAGAAAGAATACGCAAAACTATATAAAAGGATGTTAAAATAACAAAGTGAAGCACATTAAATGATTACAAATTATTTCATATGTTTTTGTTGCTGTGCATAAAAAGACCTACATTCCTACATGAAATAACTGCATTTTAAAACTATCAACAAATGTTCAGTGGGGAAAATAACAACCTTACTACTAGAGCTGACAAATTTATAAGTGATTCTAAGAGTATTACTGACAAGAACTTTGGACAGCATAACTATAAACATAATTATTCTAACTACAGCATTTGTACATAGAAGGATTGGACACCTGTATAAATATAATATTTTTTTAATACCAGATTTTACCTCTACACTAAACGAATATATGTGCCTTATGAATTGACTAGCCAAATTTCAAGGTGACTTTCCAAGAAAAAGCATAGAATTTGATATGAATAATGCTACCTAAACTGAATTTTTAATGAAATTAATGACTCCTTGCTGGAATGCAAACTCAAAATATCATTTTAAGACATCTAAAATAGATTAACTTCTGTTTTAAAAGAACATGACTTCCAAAGTTTCAAAAAACACCACCCCACTTCATGATTTTATCCAAAACTATTTTTCTCAGTGATCCTAAATTTTTTTCTTTGTAAATCAATATTTCAGTTATTAACTAGAGAGATGAGCCTGAAAATGAAAATGTTATTATACAGATGCAAGAATTTTTTTTTTCTTTCACACAGGATTCTGATTCTTTTGCTGATATAGTCATGTCATTCTCAGACTACCGAACTGTACTTAAAAATAGAAAAACTACAGTGAACTTGTATTGAAATCACATATCTGTTTCAGCAGACATTGAAATGCTAGCACAAAATTTCTGTGGAAATAAACCTGTAGTTAAGAAAGTCAGTGAAGGATTTCTGTAAGAGATATTCATGGATTTGCTTGCAGAATTGATGCCTAGTGTTAGGAAAATACACAGTAATTATATCTTTGAGTCATTTGCCGTTAAGTTCAGACATGCCAGTGCTGCAAACCAGGTCAAGAAACCAAGTATCTATTTCATGTAAATAGTTAGCAGACCTTATTAAGAATTAGATCATTTTAACAAGATCCTTCATATTGTTTGAACATTCAGCAAAAACCCTAGTATCGTTAGAGATGGCTATCCCATTTCCTCATTCATATTGAAATTGCTGAACAAATGCTGAATCTCAGCATGGGCATTATTTACCATTTTTGATTCTTTATATGAGTCATATGATCCTCATCTTCAACCAGGACATAAATCTAGAAATGTAGCCTCTGTTGTAAGCAGGGGAGCAGGTACTATTCATTCTTGCTTAAAGACTTACATAGAAAGGAAGTATCAGAAGGATTTTAGCTCAGTGAAAAGCAAATAACAAAAATCTATTTTGTGTAAATCTCCAAATAGATCTTAGAGAACATTGAGTGAGTCAGCAGCACAGATCACCTTGTCACTATTCAGACACAATAAATGGACTTTTAAAGGTGAGATCTCTTAATTTATAATACAGGAATTCAGCAGCCACCAGCCTAATGGCAGTAGCCATCTAGCTCTTAGTGGTCTGTCTGCATACTTGCCACCAGCCTTGTTAGACCTCTTATACTAATCAGGCATTAAGTATAATCTCTTCTGTAATATTTCACCTCTTTCTCATCTCCATGTATCATACTTCCTAATATAAATGACAAATCCAGATACACTGGATTTAATGTAGTCACAGATTGCAAAGAAAACCTCCTACTTTAACATATGAAGTAGCTAACCTTGTATTATGACACATTAGACGTCACACATTCTGATTTTGTAGATGCAAGCCATAAATGTCAAACTGCCTACTACTTTGCACGCGGAGACTGACCTTTGACTGTTCTTTACAAGCAGTCCTCTTGAAACATGCCTAATCCTGGCCTCAGCCACATGTCCCTTGACTATCAAAAGGCTTCAGCATTTCCGTCCCTCTCTTTGACTCAAGGAAGGATTGTAGCCAACTGTGAGACCAAGACATCTGAGATGTCTCATGTGTCCAGATGGTTTGCCAGCCGGGCAGCTGAAGTACTCAGCACATATTCTACTCCTTTCCCTTTCCTATTTTATTTCCTCAGATCTACTGCAAAATAAAGCACACGCAAATAGTAAGAAAAAGAAAAAAGTCAGCCAAATCAACAAACAAAACCCAAACCCTCTCAAAACTGAGAGTATATCTTTTTTTTACAACAGTCAACTCAGATACAAAGCTGCTAAGATATACATTATACAAAAAGTTAACTTAGTGTTAATTTAGCTGTCTTTGTTACAGATATTCCCTCCTTACACAGTTTCCTCTCAGTGATAAGATCACTAGAAATTACATCATACAAAAAAAATTCAAAGGCAGCAAGCTAATTTAGACATTCTTGGATATACTGGGATGAGGAGTTAAGGTGACAGTATAAAGAATAACATGCTTTAGATACAGTGGCAGTGTCTAATATTATTGTATTGTCTAATGTATTGTATTTTCTAATATTATTGTATTATTTTCCTAGAGGTAACATGTCTACTGTTTAAGGAAATTTATCCTTAAGGAAAAATGTCCTTCAGAGTCATACATACTTAGTTTAAAAATATATCCATAAGGGACTCTATTGAATGATTCAGAGCTGTGGGAGGAAAACATATTTCCAAATTTTAAAAAGAAATTGAATATTATCATAATTCATTCTTGTTAAATTTTCACTAATACACAAAGAACACTAAATGATTTCCAAATACTTATAAGGAACAGCAGTCTCACAGCATCAATCCTAGTTCTTACATCAATGCTGCAGAAATCAGTAAAATTTGAAGAATAAAGGAAACATTACATACATTCTCTTTGGTGATATATATAATGCCATCTCGCCAGGAATTTAACCACTGTGTCAAAGATGTTTCTGTTCACACTATGAATAACATCCTTGCCCCTTGGAGTTACATTAGTGCTTGATTTAATTCGATTTTCCTGTGTCATTTAAATGTAGTGATTGAATCAGCTATTGAGATGTTTCACAAAAAACAAATCACTTTTTGACTTCTTTAAAAGAAATGAGCAGTAAGGAAAACTGCCAGGAGAAACAGCTCTCACAAGAGGACCTATGTTGATCATGGGATATTCCCAAGATAAAAACAATTTCAGATTCAAAGACCTTAACAGCGAAGACCTGTCCCATCAAACAATGCCAATCACCTCATAAACTGAAAACAGTCAAACAGCCTCTGGCATATGAGAAGATTTCACATATACAGTTGTGGGAATGTTTGGAGTAGCACATTTTACAGGTGTTGATATTAAAGTTAGGAGTAAATAGTATCATGTCTTGTTACAACCATCAGTGACAACAGTGTAAGATGTACTTCAGACTCATTATTACAAGCTTTGAACATCAGCTACATCCTTGTGACAAATACAAAGATGGGTTGGCCAGGTCATATAGTGGCATGCAAACCACAGTAACGTCTCAAGAGCAAAGTTTAATGCCAAGGTAAATGCCAAGTGGTAGTTCTAGTAACATGACCTAAAAACTTTAGCCAGCTCACAAGTGCCTCTTATATTGCTCTGTCCCTGCTTCTCAAGATCTACTCCAGTTAAAGATGTAGTATCTGTCTTTTTCTGTCCCAGGAACCACAGATATCAGAAACAAATCTGTATATTGGATGCTTTGAGAGAGGAACTGGTTCCTGCCTCTTGTTTAATTAATCTTTCTTAATTTTGAAGCAGCACAGCCTGTTCATGAGAGACAGCATAAGTTCAGCTATATAAGCCATTGTTCATCTCTTCAGTTATTGTGAGTACTCTCATACTCACTATAGGACAGGAGTAGCCATTACCGGTTAGATGCAAACTCTTCTCTCTTCTCTGCCTCACAATCAATCTGCTCCCAAAGAAAAGGTTAAAAGCTTGAGAAGACTTTGCTGGTGTTTCACAGCATAATTCCTGTGACCGTTTCCTAACAAATTGGGCTACATGCTGCTGTGAAGAGAGTGATTGTAAACTATGACAAAAGTAAAAGTGACATATTCTTCCAAGAGAACACAACCTCTTCATGCTCCAAGTCATGGGCCATCTCTGACCGGAGATTGTTGTACAACTGCAGTCAGCACAGCACAGTGACTGAGCAAATAAGCCTGTTAATAAGCTCAATCACAGTACATGACTATGTGTTTTCAGGACAAGACATGTGTGAGTCGTAATGGCTTGGTGCATTATCAGAGCTTACTCATAACTATCAAAAACCCTCAAAACCAAAACGAAAAGGTAACCCAACTCTTTTTTTTCATTACCATGGAAAATGTGGTTAACCACTTGGCATCAACATAGATGGCTACAAACCATAATTCCAGGTGAGATAGGGCAACTAATTTTGTCAAGAATTAAAGTTTAGTGTTGTTCGGCATAGGATGATACATCTATGAAGGAGCACTACTTCATTGATTTCCATCCCTTTCACACAAGGTATACAATATTTGTTCAGCTCAGAAATAGCCAAACGACTTGTGACCCTGGCATAACACATGCACCATAGACTGTCATATGGTAGTTTTTGATCTTTGTGGGAACACACTAATTTCCTATTCCTCCAAAAGATGAGATCAAAATCTGCAATTAAAACATAATGCATTAAGAAAATAGACAGAACCAAGGGTATAATGTTGCAATAACTAGAAATTCATTAGCTAGAACCATATTAGCTTGGTGTGAAAATGTCCAGATGGCCTTGGGAAATCACTCAGGGTCCTCATTGTCAAAGAAAGCAAATGGCATACTGGGATATGGGCAGACTGATGTGTTGCTTGCTTCAGATTTGGAAGCTCACTTTGAAGTAGCTGAAGATGAATTTCCACGAGTACTGAACACCAACAGAATTTGTGGGGTTTTAACTTTCTTGAAATCATGACTAATGTGCTTCAGCACGCCAAAACCTGAGCAAGCCAAAATTCAGGCATCCCAACTAGCTGCCACCTCTGAAACAAATAAGTAACTTTAAAAACTATAAAAGTCTGAAGGTTTTACTATGGTAATGTAGTCTGATTACTAAACCATACAGACCAACTGAATTATTCTAACCTTGAAAATATTTTGGTTTTTTAAACAATGACGCACCTGGGCCTACTTGTATCAATTCCTGTGGTTCTTCTCTGAACACTTATGTCCTGGGTTCGGCTATGATAGTGTTAATTCTCCCCAGAACGCTGGCAGGGGGGTAGCCGACCCAGAGCAGCCCGGCAGGTATCCGATCCCCCTGCCGTCCCGCCCAGCCCACAGCCGGGGGCCGGGCCGGGCGAGGGCGGGGAGCGGCCGGGAAGGGCGCGGGGCGGCTCCGGTTCCCGTTCCGGG
>VZSC01005108.1:20177-32726 GCA_013398225.1 Steatornis caripensis
TTAATAACAACTCCACATATCATAAAAAGTAATCTTATTTAATTTGAATTGGCAATGAGATTTTAATGGCACTAAAAGGTAATAATATCCAAACATCAAATTATTCTAGTGAGCTGCAAAGAGAAATACTTTTTATATAAGAAATAGTTATTAAAGGAGAACTGTTGCTAGTCTAGTTATAAGGTATTTCATTTCTATTTTGTTATGAACAACAATGTATTCACTACTCCCTAATTTTCTTGGCTATCTTTGAGTTAAAAAATGAAAAGACATTGCTTCATACATAATGTCACTTGCATTTGGAAATTCCTAATATTACTAGATGTGACATATTATGACTTCTAGAATCCAACAACCAAATACATTTCTCTCCCCAAAAAGCCCTGCCTCTTGCTTGAGCTATACTACTTCCCAGACGCTTGTGTCTATACATTTGCATGCTAACATAACACATAGAACCCCAATGTTGTGAAATACTGAGCTCTCTTCACTAGTGTTGTGTGAAGTGAATAAAAAAATGAATTAGTCATAAGAGTATACAATTGGAAAATCCTCTTCAAAAATATATTATGAATGTTACTACTTTCCGACTGTCTAGTTTTGAGCCTCTGTTATAAAAGATTACCATAGGTATCACTTACATGACATTACATTGCAAACTAAGAATCTTGCTCCATCAACCTAAATCTAATTATCTTTACAGAACTTCATTAATTCATAATTTGGTAAGTTTCAACAGCATTCACCTTCGCTGAGTCTGGGAAGTATCATCTGTCTGGATAGAACTTTGCTGTGTGCTCATCTTGAAGACTGTGTTTAAATTAAACTCAAGTGGTAAGGATCTAAGCACATGTTGCAATATGCTTCCTAATCTGGTCTACCATTTCATCAGGACTTCTATGCACATCAATATTTGCTTACTTCTAAATATGGAGATGAAACAAAAAATGATGTTAAAAGGAAAATATGAGCAAGGATGACACCTATCAGCAGGTGCTTGGAAACAGCAGGACTTCCATGTTTATTTTCTATATTACCGGTAACTACCACCTTTGTACTTGCTGTAATGATGTCACAGCAAGTGGCAATTTGTATGTCTTAGTGCTGTGATGCTCCTTATTAGAAGCACCGTTTTGGGATAACATCCAAGGTACGAAACACAAGTTGGAAGTCTGTTGTATAAACAGCTTTCCTGACTCACTTTCGGCATATGACAAACACTTCAGTTGGAAGTATCGGCCTAATACCAATTCTAACAGCATTTACACCCTGGTAGCCTTTCTTTTGCAAAACCATTCTCAATCAAATTTAACAAAATTTGGTTGCAGGTGGTTCTATGAATCTATTTTTTTCTTCTTCTTAGAAATAAATATTTAAATTGAATTTAATGTTTCATGAAAGTTGCTGGTGTGAAAGTCCTTGAACTTTAAGTTCACTCTTTCCTGCAGAACAGATCCACTACTGCACAGAGACATACTTTCAGCTCCCATGTTTTCTATATATTTAATTTGTTCATGTTCCTTCAGGGTGTAAATATATATACACAAGGATGGAGTTAATCTTACATCATATTCTCTATCACAGGAAGCGCTTGAATTATTAATGAATAAATAATGAATAAAAACCACTGTTAGTCTAAAGTACATGCCATTTAAAGGAATACTATTGATTACTTTTGGGTTTTAAATTTAATTATTTTAAAACAGTACTCTTCATAGAATCATAGAATGGTTAAACCCTACTTAAGTGGTACCTTAGACCTTCTTCAGGAAAGTACATAATAATAGTACATCAAAAGAGTGAAATAATTTTTCACTTAATGCTAGCTATTGCCAAATAAACAAATGAACTGACAAAATAGACAAAATCACATTTCTCTCATATCTCATTCTTCTTACCATATGAAACAGATAGTCTTTCCTATTTCTCTTGCCTGGTTTAAGACCTATATATATGTATATTTTATCTGAAATACGAATTTTTAAAATCTTGAAAATCTGGCAGAAATTCTTGTAGGACATATTTTGTCATGCCATTGTCAGTCTTCTTTTTCCACTGATTGAAATAAAAAGGTGTAATACTATCATTATTTTTTAAGGGTGTGTATGTTTTTATTCCTTTTTCTATGAAACAGTGAAGAAAAGTGAAGAGAAAAAAACATGATAAATGAACAGAGAACTGTATTTACTAGCAATTAATTAGAATACACAGGGCTGGTCAAATATGAAAAAGTGTTCCAAATGCAGAATGTTGTAGACAATCAATACAAGTGCATTTTCCCTATCTTTATAGAATCTCTTCTTCAGGCCAAAAACCCCAACTGGTATCAGTATTGATTCATATGTTGTAAAATATGCATAATTCTTGTCTACTTTTCGCTGGGGTTATAAGTCGATTACAAAATATCTCATATTTTAAGATCCTTCATCACAGATATTATATTGCTGAAAATCAGAGAGTAGGATGACATCTAAATGACAAAATAAGTGTGGAAGTGAC
This sequence comes from Steatornis caripensis, assembly GCA_013398225.1. NCBI lineage: Eukaryota > Metazoa > Chordata > Aves > Caprimulgiformes > Steatornithidae > Steatornis > Steatornis caripensis. The sequence goes on from VZSC01005108.1 coordinate 22,677, forward strand.
AAATAAAAATAAAAGGAGATGCTAATATACTTGTTTTTATTATTTAATCTCTATTTAATTATGTTAATTTAAAAAAATCACATCTGAATTCTATTTAAAAATTGCAGCAATGTACAACATCATCCTTTCCTTTTTTACATCTCCAGGCCATTTAAAATGCTATTAATTATTCAAGATTTTATTTTAAATCTTGTTTTCCTTTCTGTGCTTATAGACTAATTGCTGCATAATTTCATCTAAATGCCAATGTCCGTGCTGTTTGTATAGTTTAATACATCATGGTACCTTTCTAGGAAGTGCTCAGGGCAATAAATTAACTCTAATTTCCACCACATTCTATAATTAGGAATTATTGATTAGCTGAACATTTAAAAGCAGAGCTACACATTTTCAGATAGTGACAAATGTTTCACAAAATCTTTGCAATTTCATAGGTAATAGTAACTTAATGCACAATGTAAGTTAAGTGCATTTCAAGGGGATAAAGAACCTTGTATTCTGCAGCTACAGTCAGCTGAATTCCTTGATACTGTACCTGAAGCAGACATCTGTTTGTACCACCTATAATTTCTAAGTGCGTTAATCAGACTGCAATCACAACTAGCTTGCCTTGAACTCAAATATAGATGTATAAACGTCATGTGTTTTATAACACTGTGACAGCTTAGCCAGACACAATGTATGAACATTTTATGTAAATACAAATTCATTGTGGCCACCAATGGGGCTAAGAACGATGGGTGCATCTGAAGGGAGAAGGCAAAGAGAATCTGCAAGACAAAGAACAAGACAAGCAGAAGGGACTGCCAACAGGCAGGACATCCTGTCAAGTACCCCAGAAGGATGAATGAGAAAATCAAAGGCAAGATAAGCAGAGTTTGGTGAGGAAAGGGGGAGCGAGAATGCTAAAACACCAGCAGTGATTGAGGAAGGATGCAGAAGACTGGAGTCTCCTCTCTGATTTTTCTCGCCAAAGGGCTCTCCAGACTTGGCAACTCAGGACCACCATGGACCATGGTGATTATCGTGACCTATACAGCATCAGCTCCAGGACATGGTGTACTCACTGCTAACTTCAGACATAACGGTTAAGGAGTAACAGATTTGTGTAAGTAGTGAGTACATAGTTGTAATGGTTATTAATGTGTAGGACCAAACCATTAGCATGCAGTGTGTTGTTAATGAATGAATGAATCTATTAAAGTTTTATTCTTGAAGTTTGAAAACAATCATCTGATTTATCAGTCTTCTAAATACTCCTGTCACAGCAAACTCTAATCCCCTAACTGAAATATATGTGCATATATTCAGTTGTAATAATATATAAATCTTTCTAATATATTGTTGTTTGTGCTGTCACAAGAAGAAACATAATCTACATAGAAGATACAAATCCTCTAAAACACCCATAACACTCTTGTTTTGTAAAGAAAAACAGTTTTCTGTAAGGTTTATTGAGGCCAAAAAGAAAGTTGACAAACCTTAATAACTTTTTTCCAACATCACAGAAGTGAAATTTTTAATGAGGTTTGTAAGATAAATCTGAAGTCCTTCTCAGTCAGTATTGACACATACACAGTGATAATTCATATGTCATATTGCTGCTGATGAAGGAGAAATGTTCTTACTATGAGTATCTTTAAGATACAAGGTTCTTGTAATACTGTGCTAATTATGAGAATGAATCCATAATTATCAACTGGATTATTTGTGAATGTAAAACCATCTTCAAATTCATCCCTAATATCTCTGACTGTACTCATACTTCTTCATTAATGCCTCAGTTCTATGACATTGAAATCAGGAAACAAAACATGTGTCTGAAGTTTTAGGACTACTACTTTGTTTTAGAATGGGAGAAAAAACATCTAAACATTTCTGCTTTACTACTTCTATATACGTATCCCAATTAAATATTTAGAATTTTTTAAGTAAACTAGTAATTAATTGCATAGTAAATCACAGGAATCTTTGCAAGAATAAAAATAGCGAAGAGTATTTTTTCTGGCTTTGTACACAGCTAAATGCCTTGTGAAGTTCAAAATTGAAAATTAACTTTTGTATAATGTGCTACAATCATTTACTGTTGCATTGGGAAAACAACAACAAGGCAAAGTTCTAAAGGAATAATGCATTCGTCCTTTCTTTCTATCAAACAGTAATCCAGTGTGCTTTTCTGAAAAGATGGAGACTGATGAGAAAGCTCTATTGATCCACCTCCATCTCCTGCCTCAAAATGAATAATGCGTACAAGCAAACGGACTTCAGAGATACACACTGATTTGAAGACAGTTTAAATGGGGAGAATGTGTGTGTAGGGAAGGATTCCTCTATGTTAACTAAATGCAGACTATTAAATTAAACACATTAAAACGATATTATAGAAATTATGCTGTATAGTGTTTAGCAGAGTTCTCAGAAGTCCTTCTATACCCAATCTGTTTCAGAGAGATATATGTAGTCAGAGATATTTGCAGACAAAAGTAGTCCCTAGTTTTCAGAGAAAAAATAAAAGATTTCTAGAGACTGAGCCAAGATTATGAAACTCAAAAAACTGGACAATATCTGTCTTTAACTTTGATTTTGTCTTAATTTATGACCCAATCTGAGAGTCTGCCAGAAAATAAAAACAGCAAGAAAAACCCCCATACACTTAATAGATTCATTACACCACATAATTTCCTTTCCCTTCCCTCCACTGCTCTGTTTACAGAACGTAAGAAAGGAATTTCATTAGAATACAGGAGAATAGTAGTTATTTCTTCATGGGTCTAGATTTTGCTTATAAGCAACTCCCACAAAGCACTTTTTATGAGTCGTGGGTTAAACTACTAACCATTGTGAATAAATACAAAAACTGTATACAAGAACATCTGAGATAGTCTGCCAGCTTGGAAACTTGGTTCTTTTCCTGCTGAATCTTCAAAGCCAGTGAGAGAATGACTGGCAAGTTTGTTAAAGATCAGTAGCTGAAAACTGACAATGTTGTACAGAAATTATATGAAACATATAGAGAGTTAACTATAAGTAATTGTATTTTTCTAATGAGTATTTAAGATTATTTCAAGACTTATAACCCTATTTTTAAGTGTTCATAACCTGCTGGAGAAATTAATTTTCCTTATTGATTTAAGTTCTATCTACCATCAGCTGATATTTTGATTCAATTTCTGATCACTGCCAGGTAAATGTGAAGTTCGTTACATTTCTCAGAGTCTTTTTATATTCAGTTCAAAAAGCCTTTTTCTCTGATGTGATTGGATGTTGGTGACTAAGGCAATTTACTTGACTCTTATTGCACACTACTGTAAGTGAACATACATGTAAACCAGATGAAATGCAAGTCCATAACCTACTCCATGAATCATGAGGGAAAGTTCAGTGTAATCTACACTTTATGAAAGATAATCCTTTTCATTGTGTGAGAAGAAAGAAAGAAGTAAATGAGAATAAGGTGCTTTCTGTGTAGACAGAAGTCATTAAACATAATTTTGGTATTTAAGGGAAACATGATTAACATGATATTTATTTATTCATGCATTCTTTTTAAATCATACAATTCTGAAGTCCTCAGTTTTCTAAGGGCTTTTTCACGTTACTTTGAGTAGAATAAAAGCTATAACAGGCTATTCTTTTAACTTTTTGTAATTTTTGTTAGCTTGCCTCCTTTGTGACGTCCGCAGTCAGTAAAACAACATCCTTGTCAGCACCTTTAGAAGAAATCAATACGACAGAGCATTCACTGTATTCACTGTTGTGAAATGAAGAAGCGTTAACTTGTTCAATCTCAGTAACAGCTCTCTAACAAGCCTATCAGTCTAGAAGCAACACAAACACATTCCAAATAATCCATTAATGATCACTTACGTACACATACAGGCTTAAACAAGAGAATTTGTAATTTATCTTTTAAGTTAGGTAATTTTCAAGTTCCTGTCTATCACAGTGTCCATTCTCAAAAGTGCGTAAGAATCTTTTATGATGGTAGGAAATTGTATTTTCAAATAAATATCTGAAATATCAGATAAAACTGAGACATTTCCATCTTTTGTTCCCACTTACTCATTATCTTTGCAGTTATAGCTAGATTTTACAGGTTTTGTGTGTAAAATCTGTTCAATCTTCCTATCTTGTAGTTCAACTCTCATTCTTAGATATGCAATAGCCTTACTTTAATCTTTCTTTGAACCTTGGCTTCCTACCCTGGAAAACGGCCTTCAAGACAGGATTCTTCACTGTTTCTTGACCTGGTATGATTTTTGTCTTTTTAGACCACAGATTTGAGCTTGTCCCATTTGTGAGTCCTAGTCCTAGACTACAATGTCCTTATTACAACTGTACTACTGCAAAAATTAATTTTCTGAAGCATGTTTCTTGCAGAACATTTCACCTCTCCTTCCCCCCACATCCCAAAAAAGGTCAATAATAAACAAAAGCAAATGGCTTTATGGATGCAGAAACATGCATGACATGTAGAAAAATTTAAATTTGCTCCAATTGTAGTAGAATCTTGCAAATTTTGCAACTGAAAATTGAAATAATTAAGGTTTAAAAACCTAAACTTTATTCTTGGGAAATATCTTGTCCTAACAGTGTCTGACTTGAAGGAACTATAGATTTTTTAGCTGGATACACCCTCTCTTAGAAGTGCTTTTTGAGATTTTATTACCTGCAAAAGAAAGAACTGGAAATCTGAAGTGGTGTACAACAGACTACTTCTTTAAAAGACTTATCTTGGAGACTGCTTTTTTTTTTCTCCCCATTTTGTTTTTCTTTCCAAAAACTCAAGTATCTTTCTTATGATGATGACCTCTTCAGAGATGTTACTGTTGGTGAGGAAAGCGCAAAAAGGTTTCATCACTTTGTTCAGAAAAGCGATATAGACAGCTGGGGCAAAAAGTTTGTTAGAAAATGAATGAAAATCACATCTTTAAAGCTAAAAGCAGTCTCTGTTTTTCTAAAATTTTCACTGAGAAATTTAGATTGGCCACAAATTTACAATTATTCATAAGGTGTTGGTTTATTTTTCAATGACATAGTCTGATACGGTGCAACTAAATAAGAGTCAAACAGCATTAGAGATGCTGAAAAGTAAACAAGGATTCACACAGCTAACTAATAGTCATTTTAATGCCAGCATTTAATATCAGATGGTCCTAGAAACAATTTCAGTAAGTCTTTTAATGATAAGCTTGTACCCTGCTCTTTCTAATGTTTAATTGTTTTTTAAACTCAAAAATGATAGCAGAACACAACTAGACATATTGTAACTAGACTACTTACAGTGTGTCAGCATAAGAAAAAGAGAAGAAAAGAAAAAGGAGAGTTCTAGATCACTATCAGTTGCAACAATGCCATAACAGGAGATTTTGCACCTTCAATCAGACATGCAAATGAAAGTATTAATATTGAACATGAGACCCACAAAGGCTCCCTTTCGTCCACTGCTTTTGGAAATGTGTGAGCTGGAAAATCAGTTGGTCTCAATTACCAACTTTGTCAGAAAGAAAAGAGACCAAAAGAATTGTCATTAACTTAATACTTCCCAAAGAAGTGATATAAATAGTACATTGGCCAGTTCACAGCTGAAACTGGAGGCAAATTCTGCTGATACTGAAAATATAGCCTGTTGTCTGGATTTGTGAGTCTCAGCCTTTTGTCCATACCTGTGTCTTTTATGAAAGAGTAAAAAAGCGACAGAAGGGTACCCAAAATATATGAGGTGTATGCATTTTACCTTCAGTCACTGACTCAAAAAACACTTCACAGATAAAGAATCTTTACAAACTACCAACCTCTGACTACCTGTATCAGGAAACAATGCTTTTCTCTTTTGTACTTATCACCCTTAAAGCTCCTGAGAACTATTGGGAGGTAGAATAGAACAAAAATAAATATAAAAGATTGTTATGTAAAAACATTTTTTCTAATTCACATTTTATAAAATTTTTTATTATTTTTTACATTATTTCATTTGATTTATGTCCTATCATGCAGTGATACGATATATAAAGCTTTTTTTATGCACTTTATACATTGAAAAAATTAAAGAATGAAGACAGGTGTGATGACCTTGATATATCCCAAGATACAATTAAATTGCTGAATTTCAACAGTCGAACAACAGGACATTGTTAACATAAATTGACTGAAACTTCTAAATTAAGAGTCATGGAAATAAAGGAAATATTTTTAAGGGTAGTTATATTTAATGGGAATTACTTGTGAGGATAAGCCACTAAGGTAAAAGCCACTAAGTTGTAGAAAGTGTAAGTGGGATTAGTTGTTATTAAAATCTCATCACATACAGAGTGGTCTAGCAGAGGGCTTGGTGTTAGAGAATAATATCAGAGGACAAAAACTTGGAATTTAATTTGAATTCATATCCAGTGTTGGTACTCAATTAAAATGCATTAAGGTTATTGTTATCTATTTTCTTTATTTCCTAATGTAATGACAGCTTGATCTATGCACGCATCCACATGGACAGAAAGAGAAATACCAACCTCTGCTTGCCCACATGCCTCAGGAATCCAGCAAGGATGCATCTCAGAGGAATGTCTATGAGGCTTAAATCCACCTATTTATGTACTGTTGATTATGAACCAGTTATGGCCCAAGGCTGTCCTTAAAGTCACCATTCCCTGCTTGGCAAGTTTAACTAACAAACATAACATTACACTTTGATATTCGTGTCTTGACTGGTTACAGTAAGTTCAAATAAATGTACTTATTTATAAGGAACAGAACTATCATTGCAGACTTTCCTCAAAAAAGGCATTGCATGTTTATATTTGCTCACAGGGTAACTTTAAAGTGCTTTTAAAATGCAATAATAAATTTTCTTTTTATTTTTTTATTTCCTTAGTAACAACTTCTAAGTGAAAAAGTACAGATTTCTTGTAAAAACATCTTTTATTGAGCATATGTTTTGCACTGATACTCCACAGGGAGTGCTTTTCTAAAAAGCAGATGAAACAGCCTGTGCATAAGTTGCTACGAACACAAAAGCAAAACTGCCGAGCAATTTTCCATTTTGCTAAGTAGATAACATCCACATAGGAAGCTTAGAAAACTTGTTGTAGAGCAACTGATTTTGTTTTAGCTTTTTTAATTTAGATTGCAATATCTGTACTGCTTCATATAGCAAAGTCACTGTAAAGATTTAAACACATTTTCTTGGTGGTCCCAAATTGTAAAATATGAATTTCATTTCCTTCCATACCTTACTTCATAGTTCATACATTACAGAATTTCCATGGACGACAACAATGCATGTTCTCTGATAATCCCTACCTCTAGCAGACTTGGTAATCTTTTCAAGAGAGATCATTTGAATGGACAATGTCAGTGCAAAAAAGTCAGTCCCTATGGCTCAGGTCTTCCATATGCACTGATTCTATTCAGAGGAGTGCTAGCACATTGACTTGATTAAAGCTGTAAAAACATATATCAGTATTTCCAGGCCTGAACATTAAATAACAGTTCAACAGTCTATTTGAGGCACCCTGTAGAAGTTTGAGATAAATTGTATTTGAGACAGGCTGCAGTTCCTATCAATGGCAGCAGTGGGAGTTTTGGATATACAGCATACTTGGTCTCTCAAAGATTCTGAAATACGGACTTAAGAAGCTGTTGATGGATAAAAACAGTAATGAAGAATTATTAAAAGATATGGGTTACATATCAACACGATTAAGACATTAGTAGGTGTGCCTTCTTTTATCTCTGTAATAGAGCAGAGACAATACAGATGGTTGGAAACACTATAAACACAGGAAGGAGAAAATAATTAAAAACAATCAAAAGTAATAATTTCTTAAGTGAAGGACATGGTGATAAAAAGTTTGGGAACATTGTCATTTCCAGCCTTTTAAAGTAATGCTGGCTTCTATCACTCCTAGTATCTGTCTAATAATATTCTAGCGTTCCCTTGCCTGCTCATGCAGATCATTTAGCTCAACAGCCTGGCTCTTTTTCTTTGCTCTCATCCTGAGCTGCCTTTATATATTAAGACAAATTCATTTGTTCTACCAACTAGCCATGTCCTTAGGATTAGTACATTTCCTTTTCTACTTTTGATTCTGACAACATTCAAAAAGTCTCTACAGCCTATTTTAACAGAACCTCTTCCAGCGGCGCTTGCCCAAGTTCCTCTTTTGTGTTTTTCCATTTTATAATCTCTCAGGTTCCAAGACAGGTTTGACACAGACCAATAGCGCACACCAAGGGACTGAAGAAGGTGGAAAGGACAAGTTTCTGAACAAAAGCAATTAAAAAGTGAGAAAATGAAAATGACAAAGCAGTTTGAAGTCTCTAGTGATAAAGAGAAATTAAATATGTGACCACTCTTAGCATTCCATGTTCTGACATGGGATTTATCAAACACACCTGGCAAAAACAGTGCTTGCCCTCTTCAAGGATTGTTTTAAGAAATACTTCTTTATTCTCTTACTCTTACCTTCAATTTGGGGCCTGCATTACAGGCTTGCTTGAATGGCTTATGACTCTTGCTGTTCACAAATACTATGGTCAACACTAGCACAAATCCAATAATCAGTCAAAAGAAATATCCTTTCTGAGGCAAATCACTTTTGGGCTATGTAATCATGTAGAAAACAAGATAGAGATGATTTTTCCCCTTAATAGCACACAGATACTAAAAGACTGTGTGCTTACGAAGGAGTCACAGAAAGTGGCTTTGGATTTCAGATTCTGTTTCTTCTACTTCCATAGTAAGACTTTCTCAATTTTTAAATGAGTGAAAGTGCTTCTAAAAAAATGTATGAGTTTAGAGGAACTATGAACTTAACACAGGACTACAAACATAAAATCAAATTTTATCCTGAAGTTGCTTCAATGCCTGTAGAAGTTAATGATTACAGAACAATCATATGAGGCCACGATGCCCAAGAGAGCTGTTTACAGTACCTGTAACTATTGTGCTAAAGACAATTATAGAAATGAAATTCTGTGTTTTCTTTTGGCTCATTTTGAACAGTGAGGTCAAGATTACATCTGATGCTTGTGTATCTATTGATCGCAAGATTACCAGTTTAGCATATTAAAGTCATATGGAATTTAGTCCCTCTCTCAATGAACAGAATCTGAAAAATGAGAAGTTGTCATGGACAAGACAGAGTAGATGGCAACCTGCAGCTGATGTGGATACTGAGGTTTATTTTCGATCTGAGGATTTGCCCTACCTGATCATCTCGCACACTCACTCTAACACTCTCTCTGTTTGACTTCCCATGAAGGAGGTGGCTACTGCTCCAGGACAGACAGCCAAAAGTTGTGTTTGTTCCTGCTGTAGCACTGCTCTCCATTATTCACATGAGGTATTAGCAACCATGGATCTAGGAACCCAGCACTGGGCTCCATGCATCTCCCTGATCTCCAGGAAGTTTCCTCCCTTCCAGGACCTTTTCTCCATGCAGGAGCTTCACTTTCATCTCTCTCAGACCAATTCTGCTCCTGGGAAACCCTTCACTTGGGCACCAACCCTTTTTTCCAGATCCTGAGGGTGCCACTCGTCTCAATCTAATAATTTATGTGCAGAAGAAATACACATGATGAGCCTCCAAACAGGTGATTCTGTCTCATGCCTCTGTATTACCTGGATGATTCAGGATGTGCCACTTGATTTTAATCCAAGTGTTATGAAAATTTCCTACCAACCTGTCCTGGTCACAGACAACAAGTAGCAGGCTTCTGTTTGGGAGTTCAAAATGTCAATTTTTGGATATTCATCCCATCCATACACACACACCTCTACATTCGATTATTGCTTCCTGATAGCGTTTGCAATTTAAGCATTTTCCAACTATAACATAAATGCTGATTAAATTTATATTTGAACTGTAAATACTGCACAGACCAACTCATCTCCAGTTATCTGGCTATATCTTCACAATAAACATTATTACATAATAATTAATATCTAAAAATGTAATCCATTTTTCTGCAGATGATCTTGTGTTGGATTCAGTAGAAATAAAAATGCACTGCTCAGCTTCTTTATTTCAGTATTTAATAATTATTACTTAA
>VZSC01005108.1:49407-73888 GCA_013398225.1 Steatornis caripensis
TAGGAATCTCTTCATTCCAGTCTCTCTGTATAGATACGACCAAGATCCTTATTGGTTATGGGTAAAATGAGTGTAACATCTCACGTAACATTTCACTGATCAGTGTGAAGTGAGTTAGTGCTGTCACTCCTGGTCATGGTGATGGTGTTCGTGTCCTGAAGTACTGCTACAACTAGTCTGTTGCTTGCAAGCTCTGCCAGTGGTCACAATGAAGCAGATGATGAGACCCTGATGATGAATTAGGATAAATACAGTAGTAAGTTATTACAGTGATAAATTTGGAAGAGATAAAGTGCAAAAAGTAAAAGAAACCCTTACTTTGGGATGAGATACTTCAAGGCAACAAGTAAGTGTGAAACATTGATTACTTTTTGTGGGATAATGACTGGGGGGGGGGGGAATTAGAGAAACTTAGGGAAAACTTCTAGAGTTTAAAGTTTAGGACAAAATACGGCTGCTACCTCCAAGATGGAATGCAGTGGCATGTATGGAATCTTCTTCATCGAGAGTTCCCTGGGCAACACAACCTGCACCTTCAGCACATGCTAAGAGGAAGACAACGGAGGGTGGAGCAGAGTAAAGACTCCATGGCCAGGCTCTGTTGTAATCTTTGCAGGATGGGAACCTGATGGTACTGTGGACCTGATAAGCTCACAGCAGCTGTCAAACAAGGAAGATAAGAGATGCTGGTTATTGAGCCAACAATCATGGCAAAATCATCTTCTTTGGATGAACTTCACTCATTATAATCTCATTATAATACTAAAAAACACACCTCCATCCCAAATCTGCCCCCCTCCCAGCTATGACCACCCCTCACTGAGCATACATAGTCAATTTCAGGGGAGCTATACTTTTAAATCAAAGCGAGAGAATTCTTCACCAATCAGTAACAAAAGTATGTATGCCTACAGTCACTCCAGCTCCACCTAAAAAATTAAAATAATATAAAATGGAGTAGGGGAGAGAACAATTTTAGAGAAGACTCCATTGTAACTACTGGGATTGGTCGACAGGCCAAACCTACCTTCTCCCCCACAGGGACACCTGTTAGGTAAGAACTATACTTTAAGTGCACTCTGTTACTAACTTCAGTTAGCTTTTCTTTTATTAAAGTGACTAGATCTTGTATGTTGACAGTTTTCATGCTTGTTTTTGCGGTTAGTCTACTATCACCAGCAATTCATAAACCTTAAACTGTCACAAATTTGTATAATAAAAATTCTCAGCTGAGTTTTGTCTTGTTGCGTAAGTTTCCTGAAACTTGAATAATTGGTTTGACTGATGAGTCTGTAACGGAGGATCCCAAAGAGGACATTCGAATCACCCTCTGATACAGTGTGCTGTCTAGGCAGTTTTGGACAGGCTGATCGTGCACAAGGCTCTTGTGTTTCCTGGGATGTTAACAGGCTAGTTAAAGACACACGGGTGGGGAACTTGTCCCCCCACACTTTCTGATCTTAACGTGACACTGTTGGAACTTTTCTTTCCGGGAAAATTATAGTCAAGAGCTATTGTCACCTAGGGGCTAAAGATGTTTCACCTGGTCATATAAAATGGAAAAAGCTCTCAGTGGGCTACCCAGGTGGTTGACTTCCTTGCATTGAGTACAGATCTCCTGAAATTGCACTCCATTTTTTACCTCTACTTTCACTGTTTCAGTATTTCAGAGAAAACAGGAATAACTGGTATGTGGTGTGTTACTGTACATCAGCAACTGGACAGAGGGCATTTAAGATTCTGTTTCCAGAAACACAAACTTTTCTTTAATTAGAATATAGTCGTCATTCTCCACATAGAGTTTGTATTTCCTAAACCTGAAGTCCAGTCTTCTGTATTACTATTACTTTAAAAGTAAGAAATACTTTACAGTTAAGTAAAGAAATGGAACACCCAGGAACAGGTTCCTCTCCTCAGATAAGAAATGGAAGGGAGATGTTCATGTTGCCTAATGTAAGTCTACTGAATTACCAAGCTAGTTGTACTAAATTGTGGATTTGGTCAAGGCTAAGAGAAGGAGGTTCTTTTAGTGGACAAGTGCTCGAGCTGTCTAACACTCTGTGTCAGGAGAGATACAAAGGAAATGTATCTCTTACCATAGAAGGATTGGAACAAGAGCAAACTGTAAACTTGCTTAAGTTAGCCATCTAACATTAAATTATCTTGCCTTATATTGATCATATTAAGTACCTCATAGTCTTGATTTGTCTGTTACTCAGTTTCTGAGTACTTTCTCAAAACTTTCTTGTTTTTTGGGTTTGTCTTATATAAGGATTAGAAACTGTCAAAAAAAAAAATAAAAAAAGAAAACAATCTTACTGTTAAGAATATTATTGATTTTTATAAGGAAGATAATCCTATTCAATAGCTTAGCAAGTAAAGACGTATTGTGCGATTCTTTTTTTTTTTAATGACAGCTAATAGAAAGAGATGTAACTTAAAATGTTATCATAAATCATAGAGAACTTTTAATGTACTCTCTGGTCAAAATTTCAAATGTAAAAAGCATAAAAAGGGTGGAATAAATAGAAAAAAAACTGAGCTTCAAGGTAAGTAATTCACTTGAATGTAACAGAAATTTTTTGTTCTGAAAATATGTCACTTTAACTAAAAGGAAGATCTACTTCTCTGGGGTTGCAAGATCTATGAAATTTAAGCTATATTTACTATATAAAGATGAAACTCCATACTTTCCTGTATTTACAGTTGTGATACAGCTGTGTATCAGGCCTGTACTTATGTGCATACCCCATACACTCAGTTATCAGCTTCCTGGGTGATGCAGGAACACCTCAGGTGGTATCTGCACGGTTAAGACAATGGGCTAGTTGAAGACAATGGGCTAGCTGGGTTCCTATCCTTCTTCACAAACAACTTACTAATTATTATTACAGGAGGCAGGTGGCAATTTAGGATAGTCCCAGAGATTTCCTGAGGAGGTTCCTCAGGTGCATAGGCCAGCTAACTTATGCTATTTGTATGCTTGTATGCACTGTCGATTAACATCTTGGGCGGACAACTAGGACACCCCAGGAACCTTCTTGTAGTTCAATATTTTCTATGTAGGAGATGCTTTGAACATAGTTTAGAATAATCTGTAACAAATGCTCAAGCATATGCTGGAGTTGCCACATAAAACATGGGGCCATCTTAGTTGTAGTAAGCCACCAGAATAGCAGTTCAGGCAGTCCCACCAGATTCAGGTAAATATGTCATGTCAAAAACACTTGAAATGGGGACCCCCATCATAATCCACATGGTGATTGGCTATCCTGTTTGGGAAATTGGGTTGGTCACATGGGCATGTTTGTTTTTTAACAGATGTTCAGTCTTGGAATGTTTGTGCAACGCAAGTTAACTGTGAAACCTGAAAACTGTCCTGTATTTTATGATTTCTGTGCACTCACCATAGTTTTTTGTTGGGAAATATTAAAGGAAATTTTATTCTCATATAAAAATTTTGTGAATCATAATAGGCACTTTGTTTTAGTAATTTATGTTACTCTCAACTATTCCAAGAAGGCTTTCTCTGATTTTTTTTTCCTTGCATTCATGAAGATCAAGAAATTCTAACTACAGAAACTACAAACTGTCATAGTCATAACTAAAATTATCGTTAAATGTTTATGGTAATGAGCAAGTTACATTCACTTGATAATTTCCCTGTTCATTAACAAACATACAAAACTGTAATACTGAAACATGAGATTTCAAGAAAAAGATACTGTTTCCATATTTGTTGCTGAAACAGTTGCTATGATCTTAGAACATACGCTCTCTATTTTATTCATAGAAGAACATCTACTCAATGCTTGAGCTTCAGGAAAGGTTAAGCCAGGTAAAATAAACCTCTCTATATACTACTATATCCAAGTTATGAATGGGGCAATTTGAAAGACAGCAAAAGGAACTATCCAGGGGAAAGTGTGCCTGATGAGTATCACTTACAGCAGTATTTCCTCAGATGGCACAGGAATCTTTACAAAGCAGAGTATTGAAACTAGGAGGAGGGTAATAGTCAGGATATTGCACACAACAAATTGGAGGTCTCTTTTTCTCTAATTTAGATCCCAGTACAATCCTTAAATTATTAGATGATATTTAGCATAAACGCACTGATTAAATTATGTTTTGTATGCAATACATTATCAATCTAAGTCTGAAGCAACAGTTCATTTAACATTTGATATGATTTATACAAGAATAAAACTCAGTTGTGAAAAATATTACTAGGAAACAATGTAGGCCATGCAATATTTAGGCTATGTACTTACATTTAAATCTCAACACTCCAAACCAGAAAGTTTTATGCACCATCACAAATCATTCTTGCAGTGAACAAATTTCTAAGCTTGCAAAAGCAGTTAGTTTAACAACTTGGTCAATGTACCAATACTGAAGTATACACACACAAGTCAGCTTCCAAATCGTAATAGAGAAAAGTCTTATATCATTCTAAATAATGTTTCAGACGTTAAGTTGACTTTTTACAATCAATATACTGTATTTTCTGTATTGTTAGTTTAAAAAAAGATATAGCCTTGACTACACTAAAACTGATGTAGGTAAATTCATCTGGTATGTACAGACCACATGTTGAAACATTATCATGTTCAACAGGATAGTAGAGCAGATAGATAGATATAAATGTGTCTAATGTAAAAGAATGGATCTGCCATATCAAACAGGCCTAATGGACTCTATATGAATCAGGACAGAATTTCTGTTAGTTTAAGATGGCTAATCCATGATATTGGATTTCTACACTATTCAGAGTACAGTAATAATTATAGTATACGAATGTCACAAAAGAAGAAACAAAAATGAATAAATTAATGTTTTGGTGGTAAATGCCACAGTTTTTCATTGTAAACCTAATGCTGAGTTTACTTTGTAGTATTCTTTACAATTTGGTCAAAGTATATTGAAAACTTCTTTAGGTCAAAATACTCTGCCAAAGGCTAATCAGAAACTACGTTTAAGTGCAGAGGAACTCCAGAGTGATCCGAGTGAGGAGCCCTGCTGCCAACAAGGCTACAAGACAGGAGTGATACTGTAGGTCCTGCTCCAGGATATTATCTGATAATTTTCTTACATATTTTCTGTGACTCTCCTTTATTTGCACATACATGACTGCTAGCTACAGAACTCTGCCAGATAATGAAAGCCTTCAGACCAAATGGCTCAGTTTCTGCCTGACCACATAGGTAATCTACGTTTCTGATTACGAGTTTTATTATTTCAGCTAGATTACTACAAAAATATATATCTACATCATTCTAGTTTTTATTCAGAATGAACAAAGAACCTTTATCAACTCAAAATGGGTCAGAGCACTCAATGTCCATGAAGACAGGATATGTGACTGACAAAACAAGATGCAGAGCTACTATGAAAAGGTATTTGATGAAGTGAGTGATTTCAAAAGGTATTTATTCCACTGTTTGGTATGAATACTCCACCAGTAATCTTGATGCAGCAAAGAAATACTGTTGTATCAAGTTTACCCAACTATACATAAGAGAAATGGAAAGTTAATGTAATACTTTTTTTTCTTTTCTCTTTCCTTGATCTTTGACCACTGTCCTATGGGCATATATTTTTCTTGTCAGAGTAACAGATATGTACAGGAAGCATCTGTAAATTAGAAAGCTTGAGATACATCAGCTCTGCTGTTTCAGGAGACAATTTGTTAATATAACTGTCAATTTGTTAATCTAACTCATCACAGAGCTGGCATTGCAATGTAACTGAAAAATTGATAGCTTTATAGAATTTCATCTTGCGAAGGGCTTTTCAAAAATACGAAAATGTAAGCCATATGATTTTAATTAGTCACAAATTTGATCTCTTTATTTAGCCAGATAATCATATTAACAGAATTTATACCTTATTCAATTGATTTTCAGGAAACACTGCATTTCCAAAATGCTGTCTCTGAAAAATTAATCTAAAAATACAGCAAATAATGCTTACAAAGATTATGTCACAGTCTAGACCTAGCCATATAAGTCACATATCACTCACATTTCACGTTAATTACAGCCACACTCATTTAGAATTTGTGATCAAAGTAGATGCACATATTTCAGATATATGATTTTAGATGGACTTTAAAGTTAGTGCAAATTAAAGATAAAAACTGTTTGACGCTGGAATCTACATGAAGAAGGTAATGTTAAGTACCAAATCTTGTTATGGGTGAACCATATATACAGAACTTAAAAATTATTAGTAGTCCAATTAATGTCTTAATAATATATAGGTCTGATTTATCTAACCAATATGGAAAAGTCAGATAATTAACATAGTTAAATTGCGATACAAAAAAATTCCTAGTACCTCCTCTTTTTCTCTGGGGTTTTGCTTATCTTTTCATAGTCCCCAGTGCAAGGTTGATGATTTCAGCCCTCCCAAGAAAGGAAGAAGGAAGTATTCAAACAAGCATATTTGCTGGGAGGGGCATAATGTTCATGTTAGTACTACCTTCTTTCCCATGATTAGGCCTGCTTGGGGCTATTTTAGTATTTTTTCTTAGCACGGTCTGCTTCCTTCTCACTGGTTCCCAGATAGACTTTTGTAATTGCACATCTCCCCGGTCCTAAATCTTTTAAAGAATATTTTTGTCATACACTAACTACCTAGGTCTGCCAACCCATTAGCATTATTTAGAGAGGTTAAGCTGAAACAGGTGAGAAAATAGTCGATGACTAGATAATTGTCGAAACAAGTGACAATCAGCTCAGGCAAAGTAAGTTCAGAAAATCCTTGAGACCTTGCAATGCCAAATTAATGGACCTGTAGCTTTCTGCTAGTAATGGCAAAATCATATTTACCTGGTTACAGCAGAATGCTCCCCGGATGATGGCATAAGCTTAAGAGGCTTATATTAAATTAATAACGATGCCAGGTGCTACCAATTTCTCTTTGCCTCAGTGTCCTATCTTTTAAATGGGGATGTTGGTACTGCCTCACCTCATGAAGGTATTAAAGATTAAAATGGCATCATCTATGATAAGAGCCCTATGAATGTATAACATAAATAACCTGTGCAGGAAAGCCAATTAACTAAAAGCAATGTGCACAAACAGAGTTATAGTCCTTTCAAGAGCACACCTCAGGAAGGAAGATGACCTCTTGCAGGGTGACCTCATCCTGGAGTGAAGGCAGGGGAGGTACACAGAAGAGCAACTAGAGCAATCATAATGATGGAGCAACTGTCCTATGAAGGGAGGAGGACAAATCCAGGGGTCTGCACTCTGGAGAGGAGAAGACAGAGGGGGAGGGATTTACTAAGATTTACAAAATCAAGGATACTGTAGATAAACTAAAAGTGGGACTGTTCTCCAAATCCTAGAATACGAGATCTAAGAGGGACTTTATAAGACTAGTTGGAGATTAGTTTAACATTAATAGAAGAAAGTACTTCTCTACTAGGTAGGTACTTACTAGTAGGTAATTAATTTCTGGAGCTTGATGCCACAGGGGCTGCAGAAAGACACAGTATCTTAGGTTCAAAAAGGGACCAAAGAGATTTGTGTACAAGTCCCTAAACAAATCCAGAAGTTACTAAGAAGAGAGATACCCTCTAAAATCTGTAAGATGGCACATTTGGGTGCTAAGGGACCACAAAAAATGGCCGGGCTTGCATCATCTCGCCAAATAGTATTTTCTATCGCAAGTGTCCAAGGCAGAGTTCAGGCTAGGCAGAGCAGTAGTTATGCCTTACATTCTTAGGTACTGTATTGGGAGGCAAGACCGTGTCTTTCCAGTCTTTACTGGTCTCAGGTACCACATCAAACTCCCTTCTGAAAACCCACTGTCTTGTTCACTTCGTCCTCTTACTATGAAGGCTATGACTCAACTGTCTACAGGCAAGTTCCCGAGCTGCTCCAGAGCCCCACCAAGCCAGTCATTCCTGTGTATATCTCATCATGAGCATTCATATTGAATCTTGAGTTCTGCATGTGTGACAACAACCACTGAATGTCGTTTAGATGCATGTAACTCTAGTGAAGCAAGCGCTCAAGTCTTCCTCTTATGTTCCAATCTGGAAAATTAAAAGACAGCATGAAAACAACTGTCACAGGTTCCCTTGTGGCAATAAGCTCTATCTGCATTTTCCCCAGAATGTTCAACTCTTTTCAAATAAGAGGTCTGAAATTTTAAAGCAAATGCAGCTGTATGATTCAGTAAGAAATATTTAAATACTTTTTATGACAGGTTAATGTCAGAGAAGTTACTGCAAATTGTCAGAGAAAATAATTCACGTAAAGCAGAAGCTTTATATCAAACAATCCAGACAGATAATCTTACTAAAACTGTATCTTTAAACTGCATATATACGTGTCCTCTTAAAAGCCACCACTTAAGAAGATTTTCGGCAAAGCTTAGCTTCTGAAGGCACATGAGCCCTGGAGGATTACATAACTATTTGAAAATTAAATTACCTGATGCTCGTCCTATCAGTTTTTCATAACACCACTACCTTGCAAAGATAAGAAAAGCACTCAAATGCACAACAGACCAATTTAGTTCAACTAATGATCATAATCTACCTCTAACCTTATCTGTGGAAAATCTTCCTCATCACAAATCACTGTTACTGCACCACTTCAGGCAAGCAGTAGATCAAGTTGCAGATTATATTTAGTCAGGCTTTTATTCCACAAAATCTCTTCACAAAGGTCTCTCTATTGGGTTAATAAATTTGACTGTAAAATCCTTCCATTATGGACTAATACAAAACAAGATGGATCTAAGTACAAATGCACAATTCATAAATTTTCAGGAAAATAAACACCAGTATTGCATATATTACAGAGAGGGATCACTTACTAGATAAACTACATTTAATGTATGTGCTAATCATGTTTAAACAATGTAATTAAGGGTTAATTGTCTGATAATTTTTGATGGTTTGTTGGGATTTTTTGGTGTTTTGTGGTTTGTGGGGATTTAAAATTTATTAGGTACCTTCTATGTGTAAAGTACTCAAATCTGGTCTATATCTGTTTTATAACATGCTGTAGCTTTTTATGAGTTTTCACAACATCACACATACATTTTTCCCTGCATAGATAAGGTCACAGAAAAGCATCTCATTCTATACTATGAGAGCATCTAAAAACTAACAGTATCTGGAGAGAAGCTGTCTCTTATTGCTGCCTTGCATACTATTTTGTATTTTGTTATACTGTCCTAAGTGAGGACGTGTTGTGTCTTACTTCTGCTTTCTACAGACGACAACAGAAATTTTTCTTCAAATTCACGAGGTTCTTTAGTGAAAAGCAGTATCAGCTGAGCATCCACCAGCATTTCTGTGCATTTGAAAATCATGCACATACGATTATGGTCCTGTTCATGCAACTATTTTACAGTGACATTTTAAAAGGCTTGTAAAGTAGCATCAGAGTTTGTTCTCAAAAATTGTTTCCTGTTTTATGCTCCAAATAACCTCTCCCATCTGTTTCATGGTAAAAGAATTGCCACTTCCAAAATGCCTGGTACTTGCCTTCCATCAAGCCCTTTCTATTACTGAGCCCTTTTGTGAGCTAGGAAAAATTAGTTATCAGATTCTTTTTCTTCCCAACTATTTACACATATAAGAGACTGGAACATTTTAGAAAACAGCAAATTATAATTTACCTTGTCTGACATCCCAGCTCAATGCATTTAATTTTAATGAGAAACAAACTGTCCTCCTGGCCAGAATCACAAGCCAATTCTTCTGGTGATGCAAATCAAACCAATTTTATCTGTCTTGTTTTATACTTGCTTGGAATATAGCTCATAAATTTTGTGTTGGATTAAAGATTAAAGCTGTATCAGAATTCTTCATTATGACTTGCATGTTCACATTCTGCTTTTCATTTACATAACAGAGAAATTCATGTACTTCTCCACATTTAGTAGAGCAAAAAAATGTAAGGATGATTAAATATTTGCTGATATACTGTAAAGATAGTAGATTATTGTATGTTTCTCCTACATACATTGTACGTGTAACAAACCCGAGCAATTTGGAGCTACTGTTAAATGATTAACTTACAACATATGTCAAGGCTCTGTTTTTAAGTTTTATGATCATCCTTTCTGCAAATGTGATAGTATAATATAAAGGGAGATTGGTCCTTCATTTATAAGAATTTTTTCTCCTTTCAGCCTATAGTTTTAAGTATCTATATGATTCCTGGGTTGTTTGCTCTAATGCTTCTTTCTGCAATAGCTATGTGGTAGAACTGTAGGGATGTTAGAGATAATAAATTCCTGTCCTTTTCAAGGTTAAAAAGCACATATTTTTTTGCATAATGGCCCAGTGAGGCTACTCATATGTGTGTGTGTGTGTATATATATACATATATATATATCAGAAAATGACAAATCCCTATTCCCAAAATACTTGCACACACCAATACTTTCAGTGGATTATTTATTTCAGCCCTGAGGGTGATTTTAGCATTATTTGATATACCTAATGGTAGCTGAGAAAATATGAGAATAGTCTCTGTGACCGGAAGAAGGCATTTACCTGACATACATTCCCAGTCAATGTCTTATATTCATAAATTTACAGTCACACATAGATGCATCCAGTGAAACACATTCAATTTCTGCAGACTGAGTAGTGACTAGAAAACACAACAAGGGTCTTCATTCTGAAAATAGAGCTTCACTGCATTTTGTACTGTACTGAATGCTCAGTATAGTGCAGATATCAGTGACTTAAACTTCAATTTTCTCTCCACCCTGCAGTTTAAAAAACTCTTCCCCCTTCCCCCCTCCAATTTTCTTCCAAGACAATATAAGTGGTACAATACTTTTGTGGAAATGAGTGGCTAGTGCGGGTGCTTTAAATATAGAAATTAATTAGCATTTCCACAGCAGTGTAAATAACAGTCCCTGGAGGCAGGCAGTGCAGATAATTAACATAAAGATTAACAATACATATTACAGACACCAGACTATTACACCTTAATGACATGCAAATGAACAGTCTTCAAGTAGTCAAAAGATGCTGTGTAATAACAGACTTCTCCGGGATTAGGGAAACACAGTGCTTGTTCAGACAAGACACGCAGCACAGTTTTACCTAAGAGGCTATCTTGCAGGGGAAATTTTCAAAGGATATGACTGGAAAGATGTAATCCATAACCATAACTATTTAACAGTCTTGTTCAGACTTTCACCAGTCTTTCATTTTTTATGACCACGTGACATTAATTGAAAATAGTAGCAGTCATTCTGCTGAAATATGCAAAGTGATGTTGTGGGATATCCAAATTAATATCACAAATTCCAAATATCCAAAAATCCATCTTTCTTCATTTCTATAATCTCACTGGGTGCTGGCTATGTTTCAGAGCCAGTCAAAACACTTGTTCCAAATAGGACTTTTTAAATTAACCTACTTTAGTTTATTCACAGCCTGATTAAACAGATAATTAAAAGTTACAGATGCATAGCAGTACTAAATTACTGTAGCTTGAATGCATTTGTGAGAAAGATTATTAGTACTTCAGATGTTGGCAAGGACTCCAGTGGCTATGATGATGAAGATCCACCAAAGGCTCAATATTTTACTGTCTTCAACACATTTTTTCTGAGTGTTCTTTTCCTTTTAATTAATTTAAGCAACTGTAGGAAACCCAGAGTACTTGTCAAGCCAATATGAGGTTGGTAGGCTTTGAGTTTGAGTCATTCCTCACCAAGCTGCACCAAGGAAAAAATGTGTATATGTATATTCACAGTACAGCCTCTACAGCTGAATAATTCTACTTAACTCTACAGGAAACTGACTTGTCTTCAAAAATTTCCTACACTGTGCAGACACTTGTTAAGAAATAATGACAGAAAATGGCCTTTATTACTGTAGTTCAAAGGCAAGATTCAAAGCAGAGATAAAGTAGGTGACTCTCAACTTTCAGTTTCTGTGGTGCTAGCCTACGGAAAAATCCTGTAATTGGGATCCACAGGATTCTGCTTTCTATGAAACAGCAGTAGTGAACCTTTGGCACAGACACAGATTTGGACTGACACAAAAAGTAATGTGCTTACAACATTTTTTAAAGTTCACTTAGTGCCAATTGCAAAGCAAAGATTTCTGTCTGACTACTGTTTCTGAAACTGATGGACTAGCTTGAGTATTTATTCTTTTGATTTCTGAAATCCTCAAACAAAGTGTTTGATTGCCTTATTTAGCTGAGATGTTGATTCATTTTCTACGTTATTCAAAAACTTGTCAAGAATAATAAATACAGAAATACAAAGCTTGAAGTGATTGAATGAACCATCGAAAAGGTTGAAATATGGGTCTAAACAACATTTAAGTGGTAGACAGATAAATTGACCCAGAGTTATGTCCTGATTACTTGGTCCGTTTTTCATGCCTATGAACTAAATTACAATTTTAGGTTTAAAAAATGCATTTAAAACATCAAGAAACAGTTAATTAAAAGAGCGCATCTGTCAAAATATCTGTTTGCTTTGCAGTTTCAAAAATATGACTCAGAAAACAAGAAATCTCGTGTGGAATTTCGTAGTATGGAGAGTTTCAGGTTTCACATGCGAATTTTGTTCTACAGGAGGACTCAACAAAGTCTTGACGAAATATAATATGTAGTAGATTGATTACAAAGGGTCTTATGTAGCCCGATAGATATGATTTTGCCATGTTTAGCCAAAGACCACAGGCTCTGTACTAATCTGTCGGTGCTGAGTCTCTGGCCTTCATTGGCCTTGCCTGAGACTGGTCTAGTTTCATAGAGTTTTGAAAGTTTTCACAGCTGCCAAGAGGAGCAGTGCTTGTGAGCTCTTCTCTTTTAGTTTAAGCCCCATGATCCTTGACATGGCACAGGCCTGACTAGGCCAGGATGTCAGCAGGTGACAAATGGCAGCCCTTGAGCAGAACTGGAGCTGGGGGAGGTGATTGTGGCACTCTCTGGCTTTAGCTGGGAACCCCTGAGGGAAGCTGGGGCTGTGTGAAAAGTTAAAAAAGAAAAAAAAAATTAAAAAGCCAAAAATCTCCCACATGTATAAAACCCATCATTTTTAATGCTATATTTACTCTATGTCAATTTTGATCTCTTTTAAAAGGATGAATTCTCAAACTGTGGAAATTGGTCTTTTTCAAGGCACTATAAGTTTGGCAACAACACTTACTACAACATCTACAGAATACTATGACAACCAACTACCTTACTATGACATCTTACTGAAGTTTTTAATGAATAGCAAATTTTCCTTGCAAGTTAATGATCTACCTCTTTCCATACTATTGCATTTAAAAATCCACTTTGTGTGTCTTGTCTGCTGACTTCCTTAATTTTCTTGTTTGTCTTCCTTCTTTTTCACACAGCTAGCATTTGCTTGTAATATACCCTGGTTCTACCAGGTTTCAAATATAGCAATCACCATGTGAGGGAAACTGCTTAATATCTAAGCAATTTAACTGTATTTGATAAAAAATCATTAAAAGCCGAGATGTCATCAATTATTTTTTGTGAAGCCCAGAGTAGTACTGACCTTTATTAACATTCCACCTTTAACTGCTCTTTCCTGCTTTACAAAAGAATTTTGCAACTCCACAAAACATTGTTCCTTAACACAGAATGAAGAGGTCAGCTTTACTTCACTAGCTGAACCTCAAAGAGAACTGTGCAGCGTGCCTGTGGCATTTTCATTCATTCACATGAAGAATGCTGCCTTACAAATAGTGTACTTTAAATTACATTTTACCTGCTGTGAAGACCTGTGTACTTCTGCAGTGAAATATGTTTTCATTTGGAAGTTGTCAGTTCCTCAAAGGTGAAATTACTAGGCATTGTTGCAAAAGAAATCAATACATAATATTTTGTTAGAAGGCATTAGGAGGGAAAAACAAGTAGGATTGGCAAGCATGTCTTTATGAAGGTGTCAGAGCAATTCTAAGTTGTTTTATTTATGCTATTATTGTTTACCATGCTTAATTTAAAAAAATCAACATTTTTCCATAAAAGTGGAGCATTTATCTGTCCCTGATGTCCTAATACTTCAAAGGTAACACATAAAATAAATGAATTCTTAATTTCCTCTTTAAAGTTCCACTGCATATATTTTGGAAAGCTGAAGTGTGAATGTTATTAATTTCAAGTCTCTTCATGATGGATTTTACTCTATTTCTGTAGGTGTAAATACAATTTGTCCAGGAAACCTAAGGACACTAACGCTAAGGACCTTGGATCCTAGATCTAATTTTACCAATGTTAACCTTAGTTTTCTCATTTCAGTTAAATGACCAAAACACTAAATTTTATCTTTTGAGTCAGGTTGATGTATTGATTCACAAAACCTGGTCATAAAGTATGGAAAGAAGAGTTTCAGAAATGCTACAGCTCAATTGTGAGAAACACATTTATTTCAACATATTTTCTTCTTCCCCTCTATAACCTAGAATACTGAGTTAAAAATTTATCACACACACACAAAAAAAAAAAGCAAAAAAAATGTAATACATATTACAGTAAGTCAAGTATGGACATGTTTAGAGTAATATCCTGTCTCAAGGGGATTAGCAAGTTATTCATGCTTTGCACTTGTGGTTCATCCTGTCATCTGCTATTCAAGTCTTTCTTATTAACTATGGCCACCAGTGGTTTAAACTTCAGCATCTTTCAGTGACCTGAAAAAAAAGAAACCACGTAACTAGGAGTAAAGTATAACTCCCATTTCCAGTCCTGTATTTTGTATTTAATAGATCTATCATCAATTAAATAAGGGCATATGTTAGATGAGTTCTATGACCAAATACATTTCTCTGATCTGAATCCATCCATCTACATTGCTAAAAGGCCATGAAATGGCTTGTTTGATATTTTATTATCACTGAGATGTAAAATTCACCAGCAGAGCCAACAGTAGCTGAAATCTTTCTCTTCAGGGAAAAGGACAATATGCAATATTTAAAGCCCAAGTGACAAAATACTCAAAAGCAGGAAATGCGTGCTCAGAAAGAAATTTTGTCAGTAAAAACTATTAGTGAAACATGCCAAAATCAAAAGGCTTCCCTTTCAACAAAATACTCTTTTGACAGTTTTCAAATTTCAAGTACTCATCTCTTCTTCTGAAAGAGACTATCCTTAATGCAAATGCATTCTGTGCTCTCCACTTTAACTGAGCAAAACACTCAAGAAGAGCATTGCAATTCAGATTCATTCACCGCGTCACCCATAACTTGCATAGAGTAAATGCTGAGGATGTCAGGATTGTCACAAACAAATCTTGTTGTTGTTCGTGGAAAATGAGTATTTAGAAAAGCAGTAAAACTAACTTCAAGAAGCAGGATATAGTAAATGTTCAATAACTTGTGATACTTGACTGGCTTGTTTTGATGCTTGCAGGCAAGAAGGTGCAGAGAAGAGACACCAAGGCACGTTCACTTGAATGTGGACTTACCAGTAACTTTTAGGTCTAAGGTGTTGTTCTTCACTGCTGAACAGTCCCACTGTCTATCCACCCCTGACACTGGCACCAGCTCTTGTGTGAAACACAGTGCCAACCCTGCAAAGACACAAGAAAAACCTCAAAAATCTTCAAAACCAGATCATGTCAGGGAGAATGACATTAAAAATGTGAGCTAAAGAAATTATCTAGGGCTTTTGTAAGCTGTTTAAAAAACCTCTCTGTTGCTGGGGGTGCAAACGTGTGTTCAGACTATCAACATTCACTGCTTTAAGGATATACTTGAAAAATGCCGGTTTTCATTTTATTTTGGAATCTTCTCTGATTCCAAAGTGGCAAATTATAGTCTTAAGAAAAGAAGTATCACTAACAGTTTAGAGGTGTAATATGAGTAAATCTTCTTATCAATAAATACCCACAAGTATAACCCATTGATTTGCTAGAGTAATCTGTAGTACAGTTTTCAATAGATCTGTAGATCACAGTTGATTAGCCATGGTGATGTGATTTAACAGTGCTGCTGGAAGGCTGAAGTCAAGTTAGGTATAAGACTGAGCTGTGAATGTCTCAGCAGCTGCAAATCAAAAGGTGGCATCTGAGCATGATAAAAAAGCAAACTGCCTCTCCTGCGGCTTCATTTATACACACAGATCTAGAAGATCTTTTTCACTAAGAAACGTGTAAATCTGGAAGTTAAAAGAAGACATCCTCACTGTTAACATTGATGCTTTATTTTCTAGGTCAAAGAAGCCCTCATAAATTTTATAACACTTGTCTTATTTGTGGGGTGCCATGTAGTTGTAAAGCCAGTACCATTGTGGTCCTTTTCTTTACAGAAAGTTAGAAAAGTGCATCCAAATTATATTTCCTCACATCATTGTTGCTTTCATGTGAAATGTGTGAGTTCTTTCAAATAAGGACTTACTCAGGTGACTGGTTTGCAGATCTCTGCTGAGGCTTCTCTTAATTGCAACATATTTACCATAACTTTTGGACAATACAAAATACCACACCACATATAGGTATGCTGTAGACCAACAGAAGGTCTAATACACATTCTCACAGAGAACTGACTTGAGAGTTCTTGGACTTTAGGGGTGCACAGACCACAGTGATTTCATATACATTGCTGAGATTCTTTTGATAAGTCTTAATCTTGCCCTATTTTTTGGCTTTTAGTAGCTTATTGATCTTTCTGAAAGGGCATTAAAGATATTTATTTATCTTTGTAATGACAGTTAAGTAAAAAACTACGTGTACATAGTGCTTTTATTCTATTCTTATTATGGATAAACAGAGAAATAAAAATCCATGCAGTTGCAAGGTATGGATTAAAAACAAGCTCACAATTGATTTAACATGAACAAGTGGAAAAGAAAAAGAAAGGGAGAATAAAAGCAAACAAGCAAGCAAGCTAGTTAACAGATGAGTGTTTCCTCATTGCTTGACATTCACCCTTTTTGTGCAAATTCAGATTAACTTCCTTATATCAATTAAACCTTTGGGCTATGTAAACAAAAGTAAAGATATTAGTTAAAATGTTTACAGAAATATGGCATATAAAATATATACAATATTTCTGACATATCTAAATTATACTCTCTGTAAGAAGCTGCCTCTAGCCTAGTTCAGTAAAACAATAAAAGATGTGCTTAATTCTACAGAAAGTCACTTGCATAAAATTAATAGTTTACGAACTCTACACAAAAGATTTCTTTTTTTCTCCAGCTTCTCTAAAATGGTGTTATTACAGGAAAGTAACCTGTATCACCTCCTAATATCAGGTTTCAAAATACTTATATTTATTGGCTACAAAGAAAATCTTAAAAAGACTAAATTCTGCCATTTGGGAGTGATTGAGCATTATTTAACTTATTTTGAGTTACAGATTCTCGTTTTTTAGTCTGTAAAATAATTTAACCAATGAATTAAGCATATCAAAGACCATTTTCATCTTTTGACTTACTATGGTTAACAAATCTTTTCAGATTGCACAAGATAACATTAGTTTGGATCTGATCTATATTTAGGTAAATTAAGACTCTTTAGGAAAAAAATCAGGCACTGCTAGTGTTTGTGATTCAGTAAGCGATATTTTGTCAGTACTGGTGAAATTCCAGAGCATGGCATTATAAGGAAATATGCTGTTGAATGAACTTTATTCTTTTCTTACAAAATGTACATAATTGAGATGTTGACTGCTCACAGTCATTTAAGGTTCCATAGCTGTGCTTTGGGAAAGCTAATGTCCTGGTCATATTTCATTTTCTCCGCTTACTTTCTGGATTTCATCCAGAAACAACAGCCTTTATTCTTCCTACTCTGCTAGCAGGTTTTCTGTGTGCTATTGGAAGAGCTGCTGTGCTCTACTGAAGTAGTGGGTGAAGATTTCCAAAGCATGAAGGCACCAAGCTCCAGGCATCCCAAGGAGGTCCACATAGTATACCTAGACCACAGCTGGCAGGACGCAGGCTTCCCTGCAGTTAAGACTGGGAAGCTGTGAGTCAGGAAAGCCTGTAGAAATGTCTAAACTATGTACATTTGTTCTGGAAGAAGTCAAAGTACTGAGGATTTTAAGGACCTCTTAGAAAGCATCAGGAAGGACATCACAGTTTTATGTTTTGCTTTTTCCCACTGATATTTCAGTACACTTGACTACAAACACTTCTTCACAAGTGGTTTCATATAGATTATGTTTATTTCAGACACTGTTACTATTTTGCAAGTGGAGAGAAACTTTTCCTCTCTGTTAAAAAATAGTCTCTGTTTTTTAACAGTTTCACAAAGTGCTACCAGCAGTACTGATTTTGCTTTTGTAATATTGATTTACTGAAAAAATACATTTGTTTATAATTTCTGAAAAAAGTCAATAGGTTATGTTTTTTATATAACGCAGATGAACTCGTCAGCTGAACTATGGTTTCTAAACATACTGTTCCGTTCAGCTTGTACAATTGTCTCATTTGCCAATGTTCCCAAAACTATTCAAATCTTGCATTAAATTGGAAAAAACCAACAACTAACAAATCCAAACAACACCAAAAAAACCCCAAAGACAAAGTCTGAGTGGCACATCTTATACTGTTACTTCATGAGGATGTAGTGATACAGACCAGAGAGGAGTAAGACCTTGTAGAACCTCAATAAATAATATTATTCTTTTCACCCATCAATAAGNAAAAACCCCAACGACAAAGTCTGAGTGGCACATCTTATACTGTTACTTCATGAGGATGTAGTGATACAGACCAGAGAGGAGTAAGACCTTGTAGAACCTCAATAAATAATATTATTCTTTTCACCCATCAATAAGTCAAACATATTACTTCAGGAAATAAAATAGGAACTTTCAGGCATCAAAATACTTCTCAATTCTGACTTTACCAGTGAGAACTGATATTATTCAGACTTCAAATTTTTCTTTTCTCACTTACGGAACATCAGACCACGCACTATAATTTCAATGGACATTTAAGTTGTTTCAGGAGGTGTTTCTTTTTATTTGTTATGTTTTTAATACAGTAAATCTCTGGATGTTTCATTCTTTGAAGTTAAGAGCTAGGCTTGCTAGCTATAAATAAAAATAATAAAAACATCTCAATAACTCCGTAAAGTAAAAAAGACCAACAATCCAATATGTGTCTATCTAGGAATGTAGATAATGCAAATGTCAGAGTCAAAGATAAGTCAAAAGTACCATCACACATCTGAATCCTTAAACACGCCAAACAAATTCACTGTCTACTCTAATTCATAAATCTTCATCTATTCCTCTTGGTTATTTTTCTAACTGAAATACTTACTGCAACAGTCATGCAAATTGCAATTTGAATGAAACCAAGGTTTCATAGGATTTTGCAGGTTTTACACAGAGAATCTTTACACAGGATTTTTTCTCTGTTTTGCAGAAAGTTTTGTTATATAATTGTCCTATTTTGACTCAAGTTCTCCTTTGGCTTGAGTTCTTATCACTAAAAAGATTTTTAAGGTTGTAATTGAACTGTTGACTAAACCTCAAGCTGATGTAAAATAGTATGCCTTTCATATTAGGTGGATTGTTGTCTGGTTTAAAATGCCCTTTCTTCTTTGTCCTGTGAATGTTAGAGGTTTTAATATACAGCTCATTTATGAGCTAATGAAGTTCCTGTTATGATGTTCATAGAAATTTTTATGTTTGTCTTACGCAAATTGTTTAAAATGATTTTTTTAAATTTGTAAAATATTATTTTTAGTAATGTTGTCTGTATTTATAACTGTACTACAGGATCTTATCCATCATTATTTATTTGAACAAAAGTCTACTACAAAGAGTAGTAAATAGACACTATAGAGTTGTGCTGGTGAACAACTGAAGGCTACAGTGATCTGCTAAGCATTGCTGATAATTATTTTCTGAAGAACATGCAAATAATCCTGCTGATACGGAATTCCTATCCATAACTCTTTCCATTTTAATATCTGTCCACGATGCAGTAGAAATATTTCCATCAGTCTTTAGGGTATATCTGGATTTATTTATTCTGCCATGAATTATTTTTTTTGTTTCACCTCAGTCACACTACCATAAAGCTCTTTTACAATGATCTCCCAACTATATCTTTTAGTTCTACAGAACCACCCACACCCTGAGCAAAGTTTCACTACACCATACCTTCTGTGCTTTTCTCACTATGCTATTTTTGACTACATATTTTAGCATTTCACAGAGATATAAAGCTCCAAACACATTGTGCAATCATCACCCTCACAAACTTTCTGATTTATAGTTTTTACTAGACTCAAAATGAATGAGAACTCAATCCAAAAGAAAAGTAAATGTACCTCTGATCCCTCAGAAAAGTTCTTAAGTATTCTTTAAGTGTTTCAGTTGCTTTCATATGAACTTAAATGTACTTCAGCATACTGTGCATACAATATAAAATAGTATCCAGGTATAATTTGCCTCAGCTATATAGCAAGAAAGATAAGATGCAAGGTACATGATTCCTTTAACTGAAGTTTTATCTGATTCATGTGGGGACTATGCTGTAGTAAATTCTGCAGTACTGGTCCCTTTGATGAGAGAACTTGTTAAAAGTGTACTGAAAATTATGGTAGACTTCTTTGTTGTCATCCACAGAAGTTTGCTGAGTTTGCAGTTTGCTCTCTCATATATTCACATTTTTCCAGAGAAATTTTTTCCACTTACTCAGATATCACTGTTCGTCTCATTACAAAATAAGAGTAGCAAGTGATTTTGAATATCTGAGACAATCACTTTCAGAAGGTAATTACAAACTTGTCTGTTTCCTGTGATTTGCGTGTCTTCTGGCTCTGTCTCCATCAAGGGCTCGATCCCAAGATGCTAGAGGGATACCACTGCAGTGCACAACGTCACATGTTGTAGCCAAGGGTGCAGAGAGTGGGTCTTCACTGTTTCACTGTAATTTCTCAAACATCATCCATCTCACATTGACAAAAAGTGGAAAGGTAACATGCTTTGCTGATTTTTTTTCTTACTTTTTTCTTGTTTTAGGAGTCTCCAAATTTTATTCTTGAAAAATCATTGCAACTACAAACTAAACTCAATTCTTTGTTTCTTTAGATTAAGTACATAAAACTTTTTATGGAATAATTATACAAATAGGCCTTTGATAAAGCCTTTATTAAGGCATGGACCTTTCTCCTTTCTCCTTAGTCCACAACATTTATGTATCTGAATTCAGATTGCATTCATTTTACAATAAAGGTAGGCTTAAATCGAACCTGAGAGCAGAAAACTGGTTTTCCACAAACTGCCCAGATTGCAATGTATGCATATAGCATTCTCAGTGCGATTTCCTATTTCATTAATTAATTTCTCCCTCACATGTGAAGATAAAATGTAAATTAAAATTAAAATTGTCCTGTATTTCAGTTTTTATATCCTAAACAAGCAGGAAAGAAATCCTCCCAAAAAACAGTAACTTAACAACAAAAATGTGAATAAATATCACAAGTAAGCATCACAAGAGAGAAACCAGTTCCCACATGTCAGATCCTTTATTACTGAAGTTTTCCTCTCACATACTCTTGATAGTCCTTCAGATAAAGTAATATTAGAGCAAAGTATTTTAATTTGCTGAGTAACTCCATAACTTTAATGCTTGTAGATGACAATTCTAAAGAACATATTTAACTTAACAAGATTTTGAGAATCTGAACACAGTAAATTATAGTATTTCTACAGAAATCCAGAATTATTACTTTCTTTTTCAGGTAAGGAAGTTTAAGTCCACTTTCAGTTAAGCCCCCTGAATATGTTCTTAGCCATCTTTTCCGTGCAGCAACACTGCTTGCTGGAGTTTGGAGGTATTTTGTGAGGGACTAGCAAAGTATATTTTTTCAGTCCTTGTAAGGTTATGTAGGCACTCATTATAGGACACCATAAGGACAGGCCACAGGATGCAGCACTTAGATGAGCCACTGCTATGACCTTAGCAACACCAGACTAGAAACAGGTTCAAGTTCCTACTCTGTTACTGAACCTAAAGGAATTGTGCAGTCTTCTTTAAGCTAGAGAATATTGGGAAATACTATTTTACAGGACTTGACAACAAGTCAATTTGAACTGTTCCCAACAATTTCCTGGAGTTCAGTTATACAAGTTACACCAAGTATAAAACTATTATATTTACAAGTTATACAAAATAACNGGGAAATACTATTTTACAGGACTTGA
The DNA here is from genome assembly GCA_013398225.1 of Steatornis caripensis. Classification (NCBI taxonomy): domain Eukaryota; kingdom Metazoa; phylum Chordata; class Aves; order Caprimulgiformes; family Steatornithidae; genus Steatornis; species Steatornis caripensis. The sequence goes on from VZSC01005108.1 coordinate 71,546, forward strand.
CAACAAGTCAATTTGAACTGTTCCCAACAATTTCCTGGAGTTCAGTTATACAAGTTACACCAAGTATAAAACTATTATATTTACAAATTATACAAAATAACATAATTAAATAATTGTACAGTAAAAAAATTAAAATACTGAAAAAGCAAATATTGTTTTAGCTCAGGAGATCATATTTAGTACACAGATTGTACATGTGAAATAAATTATAAAATCTACATCCTATTCTCTTCCCTGTTTGCTGTAAAACAGAAATGAAAAGAATTACAATTTTTAGTATCTAAAACTTGCTTTGGCCATTTTCACTGGTTTTCATTGTTAGAGATTTTTGTTTGTTTGTTAGATTTTTTTTGTTTTAACTGATACATTTTACTTCTCAGGTTTACAGAAATGTGAGTGGTAGTTAAACAATAAAGACTGTTTAACTGGTAGTTAAACAATAAAGTTCAGTTAAACAATAAAGACTGTCATAGAATCATAGAATTATAGAATCATAGAATCACAGGGTGGTTTGGGTTGGAAGGGACATTTAAAGATCTAGTTCAACACCCACACCACGGGCAAAAACATCTTTCACTAGATCAGATTGCTCAAAGCTCTGTCCAACCTGACCTTGAACATTTCCAGGGATGGGGCTTCCGTGAAAGGGCAACCTGTTCCAGTGTCTCACCATTCTCATAATAAAAAATTTCTTCCTTATATATGATCTAAATCTACCCTCATTTTCAAACCATTATTCTCTGTCCCGTCACTACAGGCCCTGGTAAAAAGTTGCTCTCCATCTTCCTTATAAGCCCGTTTTATATATTGAAAGGCCACAATAAAGTCTCCCAGGAACGTTCTCTTCTCCAGGCTAAACAACCATAACTCTCAGCCTTTCTTCATAGGAGAGGTGTTCCAGCAATCTGATAAGTTTCATGGTCCTCCTCTGGACCTGCCCTAAGAGGTTCATGTCTGTCTTGTGCTGGGAACCTCAGAGCTGGATGCAATACTCCAGGTGGAGTCTCATCAGAGTGGAGTAGAGGGGAACAATCCCCTCCCACGACCTGCTGGCCATGTTTCTTAATGCAACCCAGGATACAATTGGCTTTCTGGGTTGCAAACACACATTGCCAGCTCATGTCCAATTTTTCATCAGCCAGTATCCCCAAGTCCTTTTCTGCAGGGCTAGTCTTAATCCATTCATCACTCAATCTGTACTTATATTGAGGTTTGCCCTGACTCAGGTTCGCTTGGGCTCATTGATCTTTATGAGGTTTGCATGGTCCCATTCCTCAAGCATGTCAAGGTCTCTCTGGATGACACATATTTCCCACTAGCAGACCAGCTGCTTGCTGTCATCTCCAAACTTGCTGAGGGTGTACTCAATCCCAGTATGTATGTCACTGATTGGTATATTAGTCCAGTAGTATCAGTCCTAGTATGTACTATTGAGGAACACGACTTGTTGATGATTTCCACTCGAACATTGAACTGTTGACTGTAAATCTTTAGATGTGGCCATTCAGCCAATCCCTTATCCATCTGTCTGTCCATCAAACCCATATCTCTTCAATCTAGTGTCCAGAATATTGTGAGGAATTGTATCAAAGGCCTTATAGAAGTCCAGATAAATGACAGCTGGAGCTCCTCTCTTGTTCACTGATACAGTCACTCCATCACAGATGGACACTAGATTAGTCAGGCACATTTTGCCTTTGGTGAAGCCATGTTGATTGTCTCTCATTATCTGTCTGTCTCCCATACGTTTCAAGATGTCTTCCAGAAGCATCTGCTCCATGCTATTACCAGGCACAGAGGTGACGCTTGCTGGTCATTGGTTCCCGGGATCCTCCTTATTGCTCTTTTTAAAAATGGATGTGATATTCTCTTTTCTCCAGTCATTGGGGACTTCATCAGACTGCCATGACTTTTCAACTACGATGGAGAATGGCTTAGCAAACACATCAACCAATTTCCTTAGGACTCTGGGGCACATCTTGTCAGGTTCCATTGTCTACTTTACATTCAGATTCCTCAGGCAGTCTCAAACTTGATCTTCTCTTATGATGGGAAGAACTTCATTCCTCCAATCTCTGCCTTGAGGTTCAGGGACTTGAGGGATTTGTCTTTCAAATAAACTTAATTATGATGAACTATCAAGCAAAAGGCATGCTGATTGTTTGAAAACAGTCACAGAAAGCCAGGTTGAAAGAATTAGAAACAGTAAAAAGGACTTGGAGCATCCTTTCTTTTATTTCTCCTCACCTCAATAATGATAACAATAACAATAGCAGTAGCAATACAATTACAATAACAATTACGTTGGTTTACTTATTATTTGTGCTAATAAAATAATTTTTA
>VZSC01005108.1:74049-85469 GCA_013398225.1 Steatornis caripensis
AAAAGGGAAATAAAAGTAAAGTGTCACTAATAGCACTTTTATTTTTATCTTTCTGAAAGAAATGTTGCAGAAATTCTATGTACACTTATCTTTGTGTGAAGAAACAGAAGTCAGGAAGCAAGAAATTTTACAGGTAGACAAACTGAGTTTGAGTCAAGGATAAACTTTAAAGACATAAGGACAAACTTCTGAGCAATTCTGATCTGAGGCAGATCACTAGGTAGTAATTTAAATTAAATGCTATATTTTATTGAGTGTGGTAGAATTATCGGCTTTACCTGAGTAGAAACGGAAACTAAATACAGACTTAAAATCCACAGCTCTTACCTGAACAATGCAAAAGGATAATGAAAGCAAGAAATGTGTCATTTTATTATTATTAGAAAGTCTTTAGATCTGCATACAGGCTCCGCATCTGTTAAATTTTTGACAGCGACAGCATATTGATGAAATAAGTTGTTCAATGTTCCGAGGGCAGAATTAAAATCATACTTTCATCCAGTACAGAAAAAGATCAATGGAAGTTCTTATACATACATCAAAAAATGGAAGTATGCAATACTTACCACTGGCCTTCTCTGCTGCTTCCTTTCATCCTCTCTGTTGTTTCCCTGGGTAGGCCATTTGCAGCTCATAAACATTTGATGTAGAAACAACACAACAAGAGAAAAACAGAATAACAATTGCCACTGGGAGAATGTCTAGCTCAGAAAAACTGAATAGGATGTGGAGCCTATTTCTACAACTACCTTCTCACACACAACATTTTAAGAAAAGCTGAGGCAGTAGTGTACATATCCAGCATATAAGAGTGGCCATTGTTATGTATTCCTAAATCTCACATAACTCATCACTCTGTTTGTTATACTCTGTGCTAGATTTATTTAGCAGGCAGAAACACTTCCATAAAGTCAAAGACAACAGCGACACAAACTGAGAGTGAGATCCTGGCTTTTCTTAACTTAGTGGGAATTTTGCCACTGACTTCAAAAGGGACAGGATTTCACCCCTGCTGCTTAACACTCTTTAACAGTAGATACACAGATGGTCAGTACAGATAAGAGTACACTCAAAATGTTTAAAAAAATAGTTTATTCATTGTTATCTTACAAATTGTGCAGACATTTATATCTATCTTGATATACCTCTAAGTAGCCACAAGATACAGTTTTAAATTAGCATGTTATCTTCTATGAGCAATGAAAAAATGGATAGATTTTGAGGTGTTTGATGAAACAAATCTGGAAAACAGTTTTTGAAAACCAGAAATCTGACACTGATTCAGTTCACAGTTAGCAGCCACATGAATTAACAAACACACCAATGGAGAAACAAATTCCTAGTCACAATTATTTTTTGGAAGAAAAGCAAAATAAAAGTGGAGCCATATGGACTTTCTTAATGAAAAATTATGGTGTATAATATGCTTCTCTGATTATCTGTTGCTTATGTGACCATTTTTTTAATCTAATGGATATAAAATATATGTATAACACTCTCACCATCTGCATTAAGAACCACACCAGAAGTAGTGCTTCAAACCTTCATACGGGTTGTACCTCCTATGTAGCAGAGGTTTAGTGATTGTCTAGTATTCCATCAAATACAGAAAAAGAACTGAAATGTACATAAGGAATTTTTTTGCTTTGTACAGGTAACACAGTGGGTGGCAAAGAAAGTCATCCTTTCATATTTTCAGGCCTATCTTCTCACAGTTGCTTCCAAGCCATGGTTTGAAAGAAACATACTTCAAACAATATTGGGAAAGTTTATGTTATCCCGCCTTCACAGGGTACCCATGCACAGTTAGTACGATTGCAACAAAGACACATCTTCAACAATTCTCATTTTGTGCTTTTGCCTAGGCAGCAGTAGGACAGTCCTGCTCACTGGTTGTGACCTACCTTGCCTGTAAAATCTCTGGAGGTGGTGACAGATCTTGAGAACAAGTGATAATCCTTTCACATATCACTTACTGCTGATCGCTGCTTCAGCAAGGTGTCCATGGCTGTCGAAGTTAAGAGACAAAGTTATATCCATCAATACTAGCGACACTTTAGAATTACTTTATCTAGGCACTTCAATTTTGTTAATACAGCTCTGAATGAAAAGCAAATGTTTTAATACTTTGATCTTCAGCCTCTTGTGATGCAAATATAGATGATTCTCTCAAGTGGAGATTAGTCTACAGATCAGAGGAAAAGGGAAGTCCTGTTTAAAGTTCATGGTGCTATCTTGGTAAACACAGAATCAGTTGCCATCTTTGATTTCCTTCCTGACTTTAAGCAAGCCTTTCACGTGAAGTAGCACAAAAAGAATTTAAATACAGATAAAGAGTAAGGTCACTAACCTCTTTGCAGATTTCAGTAAATCAGTAAACTGGCAGTGTTTTGTGTCTTTACCACACAGGAGTAGCCATGTATGATTAGACAGCATATGAGAGAATGACAGGATTACGTACATTGACGACAAACACAAAAACTTGCAAGAAACAGTAAGAGATTGAGCTCCTTCTTTGTTTAAATTTGCTTAGCCTGTTTTCACTGCAAAGTACTTGCATACATTTTGTACACACAACAACCTAAGATGGAAATTTTGAGCCAATCAATCACACCAACAGCAGACGTGCAATAGCTGTTTCAGCCAATTTCTCCAATGACAAAATGTAACTTTTTGAAAACTTATTCGAGATCTCATATGCATTAAACCAGATGATTTTAAATGATTCTATCATGATTTTCCTTACAAGGTTTTGTTTAGTCAACACTCAGCTACCTGAATTGTGATAAAACTGAGTGTTAAAAGAAAAGCTATGCAGCAGAGTAGAGAAGTGTATTTCTGTCCCCTTAGCTCTGCCAATATTACTGAGAACAACTTTATTTTGAAAACTGACCGATAGTTTCCAAAAAGACAATAAAGTAAGGTTCTACTAAATAGTGTGAATAAAAGTAGAAAAATCTACTTAACAATTGATAACATGTCCAGCAGGAAAAAATGGAAACATAATGATGTTCCCAAAATGCACCAAACCTGCGACTAATATAAGAAGCTTTATAAAATAAAATGACATAGACATATAGTTCAATCACACAACAGAATATCCAATTTCCCACCAAAACAACATATCTGTAAATTCGTATCACTCTATACTGTTTATGTTCTAAAAGTGAAAAATAGCAAGTGGATTTCCTTCATACTCATAGAGCAAACAAATTAAACCACCACTGTTCAGTTGCTTTCATTTTATTGATCCCTTCTCATTTTTTTTTATGCAATCAACTGTTTACCATATTATTGCAATGGAATGATATAACCTTACATAGCACCTTTTTTATTAGTAGTTTTTTTAAAGTTCTACATCTTACCAGCTGGAAGAAAAAAAAACCCCAAACTTAAACATGAATCAAAATGTGTACTGCTTTTTAGATATTGAACAGTCAGCAGCAATTCCTAATTTTAAGCTATGTTTTATTTGGAAAACACCAGAGCCAAATTCATCCCCAGTGCAAACATGTTGGATAGAAGAATGAATTTGCCCTGTTGATTTAAACAAAAGGATTTAGTCTATTGTAGAAATACAAAAAATAACTCTCATTGCCACTATGTGCATTCTCACAGTCAAACATAAAATATAGCATATGCAGAATAAAAAAGTATGACCTCTTCAATCTGGCCTTTTAAAAAATGTATTTAAAAGGGATCATGATGACAGTCTGCAAATACTTTAGTAGAGCCCACCACATTAAAAAAAAAAACTAAATAAATTCAACAGCATCTTTTGTAATCAGTCATTGTGTATTACAAAAACAAAAACCTAACTGCCTGTTCAGCTCCCATTCATCAAGAGATTTTTGCTCCTGGCTTAGCTGAGGTGTCATTTCCATCCAAATTAAAGAATTAAAAGTTTACTTTTTCCAGCCCTAGGCTACCCTACATGTGTTCTAATGTCCCTTCTGCTTAATTCTCCTATCAGTCTTAGTCACCATAGGATAAGAAACCCTGGAAGATGGGAGACAGAAACCTACAGCCAACAGCAAAAAAATTACATTTAGTATAGATTACAAAACCGTATTAAATAAGAGTGTCACAAGAGCCTTTAATCTGCTTTTTTTTTTTTCCTCTTTCTGGTTAGCCTGTATAGAGCTACATTAAGGACTATTATTAAGACTAGTATTAAGCAAAATTTTCAAGATTTAATGTCTTTTGTAGGATCATAGAATATCTCAAGTTGGAAGGGACTCATAAAGATCATTAAGTCTAGTTTCCTGCTTTTTGCAGGACTACCTAAAACTAAACCATATGACTAAGAGCATCATCCAGATGTTCCTTCAACTCTGAAAGGCTTGGTGATGTGACGACTTACTTGTGTAGCCTGCTCTGATGACTGACCAGCCTCACAGTCAAGAACCATTTCCTAACATCCAGGATAGAAAAACCTGTGAAATGAAGTACTGAATTGTAACATAATTTTAGAATGTTCAGCCTTAGAGATAATGCAATTACTGAAGAAAGGATGTAAATCTTTATTAAATTCTAATCATCTTCAGTGACCTAGCTTCCAGAGATTAGAACTGGTTACATGACATCATTAAAGCATTCATATGAGAGAAAAGGCAACAGTTAGACTTCTCATGCAAAGTATGTGTGGCTAACATCTACGTGCTGAGCTCTCTGTAGCTTAATAAATTTCTCATTCTACCTTTAAGAATATAGCAGTTTAGGAAATAATTGCACGAATAGTAGTAATTTATGGCCCTTTATTAATACCAGATTAAAATGTTGGAAAGAAACAAGTTTCACTCAGGTCATATCACAAATTTCTTTGCTCATTGAAACATTTTCATTTCTATTGCAGGCAACCAAGTTGACTCCCTCCATCAGGAAAATTCTAAAAAGTGAGGAATCAAAATGGTGATATTTATTATTTTTAGGACAGCATTAGTATTTTGAAATATAAGTACATACAAAGTAGTAGAAGGTGATCAGCTACTCTAATAATAAATAATTCAGCATATTTAGAAAAATTAAGTTCTAAGTTTAATATTTGCATATGCAGTATGTATGTTAGTAAACATTCTCTAATAGAATTCGAGCATGATAAATCTCCTTATTGGAGAGATATATAGTAGACCTATCTCAAAGTACAATCAGAATTATCCTTTTGGTTTCAGTGGGCTTTTAGTTAAGTCATCTGAGAATATAATCTTTGATAATTTGGCTACTCCTCTAGGTTAAGCTCCTGGGGAATTTAATACAAAATAATCGCCTTCTAAACTTTAGAACAATGTCACTCCAATAACATTTTGTAGACGTTATCCAAAGTTCAATAAAAGGACTATAATTTCCTAATAAAATACATACTTTTAGGGTAATGATATGCAAGTGTATTTTTCTCAAATTCTGTTGGAGTTTTCCAGAGAAAAATCAACATTAGAACTCAAGCATTTGTGACTTTTAAATCCAGGTTATAATCCATTATAATCTACCAGACAAAACTGCTTGCATAACTAACCTTCCTGTCATTTATGATGACTGACTCAGGAAAATTGAAGAGTAAATACTCCCCAGTGAGATCAAGGATCCCAGCTGCATATTTCAGCAAGTGATATGAGAGGCTCACTTTGGTATTATACCAATTACTGAGACCTGTATGTAGGGTCACCAGTGGAGCTCTATGTGAGCTTAAACAGTTACATTTTATTTACTTTCATTGGTAAGCCAAATTCAGGAGTGAGCTGTAAAACAGTCATATTCAGTTAATGGGAAAAAAAAAAAATAAGTCTAAAGTGCAAATATGTATCTTCCAGCCTTATATAAACTGCTGTCTTCTACACTCCCCTGTTTTGATTTAATACAGTCACCTGGAGCATTTATTTTCCTCTATTAAGTGCTGAACCATTTCTTAGGAGCAGAATCTTGTCCTTCCTTCCTCCTCAAAGTGACTGTAATGCCTCCAGTCAAGCCTGTTTTCTTGGTTTCTGCTTCTTTCTCTAAGAGAGACTGCCCAAAGACTTATATCAATCTGCATTACTTCTTTGCAAACTGGTCACATCTGAAATTGAAATTGTGGGAAAGAACTGGTCTGATAAATGAAATACTTTCCTTTATCTTTTAATATTTTAATTTATGAAATGTTGATAGAGTAACAATTATTTTAAAGTCCAACATAACTAACAGTACATATGTACATATCATTCTTGTAAAAGAAGTAATCAAATCTGCCTTAAGATTGAGACTTGAAGCTTAAAATTGCCAGTTACCTCACTATTTTGATTGCAGATTCCCAGTATTTTTACTTAAAAGTGTCCCATTAACTTTCAGAATAAAGTATACGTGAGTCTATAAATCTTATGGAGATAAGAGATGAGAGCAAACAGGAAAAACTAGTATTCTTTGGTGTTGTTTCCTTGGTTTCTCCTCTCCTGTTCACTCTGTTATTTGCACTATTGACTCCTGTGCACCCTCCAAAATGTATACTCTTTCTCTGAACTTGATCATGGGATTAACTGAATGCGATAGTTATTCCGATGAACATCAACACCTGAGAGAAGTGTACTATGTGTGCCATGCAGGAAGTCAACTTCTTCCAGTGAATTCTTCAGAGTTTCTTGGTGAGGGAAGCAGGTAGGTGTAAGACAAGAAAAATTTATGGATCCTTGCTAGATGTAGCCACTAGAAATTTTACAGATTATTACTTTCATAGCTGCTTCAGAAATAACGTTGTATTATGTAAGAATATATGACCAGTGACAAAGGGTCTTACTGAAATTATTGCTTGATTCCTGGTTCTCAACACTGCCATACCGTTGCTTAAACATTTAAAATAACACTATCCATATACCCAGTTGGCATCTCAGTGGTACTAGTTTGTACATGAGCCATTGTGTATGAAGTGTCTGACAGACCTATCTTTCATAAAATCCTTTAATCTATCTTTTTTGAATAGTTGATATTTTCAACCCCTACATCACTTTAGGGCAGCTCCATAGTTCAGTGCTACAATGCATGAAAATTCTCCTTTGGTTGTTTTTCAACATGCCAACTAATAATTTCAATTATGTCCACAAGCTTTTGTGATATGAGAAAAAAACCCTGAAAAGTAAACATTATGCACTTAGGATTTTATATAACTTTATGATGTCTTCTCAGTCATGTCATTTCCAATTTGCAATTCCTTGACTATAGCTGTTTATTATTATTATTAATTTATTTGTTGTTGTTATTTGCAGGATTCCACACTTTTGATCAAAAACTACAGTTCAATCTAACCATTTATTTCTTCTATACTGATCACAAGATGCATTTCTATGTAAAAATGTATGGTCAGGTTCTATGTACATTACAGCGCAATTATTGCACCATGGAGAAATTTTACAATGTATCATTCTATCCAAAACCAAATTAATCTTAAGAAAAATATTTTCTTTTTTTCTCATAATATTTATCTCTCTTCCTCATTTCTTCTCTCTCTAATTTTCTTGTATAGCAAATAACTTCTATTTCATTAGCATGCAGAGTCTGCAAGCAATATTTAACAGCACAGCAAAATGTTTTGATTTCTTTTACCTTGAATTTATACATTTTATTCCTTGTGACTTTTGTGAAATATTTTTTTCTGGAACTCGGTAGGAGTCTCTCTAAAATATGTTTGTTAACAGGTGTCTCGGTTTGACCAAATGCAGTATTTCATCCCATATACATCATGCTCAGTATAAAGCTGAAGGATCACAAGGGTCACTCCCTCTCCCTTTATGGCCAGGGCCCTGAGAACACTGATGGGCTTTAATGGCCCTAAGCAGCCTCACCTGGTGCTTCCACCCACACCTGTGGCCCAGCACCCTGTTTAAGCCCAGCATGAGGCTGTTACTGAGGTCTTGGTGATGTGGCAGGATGCTGCTCTCCAGCTCTGCTCAGTTTCTTGCTCAAGTGTTGGAGGAGGACTCTGCTTGATTCTTCTGCCTCCAATCCTGCTCTGTGCATTCCTGTATTCGGTTCCTGCCTGCTGCTGAGTACAGTCTAGGACTTTCCTGGGGCATGCCCCACAGCGTCTGGGTCATGTATTTTTAGCAAGGCAGAAGCTTGATATCAGTTTTGTATACATTTGTATATATTTCATTATTTTTCTTTCTGTTACTATTATTATTGTAGTTAGATTAAAGCTGTTTAAACTTTTCTAACCCATAAGTCTCTTTACCTACTTCTCTTCGCCGCCTTTTGAGCATGGAGGGGGTTAACAAAGAGCATGTGTCATCCATTTAATAGCCAGCCCAGCTTTAAACCATGACAACAGGATAGTTGAACAGACTATAATTTTTACAAAAGTGAAAGATAAAATATCTTCCAGTAAAGCTTTACTGAGTGCAAAGCTTTTGGATTTATGGGGCTTTCTTCTTAGATCTCATCTGGTGACTGTTTTCACTTATAATGTGGATTTTCACGTAGAAAGATATACCACCTATTTAAAAACTTACATGTTAATACTCATTAGGTGCTATATTGATTTCAGACAGATTGTAAAAATTCCTGGAGTTAGTATAAGCAATCCCATTAGAAATGTGGAATTTATCCACTTTTTTCATATTTGAAACAAATGAAGGGATGTCAAATAAAAGCAGACCATCATTATGTACAAGGTTCAGAACAGTCAGCAAATGGATTATGTTCAGATAGAATAAAATGTGGTTTAACTTCCAGTCAAGGCACTATCCAGCTGGTCCTAGAGACTACCAAATGAGAAAAGTGGCCCGTAGTCTATCTGGCCTGACTCATGAGTGGTAGCAAATGCCCAGTGGGGGTGGCTATAGCAGTGAAATCAGACCAAATTGTAGCGCAGAGGTAAACCCGTCTGGGCTGCTGCATCGTGGCAAGAAATCACTGCCCAGGCAGAAAATATTATTGTAAAGGTATATCATTTAGATGCTCACACACCCAATAACTATACCACATCCCCCTAGCACCCACACGCATCCAGAAAGACTGAGTGATATAGTGGACTATTAACGACTACGCTGAGAGAATTGGGTGCAAGGGAATGGAAGCAAATCTAGTAGAAGCCACTTGGCTCGTTAGCACCAGAGGATCTGCTACTTATCCTGATGCTCTCCAGACAAAACCTCTACATACCGTGGGATAAGGTCTCCATAGTGCACATAAGAAGCGGCTGGAAAAGGCAGTGTGTGTTTCTCCTCACTTAGGAGGAGGGCTAGCCCATTCATGGGATCATCTTTGTTTAAGAAATGAGGTGTACGTCATGGGTAATGCAGAAGGATGTGAAAATCCATTGTGTACCTCTAGGAGATTTAACCTTGGTGGAAAATAATCCATTAAATTGAGTTGTATGTTAAAAGAAGAAATACAGCAGAACCACTTGGAACAGTGGAGAATGAGTGTCTCACGGAAATAGGTATTGTGGCAGTGACACAAACAAAGCCAGTCTCAGCACTCAACTATCCAACGTGCTGCTTCTCCTGTTCTGAATTATTATCTTGACAGGTGTGGTCCAAACTAATCAACTGTCCCTATGGGCTTTTGAGAGGGGCATTGAATAGGGGGATTATATCTGTATATGTGTACATCAAGAGAGAGGGAATGAGGATGTATAAACCTGACTGTTTGATGTAAAGATAGTTTAAGTATGTAGAATAAATTGTGAGTGGTGGTAAAAAAGTATTTTGAGAATGACAGTACAATGGAAAGGAAAAATAAAGATACTGGATAGAAGGATCAAATGTAATGAAATGTGGATTACATAAACACGTAGGAAAATTTGATTAGGGTATAGAAATTAAATAGAATACAACTGGAGAGTCACACGTTTCTTATATGTGTCAGATAATGTGGAGCTGGGCACAATAGAAATGGTATGGAATAACGGCTGGAGACTGTATTGGTTCTGGCTGGGATGGAGCCAACATTCTTCACAGCAGCCTGTACAGTTCTGTGCTTTGCGCTTGGGGCTAAAACAGTGTTGATAACACACCAGTGTTTTGACTATTGCTGAAGCATGCTTGCAGAGCATCAAGAGTTTCCCTCTCCCCTCCTCATGCACCCCTGCCCCTAGCCAGTGGGAATGGACAAGAGATCAGGAGGGGGCACAGTCCAGCCGACCCCAACCGACCAAAGGTATATTCCATACTACATGACATTGTGCTCTGTAATAAAACCTGAAGGAAAGGAGGAGGAAGATGGGGATATTCATGATTATGGTGTTTGCTTTCCAAAGCAACCATTATGCATGTTGAGCTCACGCTTTGCTGAAAGCGGCTGGACATCTGCCTGCTGATGGGAAATAATTAATTCCTCTTTTTGCCTTCCTTACACATGCAGCATTTGCTTTCCCTATTAAACTGCCATTTTACTCAATCCACAAGTCTTCTTTTCTTCCTTCTACCTATCTGGTCCCACAACACAGGGGAGTGAGAGGCAATGTGGGAGGTTGGCTGCTGGCTAAGGTCAACCCACCACAATCTTTTAAATACAATTTTTAACATGTATATCACAGCCTCTGAACGATCTTACCTTAGGCATATGGTAAAATAAAAGACAAGCACTGTCCTGAGATAGCTGGCCTAATAACCCTGGAAAAAATCAAATCCTGACCCACCTTCATGAGGACAGCAGCTTAGTGAAACTAGGAGTTTAAAGATCTTTCTTCTAATTTTACATCTGTGTCTTATGTGCTTTCTGTCTAATGTTTTCCTATCAAGAAAGCAACAGTAGTTCTAGAGCTAATGTTTTACTGTTTAAATTAATTGCTTAAGTCAAAGTTTCTATGATACTTGGTAAAAGAAGAGCAAATCCCATGCTCGTGGGTATCCTCAGCTGAGCAGGCCATTTTTTCCGTTTTTTTAGGGGTAAGCGCAACTGGAACTTTACCTGAATTTGAATCACTGTATTTGATGCCATGCACAGGAGACCCTCTTCTTAGACTTACTTTCCTTCACAAAGATCCTGGTAACTTCTTTTGAAACTATTCTCCTCATTCCCAGCCCTAGAATAAGCTTGATATTAAATATATATAGGAGTGTGCATTCCAGCTTTCAGTGAAATATTCTGCCAAGAAGTTAAGTAATCTGTTTTGATATGAAGGTTATGCCAGTCCATGCCAGGAACTGCCACCAGACTTTTTTTTTCCTGACCTGAAATCTTATTTAGACAGGTTTCCTGTATTGTGGCCTGTTAGTATTCTCCTGTCTGATATCCTGCCATTCTTCTATTACTGTCAAGGAAATTGTTGCTGACCAAATTTCTCCAAAAAACTGTAATGACAGAAAAAGTAGAAACACTGTATTGTATGAAGCAGTCGTACAAAATTGTCATAAACATTTACTAACACTAACATAAAATTGATTTGCTCACTTTCAGTGAAATGATTGGCAATAATTTAAAAGTCAGTAATATTTTGCCTAGAAATATGCTTA
>VZSC01005108.1:85676-108439 GCA_013398225.1 Steatornis caripensis
GTCAAAATATAAACTTAACAGGACATTTTGCTTCTGAAGTTTCTGTAGAAACACTTGTTAGAGATAGACATTGGCCCTCCTAGCACACCGTAAGCAAATATTTCTTGTTATTGGATCTTTAGAAAACAGAGAAAAGATTTGTTCAGGATCACAGGTTATGTCTACCCCTTGCATGTTGTCCACAGTAGTAACTGTAGCAATAACTGTCCATTGTAATTATGATAATCTTGATCTATCCTTCTTCCATACTGTAAAAGGAAGGTATGGAAGTAAATGACGAGCATTCAGATTCCATCACAAAAATGACGCAAGCTGACCAAGACCTACTAACTGGGACTGGTGCTCTAGCAGGTAGAGTTTTAGTTTCCTTTTCTGTCTGCTGGACCATAACACTCCTTTAAAATATGCAGTATTTAATTTAAAAAAAAAAATCAAGCTGATAGTTAATTGTCTTCAGTAGTATTGCAAATATTAACATCGGTATCACGCTTTGGACTGAAAAAAACCCCAAATTCAGAAGGTTATTGAAAGCATTAAGTTAAATCAGATATCAGCTGCTATTGACATATCTAAAAGCTATGTAATGTTAATGATTTTCCATGGCTTTAATGCTAAAACATCTTTTCATCTTAAAAATCTAGAGCACTTTTTAAAAAAAAAATAGATTTTTTGGAATTGAAATACTACTGAATTTTCAAGAGATTCAGGGCACATACTTACATTGAAGATTTGACTTGAATGCCTGAAAGTATTGTTTGAGCCAAAGACTTAAAGGCTGAAAGACATCACAGAGATAACATAGTCTGATTTCTGCAGAAATATGGACTACTTTTCATAAGCTTAGCTTACTCCACTAGTTGATTGCCCTTCTTGTCAAATGAGATGAGATCAAAAGATCTCACAAGAGGGACTAGAAAGCTCATTCCTCATCTAGAGGAACTGTTTTTGAGAAGTCCTAGTGTGTGTAAGATAAGCATTACATTAGATGCTAGAGTAAAGATTGTAGATTTTAAAAGGTGAACTATTACGGCTGTAAAAACTGTTTCAGAGGGGATGGTGCTTATGTGGATGTTTGCAATAAGTTAGATAGAAGAATAATGAGCTGGACATGTACAGTCTAATAAAAAAACCCAACAGCGTTATAGGTAAGATGTTAGTGATATAGTGAAGAAATCCAAGCCAGGAAATGTTCAAACATAGTATTTAAACTCCAAACATTGTTGTGCTAATGGCTAAAATTTGAGTACCTAGTTTATGGACAAAGTAATTTACTAATTAAATGTGCATCTGATATATGGATGACAGATGGCAGCCTGTAGGACATAAATGATATCCCGTATAAGGAATTAATGTAATTTTGGAAGTGATGCCGAGCCTGTGGGCACTGGTTTGAGCCAAAACAGTGGTCATCAGACCCATGCTGACTATGTGGGTATTAAGCGGACAGTTACCAGCTACAGCAAGATGCAGTTGATGTATATAGTAATAGACCCAGGAGATACCTAGGAGTAAGCAGGTGCTCCTATTGTTTCAGGCCATTACTTCAGCATGACACTACATTTCCCCCATGTTGCCTGCTGCAGTTTTATGCAAGTGCAGAGCAGACACTGTGACTCTGCATCTTGTGCAGTAGAAACTATGCTTATGCCAATAATTAACCAATATTCCCCTGTGAAACACACCACTTACTCTTGAGTGACATGAAGAAATGAGAAAC
This sequence comes from Steatornis caripensis, assembly GCA_013398225.1. NCBI lineage: Eukaryota > Metazoa > Chordata > Aves > Caprimulgiformes > Steatornithidae > Steatornis > Steatornis caripensis. The sequence goes on from VZSC01005108.1 coordinate 87,394, forward strand.
ACACAACTATTTAAAAATAATGGTCTAGTTCTGTAGACATACCACACATGAAATGCAAAATACAGGAGTTTACTTGTCTCCTTGAGTGTCTTGCCCATAGGTCTCAGCCCAGAGGACATCACTACCCCAGTTTGCATAGAAAGAAAAACTGTATGTCCACGAATATCTGTAAATATGTATTTCCCAAAATATGTACTTTGTAACCAGAGGACAGGATGTTCTGGAGGAAAAGAAATCAAACCAAGAACCATGGGAAAATATTTTGCTTAACTGTAGGTCAAAGTACATTGCAAATTGCATTCTATCCATAACTGGGAAGTTTCCATCTTAATAACAGTGAGGTATCTTCTTTTTTTAATTGCAGAAATCTATCTAATCTTTCCTGGTAATTTGAATCAGAAAATGATAATTGGAAAAGACATATTTCTTTAAAAAATAATGTTACAGAATTTCAACTCAATTACGAGTTGACATTGCATTCACAAATAAAGTCCAGTGTGTATGTAAGAAGGAACTGACCATCTGTTTTATTATTCATACCTATGTCTGCATGGATAAAAGATGTTCAGAACTATTTAACGTATTAATCTGTTAAATAATGAAGGGGGGGTGTGTGCTCTCTGAACTGTGTATATTAGTTTACTTATTGATTTGCATTGTATTTTTACATTGTAAAGAAATCTGGTAAAATATAAATGGGGTATTTTCATTTAAGTTCAATAAACTGAGCCATGTATACTGTGAATTTTCCCCAGGCTTCTGAATTTTCTTGTGCTGGATTTTATTCCATTAATATCATCAACAGAATCTGCTGTCATATTGCAGGTAACTACTTTTCAAACTGCAAAATAACCTCTTTCTAGATCAAAACCTCCTCCTCTGCCACAATGACACAAATATTTTTCTGATAACTGTCTCTATGCTATAATTTGTGTGAATCTCTGGTCTAAATAAACAATTTCTCCTGGAGTTTTATTTTGCCAGTTAATGTTCCTATAACTTTCATGGTAGATAATTTACAGCTTATCTGTCCACAGCTGGGGGAGGGGTAACACAAGATTAAATAGTTATTTTATGTGCTATTTGTTCACAGCAATTACTCACTTGCCACTGGGGAAGTAAGGGTCATAGCAGATGAATATAAAAGTACGTTTTATTTTCCTCTCTCTGTCCTACAAGCACATGATTCTCTTTACCTTCTGTACATTGCTCAGCTGACCTCCCTTACATGATTAGAAAGTGCTTATCAGTGTAGAACATGCAGGAGGAATTACGCGGGCATAGCATCTAGTAACCAGTGGAAAATAGCAAAGCTTGCAGGTTGCCATAATACACTAGGAATTAGCACTAGGTTCAGTAAAAATCTGGGAAAACACCTCCAAAAATAACCTTAATTAGAAAAATCAGGGAAATCTTCTGGAGTAGAGAGATCTGTCTATATAAAAGAAGGAATATCAGAAAAATAATTTCCATAATACAATGAGTTGTGAGAAATTAAGTTTTATGTTTATGAAATTGATTTGAATAAATAGTGAGTATTTTTTGAGAAAAAACATGGTACAGTTTGCTAAATATTTCACTTTCCCAATGGGGAGGTGAAGACTCATAGAAGAAATTAAAATAGCTTCTGAAAAAAAGATAATAATGTGAAAATTATGTTTTTCCTGAGAAAATTAATTCAGCAGAAAACTCCAGACAAGATATAGTAGACACCTTTCTTTAGTATCACACTTTTAATAAAATTGAACATTGCATACAGCTTTTTTTGATTTTTATCCATACTGTTACAGTATGTGAACACTTTTCTAGCTTTTACAGAATAATTCTTCCAATAAATAAATTGAAATGGAGAACTGTAATCATCTGTTTTTCATTTGAGTATGAAGCATTTGCCAATGTTCAAAACAAAGTTTTTGTGGCATACCTCTTTTCGTCCTCTAAGTCTCAATTCAGTGATTTTCCATCTTGTGTCTAAATACAGGAAATCTACATTAAAAATAATGGACAACAATTTCCTTGGGGGATACATTAAGGAAATACCATTTACATTAGCAAACCAACTGTTTTTCTCTTCTGTATATTTCTCACGGTTGTCAAATGCAAAATACAGTTATCTTAATTTTGAGTTTGTTATTTAAAATGATACTTACTTTCAGCCACAGTGCATTTTGTACAATTGAATACATTTTTGCTTTAAAATTAAACTAGTTACACTTTTTATGCCTTCAATAACTTTATTTGAATTCAGTGAATTCACATCAAGATAGATTTCTATCTGAATTTAATTACGTAAGAGAAAATACTTTTTCCAGAATGTTTTAGGTGTATGAGTGTACGTAATACTCTCAATTTCTTGAAACTTCAGAAATGGAAGATTTGAAGATTGAATTTCAAACAATTTCCCTTTATAGGACTCACAAAGACTTGCACTTGCAGTATCAACTACTCCATATCACATAGCAATGTAATTTCTAATCTTTCAGTAAGTCTTACCATTTTCTTAAAAGTCCATGTTGCCCAGTTTGTTTAGAGAGAATCTGGTTAAAATAATTTTATTCACAAAAATCAAAACATTATGTTAGGCATCCGAAACGTAGCATATGCTGCTGAAGTATATTCTCTATCATTTGCCAAAATGTGTTTCTAGAGAAGATGTCATTGATGAACAACCAATTACCTACCAAATCTTTCAATTAAGGGACAATACCATAAACATCAGTAAATACAAGCATTATCCACTTAATTTCAAGACTGGAGCAGAGAAAACTTTTAGAACACTCTTAAAAAGGCAAAATAATATTCACAAAGTATCTTCAGGAACACGCTCCAACAGTTTAATTCATTCAGTTTTGCAAAGATGAAAGATAACCTGCAATTCTCAAGCTCTTTTCAAGCTCTTTTGGCAGATACAGAGAACTGTTATGCGATCTTTAAAATCAAATGACAAGTTATGTATAACATTTCCTGTTCCTGGGGCTGGGGTGTGGGTGGTGGGGGCTAGCTCTACTGCGGGACAGCAGTGACCTAGAATGAGGTCTGGGAGCCACCTTCTCACTGCCCCAGACTCCCATCTATTGCCTTGGTCTCCACATCCCCGCCTGGCTACCCCAGGGCTGTGTCCGATCCAGCACTGATTCTGCTCTGCCACCTTTACTCAGGAACTGTGAGACCACGTCCCACCACCATGATGTCCCTGCTCTGCCAGATGTGCCATCACCTGCAGCTGTCAGCTCACCTCCCTCATGGAGCCACCTACCCTTACTTCTCCCTGATGCACTCGCTGAGTGGGATTTTAGCACAAATATCAACTCCCATCATGACTGAATGCAGGTGATCATCCACTGAAACATGGAAAACAGCAGAGCATGCCTGATATATGAAGTGTCTTCAGTTCACTAAAAACATACTGGCAAAGTCTGAACCCTTTGATGACAACATAATTCTTATGTTTCAGATATTCCTAATGCAATCTCAGTGCTGTATTTAAAATAATGAGGCAGGAAGCAGATATTCCCCTTCCATTATGTTAAAATAAATTATTATCAAAACTGTATTAACATTTCTAAGAGTTGGGACATCAGTCATAATGGGGAAAAATACATTCTTTTCAGCTCAATCTGTAACTGGGTACCTTTTTTCCAACAGAAACAAGGAGCAATACATTATCAGAAGTACACAAAGGTTTTATGTATCATTTGAGTTAAGAATGGCTCTCACAAAGCAAGTGTTTAATTTGCTGTCACAATTAATTGATTTAAATGAATGGCTACTGATAATATTGTGCTTTCCCTGCTTTTGCAGCAGCCACTTCATTTTCTTCGTGTAATTCACATTTCCTAGCAATGGCAAAGTGTCAATTGTTTTGTTCTTAGAAACTGTTGCAATTATTTTATGATGACCTCCATTTGCATCCTGTCTTTTTTGACTATGAGTAACTGAGAATTTTATTCTGAGAGAAAAGAGAGAAAACCTCTGTCTAGTTGTATAAAATCCATGTTCATCAATCCATGAGTAATCATTTCTCCATTCGTTCTGTGGAACCTCTTTTATTAAGTTTGTTGAAGGAATGTTACTTTTGTAGATCTCTGACAATGAAATTCTTCCATGGATACGATTCATTTCAAAATAAGCACTATTTTGATGTCCGCTTTTGCAGTCTCTCTCCAGCGCACACTATGTAAGAGCCGTGTTTCACACAGCAAAACTTCACAAGGACTGTAAAAATGAGCCTCACAATAAGAAAGGGTTAGTTCTTGAAAGTAAGTCCCCTTCTCAATAAAATACAGGAGTTCTTTAAAATTCAGGATATTTGTTTCTTTCTTCCCAAGCCCTTTCTACAGGTATTCTGCAGAAAACACTACAGAAATATGTTTTATTCCCTTTTTAAGCATCGTAAATGCCCATAAGCTGCTTTTCACATCCAGCAGACTCAACAATCTTAATTGTCAGTGGCTCAGAGAACAGAAATTCATTAAATCATTCATTTTCTCCAAGAAGTGACAACTCTAGTGCCAACAGTCATCCCTGGATAATGTCAAAATATTGAGGAAATAAATTACACCAGTAAGCAAACAACAAGGTTTGGAGATTGTATGCCCTGTGCAGCATTTTTGAATGAAATCACTCTTCCCCACCAAAAACATGGTGTTCACATTTACTTCCTTTTTGCTTACATTTGTCAAAAGAACAACAGACGCCAAGGAGAATTCAATAAGTGAAAACAGAATAACATTATCCGTTTATTGATAACAGGGAAGGATAGTAAAACAACGTGTTCAAGACAGACTGTGGTTTAGCAAAGCAGGTACTACTGAGTGCCAGCTCTGCATGATACCAACGCCAATTTGTGGGAGGTACTTTTTCAGTAGCAGCATCTGTTTTTTTGGCAGACTCTCCACGCTGTTTCACTGACAGTTTCAGTTCCCTTTAAGTTGGTCACTTGTCTCTGTCATTTGTTGGGTGAATAGTCTGCTTTGCTCCAAACCCCAACATTTTATACCACTTGTCCACTTGATTCTTGGCTTCTCTGTTGTGGTTTTTGCCTGTATATTTGCTTGACAGCAATTTAGTCTGTGAGCAGTCTCACTGGTATCAGCAGGATTACTCAGAAAATTATCCTGAAGAGATTTGTCAGCATAGATATACTAGTGTCGTCATTCCAGAAAACTCTTCATGAAGGCAGAGATTATATCAAGAAAAGGATTCTTTAGGAGGTAGAGTTAAGAATAGTTTCCCAAATGAAAGAAGCAGCTGTATCAACCAAAAGGGATATTTTTGCATATGGACCTGCACCTCTGCTGCAGTGTTTTCCAATGTAAGTGTATTGATTTAGGGTTACTGTCAGCACTCTCCAGAATCTGCACAGGTGCGTTTGAAAGTAATTTAGACATAGAATAACACACAATTTAATGAGACAAAGAAAATCCAATTCTAAAGGAGCCAATCTTTACTTATTGCATTCGTATAAATGAACCAAACATATCAAAGTAAACATATTACAGTAAAATTTCCTTAATTACTTTTTTCTGCATTTGACTACTACATCTATTCATTTCTAGATAAAATAGAAATAATTTTTTTTTTTATACGTACCTTTTTTTTAAGCTTGGAAGTATTTTCATTTACTGAACTAACATTTACAGAAGTTTAAGAATGTTTTTGTCAATTTAATATGAAAGTACTTACAAAAATATTTTTATAAGTACTTTTCCACAACACTGTATCCTTTAAACATGTGTTGAAAGATTTAGCTCTTGGCACTCTTGTGGAAAACAAAAGAGAGTTAATGTCACAGTCTCAGCTTCACTATTATAAATAGGATTTAAGGTGCTCTGAATATCTGCCCTTTGATGCCAACTTCATTATATATTCACAGCAAATAGATTAAAAAAAAACCAAACCACAAAATTGCCTTTAATATTTTTTTAGCATAGAAATTCTGTAGTTTTTTTCAGTAGCACAGTGTACAGAAAGGCAAGACGATTTTGCTACCTCATGAGTTACAGCAACGTCTACAATTCTGTGCTTTGTTGTGCCTTAGGGCTCTTTCTTCAAGCAATTAATTTATGCAACTGCAGATTGGAAATACTTAAATTCTTTTTCTAATGACTGAGAAGCTGTGTTTTATTTTGTAGAATATATTATAAAAACCTGTGTTGTGCAATGCAATAGGGGACACTGGATGCTAGTAGCGCTTTATGTACGTATATTTAGAATCAAAAACCACCCATGAAAAGAAAGATGTAAGATTTTAAAAAGGGGCTTATTCTCCCATTTATTGCTGTCAATTCTATACCGGATCAATGGGTATCAACTCTTTCAAATCAATGCTGGCATGGAATTTGACAAAAAATATGTCTAAAAAAGTGTGACTTGAGAATATGAGCATAAGCAGTAATGGAGAGATATCTATTTAAACACCTTGCACACCTACACTAACCACAAAGACGAAACTTCTCACCAAATGAGAACATGTTTATTGATCACAATACATGAGCACGGATGTGCATCAGGGAAAAAATCCAAAACACAACTGTTTTCTAGAAAAGTAAATCTGTCTTGTATATAATTAGCATTGTGCATGAAGATTTAAGTCTCTCTGTAACACTGAAGATTTTCTGGGAGATAGGCAAAACAAAATTAAATGTAATTTACCTCCAGCAGTCTTAAGCTAGACGATAGTATTTAGATCTTCTGTGACTGCCCAACTAGACATTTAAGAAGGTGGAAAAATAGAAGCTTTACCTTTATTTGGGATTAACTCTTGCCGAGATCATGAACAATCAAAGGAAAAAACCAGAAGACAATGAAACTGAGGACCAAACTGTATATTATTTTTAGGAGGACTAGAATAGTACAATGAGGGTAAGGTTCTGCATCCCACCACATATGAGTCTAACTTAGCTACAAGAAGCCTTATAGATCTGTTTTCCCAAATGAAAAATTCAGCTCCCACATTATTGAATAGATAGGTAGAATATGTATTTATCATCCTTTCCCTTTACTATTACACATAAATAAGATTTAGATGAAAAAACATAAATGCTTTTAGGTTTACAAAAAGTTGACATTAAATAGAACAAGTAAGAAAATATTTATTAAAAACAGGGAAAAAATAATTAACAAAAAATGAAAAAGTTTCATTTTTACATTTTAGACATAAACCATTCAAATTTATAATTTCAAAATAATTGTCTTTCAGAAATAATCTGTATGTAACAATAACAATAGCAAAAATAATAAAATAATCATCCTTCTTCTAAAATAAGTGCTATATTCTGTTGCAGGAGATTATAATATTGGATCAACTCAAATAGAATTGGTTTTGGTTTTCCAGTTTGACAAAAGAATCACAGCTCATTTATTCATACCGCTGTAATACCCAAGAAATAGCTGATTCTGGAGGACTTTTAATACAGAAAATTCAGGACAAGCCTATTTAACACTCTCATTAAGAACAGATATAGCAAACTTTTAAATGACTCTTTATAAAAAATAAATTGCTATATAGTGATATGATACAAAAAGATTATGAGTTGCAGAAGAGTACCATCCAGAAGTCAGTTCACATATTGATTGGACGATTATAGTTTCCAACTGAAGTTAAATTCACTTTCAAATAAAAAAAGAAAAGGGAGGAAAAAACTCTTCAATTTGCTGTGAATTAGCAATCCTAGAATATTTTAAATTGAAATTAATATACATATGCTATAAATTGAGAAGAAAAAGAAAGAGAAAAAAGTCTTATTTCTTGTGTCAAGACTGCATGACACAAATGCATTGGATCTGTGTTTTCAGCAATTGCTACATTAGTAGTCTTTCCACCAAGGTAAGTTATTCTTTATGAGTCACCTCAAAATGTTGTTCATACTATTTATTATAAACTTTTCTTTACTGAAATATTTAATTTCACTTATTTCTAAAATGACCTCGACAGTTGAAACAAAGTTTAGATCAGGATGCAGGATATTTTTTTGCCCAGGAGATACTTAAAGGTAGAAAAAGACAAGGCAGAGGTGGGCAGAGCCGTACGATTATATTCACCAACATCAGAGGCTGCAGAACGAAATAAACTTGTAACAGTGGTTGGAGCCAAGATCGTAAATGCCACTCTCTGCCCAGTTCTACTCTCAGTTTTCAGTCACAAAAAAACCAAAAGGTTAAATATAATACTGCTGAAATAGTATAATTTAATCACTTTGTTGATAGTCTTAGGAATATAGATAAAGAGACAGGAGGGCAGGGGGGAACACAACATTATGGGGTTCTCAAACTTCTTTCCTTTTAGGCCAAGTGGTAGTTCAGGGGAAATATTTATGGTTAAGATAAGATACAAACCTTTCAAATATAGGTTGATTCAAAAACTCCTCACACTTCTACCTGAAGAAATACAGGCAGTCTGCTAATCATTTCACATGATCTTCTAGACACGAGGATTCCACAGTCTGTTCACCACACTCTCCCCTTCCTTTTTATGGACTGCAGTTAAAACCTCATGAAAAAATAAACACATGGTCATAGCAACAACAGGGATAAGCCAATTTCTAGTAAGCACTTCCTCAGCTATCCCCAGCTCTGAAAGAGAGCATGTCTTCTGCTAGATGCTCACTGACACATATTTCTGAGTACTCTGAATTCCAGGCATTTAAGCCAATATAGCCTTTTTCTCTTGTTTGAAAGTTTAAAACATTCACCCCAGGCAATTTTCTTCTTACTCAATATTAAGTAATTGGAATTATATTGTTAAGTAGTGCCAGCTCATGCAAACATATCATTGAAACGGTTGTCCAGTAAGAAGATCAGATATCATAAAAAATCAATGTATTCGTCATTTACAGACTTCAGCAAAAACCAGATTTCTGTCATACTACATTAAATAGAGTAGATTTTAAGATATGAATGAGGCCTAAGACTGCATTAGGAAACTTCAATTCAAATACTTGTACTGCTTGCAACAGCAAAACAGTTTATCCACTATAGATCACATCACTAGTGACACATCTTTCTCAACAATTTTATTATACATCTCTAATTGAGGAGATTATAACTGGGCCAAAAGCATTTCCTCTGAGCTGAAACTTGGCGTGAACATCAAGAAGAGTAATAAAAGCAGTATTTTATTTTAATACATTTTTCTAATAATGAGTTTAACCAGTCTTAATGTATTAGAATTTTAGAAATTTCGCAATCAAGACCTTATAATATTCTTATATATCATTGCTGAGATTCAGACCTAGACTTTGGAGGATAGGATTTTTTACGTGACAGAAAACATCAAGAGATATGAAGGGAATTTCCCAACCCAGAAATGGAAATGTTGACAAAAAGTTGGGAGACACTGAGATGGGCAGTTCTGTTAAAATTGACTTTTCCATCCCTAGGCCATATAGATCCTGTTGATCAATGCTCAAAAGACAAGCTGACAAGTTAGAGAACACATTAAAAAGTCACCTTTCTTTTGCTTACTCTGACTACGTTGATGAGCCATCACCTCAAAGTGAAATTTATGTGCCTTAAAGACAGCGCTTTTTTTTTATGGTAAGAAAATAGAGATGATATTTGAAGGTTTAAGCAGTTTTAAAAGAATAGCAGAACTATTTTTCAATTTAAGGTCTTATCACAGCTAAGGAATGGTATAAATAGATGCATTCTAAATTAGTTCATAGAAGATCAAGAAAAAGTACTCATATTAATTTCCTTGCTGTTCTGCATTGTCAAAACAAAAAAGGTAGTCCTAGCATTAATTACTTTGAGAGACATTATTTAGCAATCCACAGTAACACTGATTTTATATTTTAAATTTCTACAACATTAAGAGAAAAACTTTGCTTTTACTCCATTTGGGAAGTCATGGTCTATATGCAGTTTGATTTACATACAACAAATAGTTTAATTTGAAGGAAAATACTCTTTATGACTGGTTTGCAGCTAATATAGTTCAGAAATTCCATATGAAAGAAGAGTTTGTTGCATAGTCATTATAGCAGCATTCTAAGAGGCTAGACTTCTGGATTTTTCTGGATAATTCACATGACAAGCCCTGGTATTAAAGGTTTTGAGAGGTGTGTTCATGGACTGTCTCATGAGTCTCCTGGTCTTGCATATTTTCTCCTTTGGACTCAAGGCTGTGCTTAGAGGAGTTCACCTTCGTGCAAAAATCACTTCTCCTCCCTACCTGTACCTCTTCTTGTTAAACAGTACCTCTACATCTGTCAACTTGTCAGACTAGCTTGCTGCAGCAGGACAAAGCTGAAGTTTCAACCCCAATATCTTGCTGTTCTTTTTAGTTTCCCTTCACGGTTTAGGAAGGCATATATACTGAATGTAGCTGCCAATATTAGCAACACCCATTAGATACTATATTTCATGTCACAAAAATGATTGCAAAGGATTTTGCTCTGCTCCACTTGCTCTGCATTCTGAATGACCTACATCCCTTTTTCCTAGACATCAAAAGAGAGACTGTCTTAATGACAAAATGTCATTTTGTGATCACTTTTCTCCTCCTTGCAGAATAAATTCCACAAATGTGATCTTCTAAACATCTACTGTGTGACCATGAAAGGCTGATCTGCATGCTTGTGAATCTGGTAGCTGCCAAATTTACACTGTGTGTAGTCATGGGTGCTAGCTCTAACTACAGTAATTTTTAGCAAAGGTCGAACAGGCAGATTAAAAGCCACTGAGATGAAAGGCATGCCAAGGAATGCCATTGTAAAATTGTATCCATATGTACATTTAGCTTATATCTCACAATACATTTCAGACAGAATTAGCCATCAGAAATTGTGAGTTATCTGTGGGTAGAAGGTGAAGGATAGTTCAACAAATTGATTATGAAACACTTTGGACATTTGCAGGTTTTTGGCTAACTTGGTCTGTCAAATACTGCAAGCAATGCTGGATAGTCTGTCGCAGCAAAATCCTATCAAGGTCCAGGATACCTAAAAATTATGGACACATTCATTTTCAGATTTTTACTTTCCAAGATGATTCACTATATTTACCCCACAAAACACATGACTAGAAAATGTAACAGGTACTGTGTTGTGCTAGGCACTATAGAAACAGAAAGTAAACGTAGTCTGTTCCAAACAGATTACAATCTAAACATGTTTGGGTACTATACTTGGTGCAATAATCAATATATACAACACATATGGTTATCAGCTAATTATTAGAATAGAGTTCATAGTCTCTAAAAATCTAGGTTGAAAAATTTTTTTTAGGAAACAAAATTTTAACCCTGGTATTGTTCATTTGCTGCAGTCTTGTCTTCTTTCTGTTTCTACTTTCATATTTTTAAAACCTGCGATGTATCAGTTTACAACTCAACTGTGTGTTGCATGATCTCAACAAGGAGAGCTAGTCTTTGATTGTAGTTAAAGACTTAGCCTGTACACTTTGCTTTCAAAAAATGGCAAAGCAGAGCTTTTCTTAAGCGTTGTTTCTGACACAGGTATCTACAGGTGTCATTTGCAATGTTCACTGTCTAAAATGGAATCTGCATTTTCAACAGTTTATCTGAAACAGCATAAAGCATATCACCGTAGCATAATTGTTACAGTCACGCATCTCAAAAACAAATGAAAGTCTGCCGTTTCATAACTGCTTTACTTCCTGTTAATCTCTGAATTTTGTGACCCTTACTTCTGACTTTCTTCAACTTAGACAGAAGTATGAGCAAATCTACATAATTTACGTGTTTGGCATCTCGCAGTTTACATTTCTCAGTTTTGTCTAGTGTTACTTCTACAATACTGAATCAGCATTTACCTTATTTTAAAAAGGTTATTGGCCTTTTAAAATATAAGAGGAAGGAGATGAATTACAAATTGGCATTGCTACTGTTGATAGAATAGTCAAAATACCAGCTCTGCTGAAAAACAGGTAGTTTATCTGCAAATAGGTTAATCTAGTAAAGCAGCAGTCCCCAGTAGTCTCTCCCACTTCCCAGCCACGTGGCCATGCCATACAGGAAGAGATTATCATTCAAAACACCAAATCTTCTCATATTATGTTCATGACATATGTCATGTTCACGAAGCTCTTTCAGATTTTGTAATTTATATTATCCTGAGAGTCAGTAGGGCTTTGTAGCACAAGATCTTGGAACTTGCTGACTTTAGCACTGACTGTGCTAAATGCCATAAGGCAAAGACTTGGTCCTCCGTAAAGCTTATGGTACATCAGCTGCTCAATTTAGACACAATATACCACGGGTAATAAAATACGGCAAGTAGCCGTTAGGAAAGGATGCTGAAAATGACAGAAGAAATTTTTTTCACAGTTACAGGGATAAGCTGATCATCCAACCAGTGAAGGCACCTATCTTTCTGTCAGCCTGAGAGTATCACAGACGTTTGTTAGCAGAAGTTTGCTAACTGAAGCCTGAATCCTGTACAGTCTTATCAGGAAAGCAAAGAACTTAAACAATTATTTATTGCATTTATTGTTAGCTTTTTAGGTTTCTAAATCTAAAAACAAGCTTCTTGTACACTGCAGAAGTGTATTTCTGTGTCAGCACCTACAAAATCTCACTGCAGAGAATTATTTTGCGATTCCTAATCCGATCATTACCTTACTTGCAGCCAGTGAATCAACACTGACTCCACAAAAATATTTCCTGTCAATATCTGCATTAGAAACAAAATCACAGTATTGTTAAATTAGCGTAATAAGCATGAAGTTATTCCAGATACAGAAATACTATTTGTTCTTATGGTAGAACTCAAATTACAGTTTGAATTACAACTAAACTCTTTCTTGTTATGTGCTGTACAGCTATATAAATTTAGTGGTCATTAAACCTCTTACAAGGGACCTGGTATACACTTATACCCTCTTCCAGCCTACTGACAGATAACAGTAATGAAAGGATTGTGATACAACTTTGCTTCCACTATTACAGTGAGAAGTATATTTCAACACTTTATATTCCCATCTACTTGCATTTGCTCAACAGAAAATTGTGGTTTCTTAGTATAAATCAGTTATTCCATTGATTTCAATTCAGCTGTGTCAGTTTACATACACTGAATGTCAGGTCCAGTCTATTAGTAGTTCAGGTGAGGTGAATTCTGCCCTTAATTTGTGCTTCAAGCTGAAAAAAAGCCCTTGACTTTTCCTTTATGTTGAAGGCTAGTCTTTTTCTCTTCCTTTCACGCCGTTCAAAAATTGTCTGCAACACAAAAAGAAAATTAAAAGGAGTAACCTAGGCTTTCTTCTTATTAATGATATACAGCAAAATAAATTAATAGTTAATACAGCTTTTAATATCACAGGCCCTAAAAACTGATTCTAGCTTTAGAAGGATGTAGATGCTTACATCTGAATGTTTTCATGAAACCTGTGACTTAAAGCTTCAGTGTGAATAACATCTTTTACTTCAAAAAGTACAGAATAAAAAAACCCAGATGGTATAAATCACTTCAGAAAAATACATAGGTATTGCCAATAACTTGATTGTTTGTCTTTGGCCATTCTGATTTGAAAATAAATAAGGTTATGCTGCTGTTTTCCTCTCTGTGTAGTTATTAAATATATAAACAAATGGTACTTCAAAGAGAACACAAATGAATCAAAACCTTTTCAGCACAAAAGGAGAAAGATTTAAGAGATGTGTCTTCTACCTGGGAAAAGCAGAAATACCAATGTGTAAGTGGATTTTCTGATCACTAAACCTTTATGTAATTTAGCAGTACTAAGGGAATTATAGCACGCTGTATTAATACACCAGGTGGAGGTAGGCTGTCACCTAGGAAACACTTCCAGGAAATTTAGAACAAAATCCTGGTCTGAATGTTCTGATAATTAATTTACATCTGTGGTGCCAAATTCAAAAGTGATAAATAAAAATATTTCATATGATACTAGGTAGGTAGAAGAGAGACTGAAGATCTAGTAGTCAATTCAATATAAAAGTCAAAAAGCAGAAAACAACTCATGAATCACTGAAGATTTATGCTGTAATACTGGAAACTCATTAGGTCGAGTCTTGTAAATGATCCTCAAATACATCACAAGAGAGATGATACTTAACTAGTTTAGCTTCAACATTCACCTCTAGATGATGCAAAAGTAGACATCATACTTTTCCTGGTCACTTTCCCTTGCTTTTGATGGAAATTCAGAATGCACTGTATTGGTACGAAGTACAACGGTGCTAGTTGTAAGAACAATCTCAGTTAAGAGCTGTTTGTGAATATAACACACTGATATTCCTATAAAAGAAAGCTACAATGAAGACACAGTTAAGTTTGTTTCTCTTAATGTATGCGAACCATACAAATAAGATGGTAAGCCTATAGTTGCACCTAAATATAAGACTCTTAATTTTCAGGAAAATTTTGTAATCTCTAACCACTTAAATCTCATTTCAGTTTTGTGCTCTTTGCATCCTTAGAGAGCATCTCTCAGTTTGGTCTAGTGAGTTTAAAGGCATGTAAGAATTATATTAATGTAGAGTTAAACACAAGTTGTATGCAGCCATGGAGCTAGTGATGAATGTAAATGATGCTACTTGTGTTCACATTTGCTTGCTGTTCTCTCTTGCCAAACTGTCAGTATAAATTGTTACTTCATTTTGGTATTTATTCTTTTAAGTTTGAAGAACATACTTTAAATAGTAGAGGTGTTTATTTTTTGCGATGGAAGAAATGTGGCAGTGCGATTTTTCAGTAAATAAAAATGAAAAGCAGTAGGATTTTCTTAAAATATACTTATGGTTGGTAAACAGTAGCAGCTTACTTGAAATTGTATCTTCTGATGCTAGTGTCTTTGTCTTACACAACACTGTGTAACTATGTATTTCATTTTTGTGTGAGAATGTGATCGCCTGTGTTTTGTCGGCATAATTTTTTGAACACTGTGAGATTGTAAGCAGCAGATAGCTCTATGCACATCTTACTTTTGAAAAAATTTACCCCTTAGAAATGTTTCTTATATCAATCCATATTTCTAATGCATGTAACTGTATATCAATAAGTAGATTTAAGTTATGAAATTCATGGTGATTAAATGGATTTGAATGCCAGATCTAATAGCAATAATAGGAAACATTCTGCTCTACAAAGGAATGTCAGATGACATTAAGAGATTGTTCTATTTATCAGTCTGAGGAGTCAGCAAAAGAATTGTTACTGCAACATGGGTGACATTAGGGAGTTCATCAAAATGATGTTGCTTCTGCTGCTAAATTATGCTGAGCAAGATAATGAAAAGTACTGATGGTAGAAAAATGCTGAAGAATCATAAGCGTCTATTCTAATGCAGATGGTATTTAAATTCAGAAAGGGAAGAAAAATTAGGAAAGACAGAACATTTAGTGTGTTTCAGTGCACTTCAGTGTTCAAAACTCACAAGGTAATGAGGCTAAAACCAAAAACTGTTAAATATACGATACTAAAAAAAACCCAAAAACCGAGTGAAGAAAAATATTGGGTTCTAGTAAGCAAGTTCTGCTTGTAACTCATTGCAAGCAGGAAGAAATGGAAAGAAAACATTCTCCAGTGTTTAACTTGAAAAGTTTACACCACCTCAAGGGGGAACAGGAATATACATTGTACAAAATATGCTCCCTTTGGCAGCATTATTTTAACTGACTTAGAGAAAAATTAAAAGAGGAAAACGTTCTGCTACCTTTGTTGCTTTAACAAGATTTACAACAAACACAGGACTGTCATTGTTTAAAGCTGGGCTGGCTATTAAATGAACAACAGATGCTCTTTGTTAACCCCCTCCCTACTCAAAAGGTGCAAAAGAGAAAAGGGAAAGAGGCTTATGGGTTGGAAAAGTTAAAATAGCTTTAATCTAACTACAATAATAATGTATTATAATGATAGGAAGAATAATACTGAAATATATACAAATAGGTACAAAACCGATATTGAGCTCCCTCCTCCCTGATGACGAATACATCACCCAGATGCTGTGGGGCACACCCCAGGAAAGTCCCAGACTGTACTCAGCAGCAGGCAGGAACTGGATACAGGAATGCACAGAGCAGGATTGGAGACAGCAGAATTGGGCAGAGTCCTCCTCTGACACTTGAGCAAGGAGCTGGGCAGACCTGCCACATCATTAGCACTCCCATTGACAGCCCCATGCTGGGCTTAAATAGGCTCCTGGGCCACAGGTGGAAGCACCATGTGAGGCTGCTTTGGGTCCTTAAAGTCCATGAGTGCCCTCAGGCCCCTGGCCAAAAAGGGAGAGGGAGTGACCCTTGTGATCACTCAGCTTTATACTGAGCATGATGTGTGTGGGATGGAATACTGTAGTGGGACAAACCAGGACAGTAATATTTGGTGGCAATATGCTAATAAGGAACCAAATGTCTTTGTCACAGCTAGAACCAGTTTTTGAATGGATGGAAATGTCCTAGGCCAAAAAGACTAATTCGCCAATGATTTCCATATAACAGTTACTATAGGATGTTTATTAATGGATGCTGCAAGGCAAGAATATGTATTCATATTGCTTTAGCCAGGAAAAATGGAACTGCTGTCAAAGAAAAGAGACTAGTTTTAATAAACATTTCTTTCAATTTTACATTAGATGTCATTNGGGAGAGGGAGTAACCCTTGTGATCCCTCAGCTTTATACTGAGCATGATGTGTGTGGGATGGAGTACTGCATTGGGTCAAACCAGGACAAGGACACACGGGGTACCTAGTATAAAAATTAATGAATTAACAGCATGTAGTTCTACTCTTCAAACTGATATAGTAAAAGGAAAAATATCCATTCAAATAGCATAACATTGTTCTCAAGTAGCAAAATGCAATATACTGAATGGCCCTACCCTGCATTTGTTGAGTATTCATAGGGACTCATATCTACACCAATCTTTCTTATCTGAGCAAAATTTGCAGCCACTGCATCTACTCAGGTACAACATCATGAAGGAATGGAACCAAGTACAGTTAGTATCAGTATCACTGAACAGAACTGATTTTTGTTTCCATATCAAGCATTCCTAACACAGGCTGATAGCCACAGTTTTTGTATCAGCAAGTAATCCGAGTGAATATAAAAATGTGTATCATTACCCTATTGAACTGGTAGGGTTCTCTGTAGAACCCATCTGGATATCTTGTGGAGTATTTCTCATGTCTTCAGAAAGGTAATTATTAGAGGAAACCATGTGCAGGAGAAAGACGCTGAGAAATGTCCAGTCAATAAGGACTTTATTAATGGAGTGTATGCTAACATGTTAAATATTCTCTGAAGTATGATTTTCCTATTTGTTTTCAAGTGAAACCTGTCTTTTGTGTCTGTATGGATTGGAATATTGTCTGCTAAGTCTCCTGCCTCATTGCTCACACTTTTGCATGTATACTATAAATGAAAAGCCACTGGATCACTTCAAATTATCAAAAAAGTTATGACATTAAGCATCAAGTGGTTTGTTATTTTGCTAAAAAAGAAAACTATAAGACATCACTCCCATAACGAAGGTTGTTAAAGTACTTACTGGACACTACACTAGGGATTGCCATGAAAATTCATTGAACTCAATTTAAATTTCATGAAACTACATTAAGTGATGGGAGTATTCAGGCAGAATCAAGTCCAAGTGATGAGAGTACTGAGAGAAATGTTGTATTGTAGCTGACCTTTCTCAGATATTTAAAAGTGTGGAAATACTTGGACCTACAATTTTTTTTCTCAGCCAAAAGTGTATGTAAAATTGCTGATAGTGACTTTTGTAGGATAAGTGCATTTGGCAGTGAATTTTGGAAATTGTGCTTCATTAAAGTTTAATGAGCACTGTGCAGGAAGATTGTGAATACTGCTCTGCTAATGTGTCACTGTAAAAATTGTCATGTGACAGACAGCTCAAAGATAACGATGCCCAGGGATAACATTTCTTTCGGTCTTTATTTTCCCACTAAAAATTTGTGGACTTGATAAAGCATTCCCACTCAATCCCTGCACCCTCCTTTCATGAAAAACTTTCATCATGACAAGCAAGGAAAACATTCATACATTGGTTAAATCTCCTTATTTTGTTAATGACCTCCAATTCTTCCATCACTGAAAAATTAGTCTTTATATGCTGGGTATTAACGTATTTGATACTTGATGTAGTTTTATAATGCACAGCATTCTCATTGGAAAAGATTGCCATGCCACTGAAATATAAAAATAGCATCTGCAAGTCCCTTGCCTTTGTTTTAAATTGAATCAGACAATACTTAAAAATCGATATAAAGCTATGTTGGGAGTTCTATATGTATTTTTGGAATTTGCTTTATAAGCTTTTGCTATTATTCAGTCTGAGTTAAATTCAAAAGGCAACTTTCCTGTTGCTTTCTCATATCACTTTCAGCAAACTAAGTGTTATCAATCTGTGGGATAAAGGTTCATTGCAGTTATTTCAAAAGTAATATAGATTACCAGAAAGTGGAAGCAGCTGTCAGGAGGCCTGACCAGATAAATGGGATTCATTAATGCTCCATACACAGCTGCATGTGAAACTACTCAGGAAAGAAATATGGATTCTCTGGTACCTTAAGGTCATAACTGTGTTGTTATCAACCAGCAAGATGTAAGTCTGGATGTAACTTCATAATAATCAGGCAGCAGATAGCTTGAGACCAACCCGGTCCTTGTCTTGTAGCAGGTGCATGAGCTGATTCAACAGGAGCTTGGGCCTTCATGAAAAAAAATTATGGGTGGTGAAGTTATGTTACACAGAGCCTGTGAATTGATGACTTAGACAGTTGGGGTTTAATAACGATTTTAATAATTTAACCATGAATATTTAATAGTAATTAGGTTTGAACACTTCATATTTTTTAAAAATTAAACTTTGCAATTTTCAATATTTTCTTACCTCTTATTAAGCATTAATATTTGATTTGTTTAAAAGGCATTTTCAGTGAGACTTGAAAGTTTTAAACCACGTTAACAAGGAGGTTACAGTTTATGCTGTAAAATCTATATTTTAATAACTGCCAGGTATAGATACTTTATTTCTGTAAAAGATATTAAAATGTCACATTTTCCTCCAGGAAAAAGTGCAAAGTAAAGTAGAAGCAGCAAGAATGATAGCCACCTGGTGTGACACATATGAAGCACTAAGCCCTTATCCTGCATGAGAAGACTGCTGGAATTTGCTGCTACGTGGCAAGCACTGCTACATTTCGACATTGTAAGAGTTTAGCAGAATACATGTGCAACTTTGTACTACATGCACACATACGAAGCACATCGACAAAATATGCTCAAACAGGTCACTACTCATTTTCTAATGGAATGATATATCTGAGGTTCTCAGCCAACATCGCTTGACTTGACTGAAAGGACCGAAGCATGGTAGGACCACCATAGAAATGGTCTCATGGAAGAAGGCTTCTTACAGTGTAAGATAGCTTAGGATTCATTACCGAGCAGTAATTTTCAATTTCTGTTGTTACTGATCACCCTTGTGAAACAAAGGTAAAGTTTTTGAATCAATCAAAGTGTCATACACTTGGGTGTCATAAGGCTATAATGGAGAAGATGCTTTTCAGTCTTTCAAGGACAGTTTTAGCAAAAGGAGGAGCTTTACCGCATAATGAAGCTGCTTGGGGTTATTGAATGGTAAATCTCCATCACATTTTTCTGTTCTCTATGTCCTGAATTCTCATTAACATGGACTCTGGTAGTTTGTTTCTGTCCTTCCACAAAATACCATTTCTATCAGCAGAGTTTTCCTTTCATACTAGTTTACTTAAAAGCCGCAAACAGCTCGGTATACCAGCTCAAGTAACTTCCAAAGACAAACTGGGATCAAACATTCTTTGCAGATACTCACAAGACCGGAGGCAATGCTCTCCACATTTCTGAGCAGCCCTCTATGGGAAACATCATTCTCATTGATTTGCAACTGCCGCAAAAGACTTCCACGTTTCTTCAGATGCATAGGAAACAGACACGTAACAGGATTTTAGTCCTTTCTGACACCATAGTAGAATTCTTCAAGCCGTCTCAAGAGACAGTGGAATAACCATTTCTGCAAGATTTAAAGAATTTTTTTCATAGAGTGCATAGTGATTTAGATCCAGTTTATGCTACTTAGTGGCAGAGATAGAAACCAAGGACAAAACAAAATTACAAGACCTAGGAAACACTTCTGAGGTGTCATGACTGTGGACCCTGAAAAATCCTAGTTGCGTTCAAAGGATAGGCCTCTGTGAATACTACTTTCTGCACACTGGTATCCCTGGAAAGAAAACTTTATTGTCACCTTAGAGAAACAGCCTGCCTTAGCAAAGATCTTTATCAACACGACAATTAACAGGATGATACTAAGATCATACTATGATATGTACCCACATATCCACTTCACTGCTTTTCAACTGATTTGTCAAAGATCCCTCCATGCTTTTTAAGGTTCAGACACAATATACATATTTCCCTAATGGGAATTCTGTCCATTGTTCAGATACTATACATTGTCAATTTTTTAAATATCCAAATACATAGATAACGGTGGGAAAATAGAGCAGTGCCTTGTTATAAACATGAGCATCTGACAGATTGTTTTGGGTTCCACATAAAGGAAGCAGGCACATAACCTTCTGTATGATATACATCTAATTAGAAGCTTTTGTATTATTCTACCTGGACTGTAATACACAATTTTCTTATTTACTTGCATTGATCACTATGTGAAAATTCAGTTGAAGAAGAAGCAGTACAACTACAGATAATAATTTACCCAAGTATTAGTCCGTAGAGTTAGTCAGACAGATACAGCTTAGGAAACTGTTCATATAAGATCTTTTGGGTTTCTTAAATGGAATATGCAAAGCATCTTGAAAATAACATGCAAAAAATCATAGCTGTTATAAGCAGATAGTAGGAATTTTCTATTTTTCCAAAAGGCCACCAACTACCTGACCATTGTGTCCAGAACCTGACTGGAGACCCAGAGTCACTGATGGTTCTGTTAAGATGAAAGGTAATATTTCCAGGTTTAAAGCTGAGCTGGCTATTAAATGAACAACAGATACTCTTTGTTAACCCCCTCCCTACTCAAAGGGTAGGAAAGAAAAAA
>VZSC01005108.1:108462-139372 GCA_013398225.1 Steatornis caripensis
AATACATCACCCAGATGCTGTGGGGCACACCCCAGGAAAGTCCCAGACTGTACTCAGCAGCAGGCAGGAACTGGATACAGGAATGCACAGAGCAGGATTGGAGACAGCAGAATTGGGCAGAGTCCTCCTCTGACACTTGAGCAAGGAGCTGGGCAGACCTGCCACATCATTAGCACTCCCATTGACAGCCCCATGCTGGGCTTAAATAGGCTCCTGGGCCACAGGTATGGGTGGAAGCACCAGGTGAGGCTGCTTTGGGTCCTTAAAGCCCATCAGTACCCTCAGGCCCCTGGCCATAAAGGGAGAGGGAGTAACCCTTGTGATCCCTCAGCTTTATACTGAGCATGATGTGTGTGGGATGGAGTACTGCATTGGGTCAAACCAGGACAAGGACACACGGGGTACCTAGTATAAAAATTAATGAATTAACAGCATGTAGTTCTACTCTTCAAACTGATATAGTAAAAGGAAAAATATCCATTCAAATAGCATAACATTGTTCTCAAGTAGCAAAATGCAATATACTGAATGGCCCTACCCTGCATTTGTTGAGTATTCATAGGGACTCATATCTACACCAATCTTTCTTATCTGAGCAAAATTTGCAGCCACTGCATCTACTCAGGTACAACATCATGAAGGAATGGAACCAAGTACAGTTAGTATCAGTATCACTGAACAGAACTGATTTTTGTTTCCATATCAAGCATTCCTAACACAGGCTGATAGCCACAGTTTTTGTATCAGCAAGTAATCCAAGTGAATATAAAAATGTGTATCATTACCCTATTGAACTGGTAGGGTTCTCTGTAGAACCCATCTGGATATCTTGTGGAGTATTTCTCATGTCTTCAGAAAGGTAATTATTAGAGGAAACCATGTGCAGGAGAAAGACGCTGAGAAATGTCCAGTCAATAAGGACTTTATTAATGGAGTGTATGCTAACATGTTAAATATTCTCTGAAGTATGATTTTCCTATTTGTTTTCAAGTGAAACCTGTCTTTTGTGTCTGTATGGATTGGAATATTGTCTGCTAAGTCTCCTGCCTCATTGCTCACACTTTTGCATGTATACTATAAATGAAAAGCCACTGGATCACTTCAAATTATCAAAAAAGTTATGACATTAAGCATCAAGTGGTTTGTTATTTTGCTAAAAAAGAAAACTATAAGACATCACTCCCATAACGAAGGTTGTTAAAGTACTTACTGGACACTACACTAGGGATTGCCATGAAAATTCATTGAACTCAATTTAAATTTCATGAAACTACATTAAGTGATGGGAGTATTCAGGCAGAATCAAGTCCAAGTGATGAGAGTACTGAGAGAAATGTTGTATTGTAGCTGACCTTTCTCAGATATTTAAAAGTGTGGAAATACTTGGACCTACAATTTTTTTTCTCAGCCAAAAGTGTATGTAAAATTGCTGATAGTGACTTTTGTAGGATAAGTGCATTTGGCAGTGAATTTTGGAAATTGTGCTTCATTAAAGTTTAATGAGCACTGTGCAGGAAGATTGTGAATACTGCTCTGCTAATGTGTCACTGTAAAAATTGTCATGTGACAGACAGCTCAAAGATAACGATGCCCAGGGATAACATTTCTTTCGGTCTTTATTTTCCCACTAAAAATTTGTGGACTTGATAAAGCATTCCCACTCAATCCCTGCACCCTCCTTTCATGAAAAACTTTCATCATGACAAGCAAGGAAAACATTCATACATTGGTTAAATCTCCTTATTTTGTTAATGACCTCCAATTCTTCCATCACTGAAAAATTAGTCTTTATATGCTGGGTATTAACGTATTTGATACTTGATGTAGTTTTATAATGCACAGCATTCTCATTGGAAAAGATTGCCATGCCACTGAAATATAAAAATAGCATCTGCAAGTCCCTTGCCTTTGTTTTAAATTGAATCAGACAATACTTAAAAATCGATATAAAGCTATGTTGGGAGTTCTATATGTATTTTTGGAATTTGCTTTATAAGCTTTTGCTATTATTCAGTCTGAGTTAAATTCAAAAGGCAACTTTCCTGTTGCTTTCTCATATCACTTTCAGCAAACTAAGTGTTATCAATCTGTGGGATAAAGGTTCATTGCAGTTATTTCAAAAGTAATATAGATTACCAGAAAGTGGAAGCAGCTGTCAGGAGGCCTGACCAGATAAATGGGATTCATTAATGCTCCATACACAGCTGCATGTGAAACTACTCAGGAAAGAAATATGGATTCTCTGGTACCTTAAGGTCATAACAGTGTTGTTATCAACCAGCAAGATGTAAGTCTGGATGTAACTTCATAATAATCAGGCAGCAGATAGCTTGAGACCAACCCGGTCCTTGTCTTGTAGCAGGTGCATGAGCTGATTCAACAGGAGCTTGGGCCTTCATGAAAAAAAATTATGGGTGGTGAAGTTATGTTACACAGAGCCTGTGAATTGATGACTTAGACAGTTGGGGTTTAATAACGATTTTAATAATTTAACCATGAATATTTAATAGTAATTAGGTTTGAACACTTCATATTTTTTAAAAATTAAACTTTGCAATTTTCAATATTTTCTTACCTCTTATTAAGCATTAATATTTGATTTGTTTAAAAGGCATTTTCAGTGAGACTTGAAAGTTTTAAACCACGTTAACAAGGAGGTTACAGTTTATGCTGTAAAATCTATATTTTAATAACTGCCAGGTATAGATACTTTATTTCTGTAAAAGATATTAAAATGTCACATTTTCCTCCAGGAAAAAGTGCAAAGTAAAGTAGAAGCAGCAAGAATGATAGCCACCTGGTGTGACACATATGAAGCACTAAGCCCTTATCCTGCATGAGAAGACTGCTGGAATTTGCTGCTACGTGGCAAGCACTGCTACATTTCGACATTGTAAGAGTTTAGCAGAATACATGTGCAACTTTGTACTACATGCACACATACGAAGCACATCGACAAAATATGCTCAAACAGGTCACTACTCATTTTCTAATGGAATGATATATCTGAGGTTCTCAGCCAACATCGCTTGACTTGACTGAAAGGACCGAAGCATGGTAGGACCACCATAGAAATGGTCTCATGGAAGAAGGCTTCTTACAGTGTAAGATAGCTTAGGATTCATTACCGAGCAGTAATTTTCAATTTCTATTGTTACTGATCACCCTTGTGAAACAAAGGTAAAGTTTTTGAATCAATCAAAGTGTCATACACTTGGGTGTCATAAGGCTATAATGGAGAAGATGCTTTTCAGTCTTTCAAGGACAGTTTTAGCAAAAGGAGGAGCTTTACCGCATAATGAAGCTGCTTGGGGTTATTGAATGGTAAATCTCCATCACATTTTTCTGTTCTCCATGTCCTGAATTCTCATTAACATGGACTCTGGTAGTTTGTTTCTGTCCTTCCACAAAATACCATTTCTATCAGCAGAGTTTTCCTTTCATACTAGTTTACTTAAAAGCCGCAAACAGCTCGGTATACCAGCTCAAGTAACTTCCAAAGACAAACTGGGATCAAACATTCTTTGCAGATACTCACAAGACCGGAGGCAATGCTCTCCACATTTCTGAGCAGCCCTCTATGGGAAACATCATTCTCATTGATTTGCAACTGCCGCAACAGACTTCCACGTTTCTTCAGATGCATAGGAAACAGACACGTAACAGGATTTTAGTCCTTTCTGACACCATAGTAGAATTCTTCAAGCCGTCTCAAGAGACAGTGGAATAACCATTTCTGCAAGATTTAAAGAATTTTTTTCATAGAGTGCATAGTGATTTAGATCCAGTTTATGCTACTTAGTGGCAGAGATAGAAACCAAGGACAAAACAAAATTACAAGA
Organism: Steatornis caripensis; assembly: GCA_013398225.1. NCBI lineage: Eukaryota > Metazoa > Chordata > Aves > Caprimulgiformes > Steatornithidae > Steatornis > Steatornis caripensis. The sequence goes on from VZSC01005108.1 coordinate 112,305, forward strand.
CCTAGGAAACACTTCTGAGGTGTCATGACTGTGGACCCTGAAAAATCCTAGTTGCGTTCAAAGGATAGGCCTCTGTGAATACTACTTTCTGCACACTGGTATCCCTGGAAAGAAAACTTTATTGTCACCTTAGAGAAACAGCCTGCCTTAGCAAAGATCTTTATCAACACGACAATTAACAGGATGATACTAAGATCATACTATGATATGTACCCACATATCCACTTCACTGCTTTTCAACTGATTTGTCAAAGATCCCTCCATGCTTTTTAAGGTTCAGACACAATATACATATTTCCCTAATGGGAATTCTGTCCATTGTTCAGATACTATACATTGTCAATTTTTTAAATATCCAAATACATAGATAACGGTGGGAAAATAGAGCAGTGCCTTGTTATAAACATGAGCATCTGACAGATTGTTTTGGGTTCCACATAAAGGAAGCAGGCACATAACCTTCTGTATGATATACATCTAATTAGAAGCTTTTGTATTATTCTACCTGGACTGTAATACACAATTTTCTTATTTACTTGCATTGATCACTATGTGAAAATTCAGTTGAAGAAGAAGCAGTACAACTACAGATAATAATTTACCCAAGTATTAGTCCGTAGAGTTAGTCAGACAGATACAGCTTAGGAAACTGTTCATATAAGATCTTTTGGGTTTCTTAAATGGAATATGCAAAGCATCTTGAAAATAACATGCAAAAAATCATAGCTGTTATAAGCAGATAGTAGGAATTTTCTATTTTTCCAAAAGGCCACCAACTACCTGACCATTGTGTCCAGAACCTGACTGGAGACCCAGAGTCACTGATGGTTCTGTTAAGATGAAAGGTAATATTTCCAGGTTTAAAGCTGAGCTGGCTATTAAATGAACAACAGATACTCTTTGTTAACCCCCTCCCTACTCAAAGGGTAGGAAAGAAAAAACGGAAAGAGACTTATGGGTTGGAAAAAAAGTTAAAACAGCTTTCATCTAACTATAATGATAATAGTAATAGAAAGAAAAATGATGAAATATGTACAAATAAATACAAAACTGATATCAAGGTCCTGCCTTGCTGACAATACATCACCCAGATGCTGTGGGGCACACCCCAGGAAAGTCCCAGACTGTACTCAGCAGCAGGCAGGAACTGGATACAGGAATGCACAGAGCAGGATTGGAGACAGCAGAATTGGGCAGAGTCCTCCTCTGACACTTGAGCAAGGAGCTGGGCAGACCTGCTACATCATTAGCACTCCCATTGACAGCCCCATGCTGGGCTTAAATAGGCTCCTGGGCCACAGGTGGAAGCACCATGTGAGGCTGCTTTGGGTCCTTAAAGTCCATGAGTGCCCTCAGGCCCCTGGCCAAAAAGGGAGAGGGAGTGACCCTTGTGATCACTCAGCTTTATACTGAGCATGATGTGTGTGGGATGGAATACTGTAGTGGGACAAACCAGGACAGTAATATTTGGTGGCAATATGCTAATAAGGAACCAAATGTCTTTGTCACAGCTAGAACCAGTTTTTGAATGGATGGAAATGTCCTAGGCCAAAAAGACTAATTCGCCAATGATTTCCATATAACAGTTACTATAGGATGTTTATTAATGGATGCTGCAATGCAAGAATATGTATTCATATTGCTTTAGCCAGGAAAAATGGAACTGCTGTCAAAGAAAAGAGACTAGTTTTAATAAACATTTCTTTCAATTTTACATTAGATGTCATTCAGTTCAGTTGAGAGCCTTTAAATCCTTTAGTCACAGAAAAACATATATCTGCCTATTAAATGAACAATCCCTACATAAATATATTGGTATAAATCATTCATATATTTTCATGTTTCATTTAATTTGATACATCCAGAAAAACTCTCCGTACTTCAACATTCTATATAACAGCAATTCCCTGTGGATTTCTAGAATTAGTCCTTAAAGTAACTGAGATCGCAAGATGGAATCTCCTCCAGGCACTCTGGATTAAATGGAACAACAATGTTTTCCACTGAGGATTTTTTAAATCCAAACTTGAGTGCTTTATTATTATAAAAGAAATGTAATTAACACTTTATATTTATAATCTTACAGCACCTTGAGGGCATTAATCGGCCAAAGCTGTGTTGTTACAACTCTTCTATATGNTAAATGGAACAACAATGTTTTCCATTGAGGATTTTTTAAATCCAAACTTGAGTGCTTTATTATTATAAAAGAAATGTAATTAACACTTTATATTTATAATCTTACAGCACCTTGAGGGCATTAATCGGCCAAAGCTGTGTTGTTACAACTCTTCTATATGCAGCTAGTATTAGACTTGGAGGAACAAAAAGCTCCAACATAACTGGCCATGTGGCCACGGAAGAGTCCCATGTAGTTCACACAGCCAAACCTGTGTGCATGGAGGGAAGTTGTGCTAAGGGACTGTCATTGCCCTTGCCAGATACAAGTATAGTAGATGACTTCACCATCGTCTCTGTCCTTGCATTCAGCTGGAGCTGAGCTGGCAGAGCGAGAAAATAAAAACTCCTAAATGACCAAGTAGAGAGTTTTTCTTCTTTTTATCTGAAATGAGGCAAAAGGAAGAGGGATTTTAAACTGCAGAAGCTTAAGCAGCAGTTTTTTGACAAGGGACCAATCACAGGATTATAAGGTAAAGTGACTTACACAAAGATAAAAAGGGCAATAAGTGGGCAGATTTAGGAAACAACTGAGTTCAAATTGCAGGATGCCTACTCTACCTTTATTCCTGAGATTACTGAAGCTGAGAATTTGGTTTTTTGAAAAAGCTCATGTTTTCTTTAATAAAGACATAAATACACTCTTTTAGGTGACTTCTGGAATGCTCTTGGTCCTGTTAGAAATCTTCTCACATTTATCATCTGTAATGTCAGCAGGGTCTTGGACAGAAATTTTTGGTGAGAAAGACTTATACCTGTGACCTTGATGCCATGCTAGCCTTTCTATTTGATCATTTTGCTTCTCTGTGACATATTTTGAAAGCACGGGGTAAGAGTTTCTGATTAATTCAGTGATCTTTTCTTGCTGAGATCTCAGCCCTTTTTGACAGGTGAGTGAGTCACTACAAAAACCACAGCACCACTTATATGAATCCTAGTTACTTTTATTGCAGCCATGTATTTCTACTCTGCACTAGATGAATCAGCTTCATTCATTCAGCTAAGATCACAACAAGAATGATTTCTTAATGTGTGCGTATCAATAAAATCACTCTAGCACATTATATCTGAGCCAGCCTGAGTGTTACAAAACTAATTTTGGCTGGTCTAATGGTCGCTAGCAAGAAAAAGGCTTGTTGTTACCCATACTGACAGTAATGAAGAAATCCAGAGAACTTGAAGGATCTCTTAGCATCTTGACATTGAGTTAGTGAGCTATTACGACACCTGAAGACACAAAGGTCAATCAGAGATAAAAGTGTAGAGGGCATCTATCCCAAAGACAAAGTATTGTCACTGGCCTTAAAACTGGAGCAGTGAGAGAAAAATAGGAGTGGGATGGAGGGAGAGAGGAAGGAGAAACATTTGCTGAGCAGAACACTTCCTTGATGGGCAAATCGACCACCTGCAATGGAGCAATTACTGAATTTCCAGCAAGCTTGTGTAACCGTGCTGATGCTATCTTGTGTCCAAAAAACAGTATAGTGGTTGTGGGAAGTTGTCAGTGTTAATTAGTGTAACTATTCACCTTGGATGCAGAAGTGTTTCAAAATAGTGTGCATGACTCAGGAGAAACATAAATGCTACACTGTGGACTTCTGTACCTTATTTTTTTAAGAATGCGAAGTGCTGAATGATCAGTGGAAGAAACGTTGTCACAAATACTTCTACAAATTTAAAAGTAAATTTCAACTCCACAAAGTTTTTTAGAAGAGTTGCTTAGGGAATTACAGGATTTGTTTGGGGTTGTTATTAAAATTCATTCACTGTGGATTTCAGCACACCAATCTGCTGCTAAATAATTTGTTATTTTTACAGTCTGACTGGCAGACAATGTCAGAGCAAGGGATGCAGGATTGTCATAAAATAAACTAAAACTGTAGCTCTGACTATCTGTGGTGTGGATATTTGTGTCTGCAGTCTGTATTTTAGGATGTTTATCTTTTCATGTATGTGACTTACTTTGAAATTCACTTTTTCTTTAGAAACCATTTTTTGCACAAGTCTTAAACAAATAGGGCCTTTCTTAATCATTATTTCTCTCTGTGAAATTCTGCTTTCAGTTCAGCAAAATCCCTGTGTGCCTTTAGAAGGCTGAAGATGAAGTAACTCTGGTCTTGAAAGTGAATTTTTTTCTGATATTAGTAGAACTGTGTTGTACATTTCCAGGCATGCTAATAATAAACTGCACCTCCATATTGATTTTTTTAGCATAGATATATGTGATATGTTGGTCAATGATCTTATTAATATTCATTAAATTATAAATAGCTCTCTTTTTAATGTATCTATTTAGAAATTAATAATTCATGCATGTATAGGAAGCTCAGTGCTGTCACTTACAGCATAGACCTTTGATGATCTAAGAAGTTATTTGAACTGAAGGACGCTCTAAGATGTGCCAAGAAACTGAAACATTGAACACTGCTCAGCTTCCTACCACCAAGGACATTTTTTTATGCTGAAAATTTCACTGACTCTTCACTCTTCTTAAAGCACTCATTGTCAAATATGCTTTAGTGGAATTGTACATATAATGTACATATACGCACATACTTTACAAAAGCTGAAATAGTTATGATTTGTTAAATATATAAAAGGCATATGGGCCACTTGTAAGATTTCTTATCCACATATGTGTTGGTAATTGGTGAGAATAGTGTTTTTGGAGAACATGATATACACATATGCAAGCTACTGTCACAGGAGGTAGGTTTGCATCCTAGAAGACATTCATGTTGGGTTTAGTCCTACCTTAGGCTTTGTACGTCTCTTGGAACAGGTCTTAATTTCTCAGTGTTTGGGAATCCCAAGTCTCACATTTAGTCCCCACTCCTAGAACACAGAGTTTATCTTTCTGCTATGCATTCGGGACTGGTATTTATATCTATACAATATTTTGTAAGACGTTTTTCATATTCGTGTATCAAGATGGGCCAAAATTGTAGTTAGTTTCTGGATATATAGGCAATATTACTGATGTTCACATGAGTGTTTATGATTAATTATATATTACATAGACTATGATTAATAACACAATATTATTCATTACTTGTAAAGCAAAGGTTCTAAAAGTAGCTGATATTTCCACGACAAAGTTTAAAGCTATGTCTCGTAATATATTAGTATCTGACTAGATGACTTTATTTAGAATAAATTGTACCTACTTCTTTAAGGTCTTCTTATACTTTTTTCTCTTTTTGTTGCTATTAAAAACAACAGTCTCAATATCGCTTCAGATGCCAAAGTGAGGAGTCCAGTATAAAATACAGAGAAAACAGAAACTCGCTTCTTTCTTTCTGTGCTTATAGACAGCAAGGGTGCAAAATGAAAAGTCAATAAAAAAGCCATGTCAAGAACACCTAAATGCATGTAACAGCCCTTGTACGCAAGATTATACAAAGGTTTAAAAGCTCTGCAATGCTTGCTTTCTCAGGCATGCTCTCATCCATGGTACACTTTCCTGCATCGTTTGTCTTGGTGTGCCTCCAGGACATGTCTCCCTTTCTGATTAGCTTGAACAGAAGATTGTATTTAAAATTAAATACTCCCCTTCTCCCCCTTAGAAGACTTAAANTGCAATGCTTGCTTTCTCAGCCATGCTCTCATCCATGGTACACTTTCCTGCATCGTTTGTCTCGGTGTGCCTCCAGGACATGTCTCCCTTTCTGATTAGCTTGAACAGAAGATTGTATTTAAAATTAAATACTCCCCTTCTCCCCCTTAGAAGACTTAAAAGACAGATCATGGACAGAACTGTCCAGTTATTTGGACTGTAACTAATATCTGTGATATCTAAGGAAGACAAGAAAGCCCTGTGGTCTGCACCCATAAACACCTTTAATATCATTTGGATAAGTAAACTTAAAATTTGCTACAAAACTTTGAGAATTCTTTTGAAGTCATGTTTGACATGGTGAAAAATCAGAATTTCAAGAAATATTGAGACTCAAAACAGGAAAAACACAAGACGTACAAAAATGTGTGTTTCCAGTTTACACTGCTCAGAAAACAAACTGGACATGAAAGTTCATGTTTGATATCCAGAAACTTTTTCTTTTATTTTTTTTAAAATATGTTCTTTTTATGTTAGCTCAGGTAAAGACACAAAGTTTCACCAACTCTTGCCATACAGAATATTACAAATGTCTATGTCACATGGATGTAACTATGCCGTTTCTTAATCGAGGCTTACACACACAATTGTAGCAGAAAAAGTTCCTCAACAGTTTTACCTTTGCGAGTTTCAAGAAAATATCCAGCTTTGTCATTTATGCTCAAGATGAACAGAGCTTCTTTTCATGTTTAGTGTGCAAGAATTCTAGACTGACTTCACATGTTTGTAATGTAGACATGTCTTGAGAAGAAACCAAGTAAAAGAATAATGATCATACTTAAGTAAGCAAAACAAGAAGAGCTGGTTCATAATAACATGAAACTCATTTCATGTATGCAGAACTAGGAAAAAAATAGATTTCATTTCTTAGCCTTTTGGGGAAAGGACAAAAAGGAGAAAGGAGTACTCCAGAGTACCTGCAGCATCCTTGTACTCATGGTTTCTACAAAAATATTGATTGACCAGCCCTTTGCTGGCCCTTCACTCATCTTAAACCAGACTCCCTCTGCAATGCTCTGAAGAGAAAACCATTTCCTGTGACATTAATGGTGGACACACAATGCCTCTGGCAGTCCTTACACAGGTTTTCAGCTATATGAAGATCAGCTCTATGTTATGGCCCAGTTATTTTTTTTCACAGCTATGTCCTGTTATTTGTTTAATTGCAGTCAGCTTCATAAGAGTAAGACCAGGTATGGAAATTCACATAGAATTTCCATGTTAAGGCTCAGAAATTGAATGAAAAATCATAAATGTGTTTCCTAGATGAAGAAAGAAAAGGAGAAAATGTCTGAAACCACAAGTTTAATAAAAAATAGTGTGACAGTTCTGTCATGGTTTACAAAGAAACCACACTGTAGAAGGCACTTACTCCTAAAAAAAATACATTAATTTGACTTTGGAATATCTGTAGAAACTATTGCAATAGTAATGCAATGTCAAATTATCCTGGGGGAATTTCTATTCCTACTCCACTGAAAACTTTTGTCAGATCATTAGAAGCTTTCAAAGAGAAGTCTGACCTCTATGCCTTATAACACAGTGCTACAGAAAGCAAAATAGCTAGGCAAAGCCAGAGGAGTACTGCAGAGGGAAACATCTTACGGTATGTGAGTCTGGTCTAGCTCTGACCCAGGGCTCAAACTATCGGTACTGAGCACAGAACTGTTAGTGTACTTTGGCCATGAAACCTTTAGTTCCTTGTCTTGCAATGCATTACCTTTAAAACAAGCAAGACAGACATGCCTTCCTGATCTATCTTAAAAAGGTAGTATGTCTCATGCTTTCAGCTCAGAGAGCTGCCACAAAATTCAACAACTTTCTTTGCCTCTTACATCTTGTAGAAGCAATTTGCATTCTGTCATGTTCTCTCACACATGGTGTTCAAGACAATTAAAAGAAAATTACACCCATTTTGGTCAGTGTAGCAGGCTGAAAATTTCAAAGATAAGAAGCACTTCTCAGCATAAGTAAACTGTGAAGTGCTTTTGAAAATAAGGTTTTTAATGACAATTGACATTAAAACCTTTATTTTCTAATACATTTCACAGTTTGTTCTTGTTGGGAAGTGCATATTTTCTTTGAAACTTTCTGCTTGCTACACTGAGCAGAAGTGATACATTTTCTTTAAAACGAAAACTAGTGAACCTTTTTTTTGATCTATCGAAAAAAATTATTATCCAAGGCTCACAAGAAACTCTCCTAACTTTTCCCCTGTGCCTCATATTCATATTCATCTAGGTAGCTGTAAACCATAGAGAACAAGAGGCTTATATAGACTGCAGTGCATCTGCTTTCAAGCGCCTGAGAGAGGAAAATAACTTCTTCACTCCATAAATCTAACTTAGACAGCATGAATAAAAATTCCATTCTTTCTCCTTCCTTCAGCCAATAGCCCTCTCCCTTGGCAGTGTTGTGATCAACAATGTACACTGACAACTAACTGCAAAATCAATAGCAAATGAAGAAATCTTAAGGGACAAGTTTGCAAATAATACTGATTGGTTTGGGGAGGGGGAGATGTTGACACTCAAAAGTGTCGCTTTGTGCAGATAAACTGAGCTTCATAGGTAGAGAGCACTTTTAACAACAAGGCGTATAGTTAATGCCTTCTGTGCATAACCACACTTGATAGCACAAGTCAAAGTCCTGTCATCAACAAATGTGAATAATTTTACAGCACAAAAATAAATGGACAATTCTTTGGTTTCTTGAGCAAAACACTCGATCTTAATGAATTAAGTAAATCCTTTGGGAATGAGAACATGGAAACAGACATTCCTATTCCCCAGTAAGTTACAATATGGTTAACTTGAACCGCTGTTCATTTTTGAGAGGGAATACCTAAAAGATAATTACTGGGTAAAATAAAATGTGGGATATATGGATGTTGTGACAACAGATAGTGCAAATTCTTGCTGAAGATTATGAAAATTTAAAAATTACCTTTTCACAGTTGTGGAATTCAACAGTTTCGGTGTTCCACAAGAGTAAAAATATAACAAAATACATATTTAACTAGTCAAAACCAGTTAACTGTCAAGTTTAATTTTACTTTTGCTTCCCACCCCCCCATCATCCTATTGCACATTAACAAAAAAGTAAAATAAGAAGCTGTCTATTGTATCTTTATTCTGTACTTTTCTGCAGGACTTCAGTTGTAAGTAAGGATTCAGTCCTGATTTCTTTGATGAAGATAAGAGGATTTTCTATGATTTTTTGATTTAACCCTAACTATGATTTTCTAACAGGCAGGTGTCCTGCTTCTGTTATTCATTCAATATATTCTAGCTCAGAGTGCTGAGATTCTGAAAGACTTTCCCTCCTTTGTGTGATACATTAAAGATTTTGTTAGTAGTATTCAGGCCTATNTAATTCATTTAGGGAAGAAACATAGGAGCTTAAATTTGTAGTTGATGTCTGTCTTAATTGTTTAAGTGAAGATCTAGACGCAGCTTCATATTTAGTAATTAGTGTCTATTTCTATATCCCTTGTCATTTCTTCAGTGTACTCAAGTATTTCTATTTTACTACAGGAATGGCTCTGGTGACAAAGACGAGTGAATTCTGGAAAGAAAACCGTGTAACAGTATGTAATGACTCTGAAAAATGTGAAATTCCAAACGTTACAGCCTGTGAAAAGCGGGTACCCCAATGAGCATGACTTTGACTTTCTGCTTTGGCTAGGAAGCAGGCTGCACAGTCACTGAGCAGCTCCCCATCGGGGTGAGGGGCAACCCCCTGGGGAGAAGAAGCACCACCGAAGGGCCGTGATGAACAGCCTCAGTGAAGGGCCCCGAGTCAAGCACTTGTAAAAGTGTACCTCCTTTCCACTGCAAGGCAAGGAAGGGAAGATAGCCAATGGTCTGTTAACCAAGTGTTCTCAGTATTTCTATAGATAGAAATGATATATCCAGAATACTCGCATGGATTGATATGTTTAAGGAGAGAAAGGAGAAAATAAAAAAGTACTCAATTCAAACAATTTCTTCAATAAGAAGAGCTAAGAAAGAAGTTAGTCCACAGGCAAGAGGCATGCTTGCTAGAGGACAGGAATTGCATTGCCATTGGGACAGTGTACTACTGAACTCTGAGAGCCTGTTTGTCTTCGATTCCTCTATTTTACCAATTAACAAATCAAACCTACCGAAGGTAAGACTGGAGGCTGNATTTTGTTAGTAGTATTCAGGCCTATTAACAGCATAGTTCAGAATTTTATTACCTTTTGACTTTTTCAGTAACTTTAAAGACTGAAAAGGGAAGTATACAACAACACTAAAGTAAACATTTTCCTATAATCTGTAAGGAAAGTAATGATATTCATCAATTTTGGATAGAAGGGGAAAAAAATCACACTTTAGACTATCTCCTGTACATATGAATATGTGATAGAGATTTTAATTGGATGTAGCAACAGCTAAAGTGTTTTTCCAATAGATAACGTTCATTCCCATGCCATGAACAGTGTTGACTATATCTAAATCATTCCTGCAGATGTCTGTCCAACCTTTTCCTAAAACTTGCATGATTGGAATTTCTGGACTCCTCTTGGCAATCTGTTTCCAAATTTAACTATCATCTGCATCACTAAAAAAAAATAAAAATAAAAATAAATAATAAAAAAGATAAGGTAATCTTCAGATTCTTGCTTTTCCCCCTTCCCCTCCCCTNAGAAGAAGCACCACCGAAGGGCCGTGATGAACAGCCTCAGTGAAGGGCCCCGAGTCAAGCACTTGTAAAAGTGTACCTCCTTTCCACTGCAAGGCAAGGAAGGGAAGATAGCCAATGGTCTGTTAACCAAGTGTTCTCAGTATTTCTATAGATAGAAATGATATATCCAGAATACTCGCATGGATTGATATGTTTAAGGAGAGAAAGGAGAAAATAAAAAAGTACTCAATTCAAACAATTTCTTCAATAAGAAGAGCTAAGAAAGAAGTTAGTCCACAGGCAAGAGGCATGCTTGCTGGAGGACAGGAATTGCATTGCCATTGGGACAGTGTACTACTGAACTCTGAGAGCCTGTTTGTCTTCGATTCCTCTATTTTACCAATTAACAAATCAAACCTACCGAAGGTAAGACTGGAGGCTGTAACGTTTTCTCTAATTAATGACACATTTATCTTGATAACAATATTAAAAGGAAGCTATAATATAAAGTCTCAACATTGTCTTTCAGATCTAAATATTCTTTGAACATTAATGAAAGCATTTTATTAAAATGGAAGTTCTGAATGATTTGTAAGAAGGGAAAGAAAGTGTGTATTCAGAATCACATTTACTACATACTCTCAGACTTGGTCATGCTCATTTAGCGTTATTCTAATACAGCTTAAACACTAAGCATGAACTCAGATGACCTCTTTTATATTCTGAAAACAGAGCTAATAGATTTTTGCCATTTGTGCATAAGGAAAATGTATGGAATTCAACATTTACATTTGTAACTGTGAGTATTTAGTGTGATAGTGTATGTTTTATAGCCCAACAAAGAGATTCTATAGGAGACCCAAAATGCTAGAGAGAGTTTATAACGATTTGGAAAGGTGCTTTTTTCTGTCTTTTTTTCTTACATTTATTTTAATACATATTTTTTTCTTGCTCTACTGCAAGATGATGCAATGAAAGAATAACACACTTTAGAATACCATCAGGTAGGAGGAAGTTAGACAACTACACTTAGCATCCTAAACCAAAACAGGAAAAGGAGCATAGCTCTTTTGTCTCAGGTAAGTGATTGAATGATGTGAGGGCGATACATCTCATATATAAAACCAATATCTCATACCTGATACTATTTCTTGATGAAATTTTCATGAAAAGTTTAAACATTACTCACTTTCCAACTGAAAACATATTTCCCTAGAATTTTCAAAAGAGTTTCAGTCTTGACTAGATTTATAGAAAGTAGTTCAAAGGCAGAAATATCTTTCTTTCAGGAAAATATTAGTATTATTTGCAGTATTCCACTTGAAAGATCACTTAAGTAGTTTACAAGGAATATCTGTCTTGAATTACCTTTTTCTGTTCAAGTAAAAACAGAAAATGGCAGACAGAAAAACCCAAAAGATGCTTAGATTTGTTAAGGACAATCCAAACTTCAACAACACAAAATGCATTCAAAATTTATATTTCTGCTAATCATTCATTTGCCCTATGCTTTTTCAAACACCTAGGATCTATTCTTTTTCAAAAACAAAAACCAAACAAAACCAAACCCAAAATATATTAGCAAAGTTGGCTATGTCGTTCCACTTGTGTTTTTGCTGTGTCTGGAAATGTGGCTTTGTGAAGAATTCTTCATCCCTTGATGCCTGGAAGAAGTGAGGTGTGATCAGAGGAGTATTGTTGCCTATTGTTGACAGATCAGTCTTTGTTCTTGATCTATTTCAAACACGAATGAGAAGGCAACATGGCAGTCGTAATGCAAGTACGTATGCAGAGCAGGAAGATTAGAATTTCTCATGCTAGGTCAGAACAAAAAAATGTAAATAGAAAATAGTAGACAATCATAGTTCTTGCTTAAAAGCAAAAACAAAAATTACTGAAAACAAACCAAATAAAAAAGTTCACAAGTTATACACAAGAGTTTATTGTGTATAGACAGTTAAACAAATTTTAATAACATTTGAGCTGTTATTAAATCCTGTTGCCCTCTCTGGAAGATCAGTATGAATGTCCATACATACACACATACAATGTGAATCCCTTCAGTATCTGGGCTTAGACAGTCTGCCCAATGGTTGATCAGACAGCTCTCAGGCAGCATACTTGTGGGGGTTTCACACTCGGATCACAAGGCTGATGGCTACGCTGGGACAACTCTTGGGAAGTGCTGGGGCTCTTTCTACAAGTATGTTGTTGGGGTTTCCCCAACTGCTGTCAAGCCTCTGTGCTCCTTGTGTTTGTGGAGACAGGACTTTTCATGGGCTGATTGATCTCCTGTGATGACCAAAGGAATAGCAGGGTCAGGGTATTATTTGCGCTCCCCCCTGCCATTGTTCCCCTGTGCTCCTTTGTGTGTGTGTGTTCAGCATAGTCTTTTGTATGCAATCTAACAACAGCTTTTTCTCAAAGAGTAACGAGTAATATTTATGTGTACAAAATCATTACATCAAGTTTGTACTGTTTTCTTGTTGGCACACTCCAACAATCCAAATAGATTGATTTATTCTAAAAAAAAAAAAAAAGGAAAGTAAAAATTATTCCTTTTTTTTTTAATTGTTCAGACTTATGAAGGAAAAATTAGGTCAGTCATTATATATTTACTTATAGATACTCTTATGGAGCGGATTACATGTGTATGTTATTTTTTGTTTCGCTGGAGTTTTTTTACTGTCTTCTGTCTAAATCAGAAGTCAACTGTGTTAGTTACACAAGTCTTTGCAGATTATGATACTGCACATAATTTAGGTTGGAAATAATTTTAAGAACTTCTAAATAAGGACATTATTTTTATCCATTGTGAAGTGCAGTTTGTATTTAGAAATTATTAGTAACCAACTTATAAAACCCAAGAAACAGGAATCCAAGAGAGATTGCATTCATCCTGGTTTTGCTGGGATAGAATCATAGAATCAATTTTATGTTCAGGAAACCACATTTTTGAGAAGCCTGCAGCACCCAATTCATTGGGAGCAAAGTTAATAAGACACATTGTTTTAGTTTGTGGCCAGACATGGTATGTGGGTTTTCATAATGATCAAGGTCTTCAGCAGTTTCAAGTCAGCCAGATGCTAAAGCTTAGAGGAACAAAAGCCAGGGCAGCTGTCCCAGGCTGGCCAACAGCAGTATTCCATACTGTAAACATAACACTCACTATAAATTGGAAAGCTTGCTGGGGACGGCCCTTCTTCCTTCTTCCCTCCTTCCTCAATGGTCATCATCCCTGGAGGGTCTCACCTGTCCTACTCCCCAGGCCTGCTCTCCCCTTTGCTGTGACTGTCGAGCTGTGGTGCTCACAGGGTTTGGCATCTGGCAGTCGCTGCTGGGAGCATGCAGCTCATGACCACTACATGGACTGAGCATAACTTTGTGTATTTTATATTAGCACTGGCATTAATATTAGTTTGTTATTATTATTTTATTAAATCTGTTTCTCTTTCAACCCACAGGTGTCTTTTCCTTTTCCCAATTCCCTTTCTCGGGTCAGGAGGGGTCATTAGGTAATAGAGCAGCTGACTAAAGAAAGACAGCATCATATTGTACAAAACTAGTAAAATGTCAGTTCAAAAATCCAAGTAATTTTGTAATCATATTTAGTTCTGTCTTTATTATTCTACATAAACATCCAGAAGTTGTGCATTGTTCGCCAGGAATTGCTTGAAGTATCCATACTCTAGCAATAGAGAAATAGATTATTTTTGAAACCCACATAAGAACATCAAATTTTAGATGAATTATCAAAAGAAATTGGCTGGAGCACAATCTGTGCTTTTTACTGACCTATTATTTCTCTTCATGGTTACTGGATGCACACAGACACAAATCAAAACACTTACAAATAAGATGTTTTTCTCTCTACCTGTATACAGAGAACTGCCTTTACGTCTCATTTTATCCTTCCTTGGTATAAAATGATTGATTGATTGCTCACAGCTTGTATGACTCCCTAGTGCCCTAGATCCATCTCTGCTCTTCACACTCCATACAGTTCTTGCATCATTGACTTTCTGCCAGCCATTTTGCTGCCAGTGCATGAGCTGACATTTAATGATCTTTAGACACAGTAATGTCACATTTATCACTCTTTATCGGTTGTGACAGACCTAAATTCAAATGCAAACATGAAATGCAGACTGAATCCAATCCAAACAGTGATATGCTTTTGAGTGGCATCCATCAAGTCATGTGGAGAAAGAAGTGAAAAATGACCTGTTTTCCATTATTTTATAAGTACAAATTGCAGGTTTTTAGATGCACTCTAAAATATTTTTCCTTGTAGCTTTCAGGGAAAACCCATTTGTTTTCCAAAATGTCATATCTATTTGGATATTTGAATGTGCTGAATTTTTAGTATTCCCAGATTTTATATTTTCAGTTTAATCTGTTCCCAAGCTTTACATGAAAAATCCCAGGAGCACATTGATCCCCATGATCACTCTACCTTCATCTGCTACACAAGGAACAGTTTCTTCCTTCTGAATTTCACCACTGCAGTCCTGATACAGATATTGTTATTACAAGTGCCAAAGAATAAGACAGATTTAGTCTGCTTCTATCCTTCTTCCTCCTTAGCTAGCACCTAAAAATTTCCAGAAGCAAATGTTCTCACAGAAGACCTTCATATTTCTTTGCATGTTGTCCTGATCAGTGCTCTTTACTACCACACCTTCAGTAGCTGGGGACCACTTTCTAGTTATTTCCACACTCTTCAGGGAATAGCTACAGACTTCAGGGACACAGATATGGCAATAAATATCTGTGTCTGTTGTTCAGCAATTAGAGGACAAATAAAAGAATTAAGCCACAGAGAAGAAAGACTATTGCTTACTTGATTTAAATGTCTTCTCTGTTTTCTTCTGTCCTGGAGAAGGAAGGTCAGCCATTGAAAATTTCTAAAGACAGTGTGATGAATGAGGGATCATGACTTGTGTGGGAGGTGCAGCCAGCAGCCCTGTTGTATCTCTGAGCATCTACTATGGCTTCATGATATTTATTATGCGTCAGTATAGCATTTCTGTTATACTGAGTTCACTGAATTAAATCAGTCCTTACCAAGACTTTTGAGGACTTGTCCTTCATCTCAGATTGTGAGACGACATTAGTGACAGTAAAATTACTGTTAATTTATAGGGTGGTCACTAATTTTCAGATATAGTTGTTCACTCTTCAAGTGGGAGCGGGAATTCATGCTTTACACATGTGTTTTGTGGATTTTCCCCGAAATCACAGTAGGTTGCTTTTGATCTCCAGCGTGCCAGTGTAACTAATGCATTGTCTGTTAGAAAGAGCATTAATACAATCTTTCAGTCAGAATTCTCCTCAATCTGTATATATATTATGAAAACATGCCTAATTTTAAAAGAAAATATCATTGATATAAAAGTGGATGATGGATCAGTAAGAAGTGTTTGAGGCTGGGTCCAAGCCTGATCTTCTGAGACAGGAAAGCTGTTGACCATCTATCTGCTTCTTTAATTTCAAAATTAAAACAACTTTTGACAGAATATAGAGCTGTTTATGCTCTTGTCATTTTGCTGTGTACATACCACACTACAGAAGCACTGACTAAAATAGTTTTTGTTCTACTCTTTACGTCAAAAACAACTGCATTTACATTTGTTTTTACATAGATATTAGAGCTGATGCAACCTGCACTTCAGAGAAATGGATACTCCCGGAGATCACTGGTTCTATTTATAACATTTCAGCTAGAACATCTCTGAAAGCTCATTGGCACTTCTTTTGCCAAAAGGCAGTCTGCCACCAATTAATTATAAACTATATTTTGATACATTTTAAGGAAACTGTCTAATAAAAACATAATTATAAATGTACTGAAAATGACAGTTCTTACCTGCAGAGAATAAAAGAATGTTTTAAGATTGAGCTTTTAATGAAAAATCTCCCATAACTATTTCCCAAAGATAATTCGATGAAGAGGAGTAGAAAGCAATAGATACAGTGGTAGTTAGCACAGAAAATGTAATGTATGTCCCTTAGCATCTATATACAGATGTCAGTAATTATCATAGCGCTAGATATCATAGAAATTTGGATTGCGTTTGTGTTGCTTTATTATTGTTTACCACTATGGATCATCTTTAGCAAGATACTAGTTGAATACATTCTGTGATATGATGACTCAGTAAAAACACATTTTCTTGCAGTGAATAGAAAGAAAAAAGATAAATATCTTGTTTCAATCCTCAAAGAAATCTGTGTGAAATTAATAATGCAATTCTATGGGCCAGGCATCAAAACTTGGTGTAACAAATTCTCCCACACAATGCATGGAAGTCCATGAGAAAAGCTCAGGGTCAAACTCAAGCTTCAGAATCCCCATGCAATGTCCAGATTAGATCAGATATGAAAGCATCATTTTAAAGTATCTCTTGCTAGTACAGGTTTGCTTCAAGTGTCCCAATCACTGTATTAATATCTTGCTCCACCTGCCCTTTTACTTCCTTCTCCTACTGCCTAGAACCTACTCTCTGCTTTTCCGCTTTCATTCTTTCATCTTAATGTATACCACGATATTTGTTCCATCTTATTTTATCCTTACTTTGTTGGGTTGAAAGTGTGCAAAGGGAGGAAATTACTTCAATGCTCTTTTGTGCAGTGAAAATTCTCTGCATCTTTCCTCGCAGTTGTTACATAGATAGTGAGGGGGGAAAAAATAAAGCACCCTTTTCCATAGACCAAAGTTATACTAACTAGAGTATCTGGGTCTAAAGATTACCAATCCCTTGAAGTCCATAGTCAGTTTGAATAGCAAACTGCCATTAGCTTTGGACTAAGCTTTTGCTACTGAGGTGTTAACCCTTGCTTTTCTAACAACCTGGGTTTATGTATTATCCATATTGACTTTTTTTTCTAAAAAAAATTTCTTCTTGCATCCCAGAAGCAGTTGAAATTTATCAAGAAACAGCTCAGTTTGGCACAAAGGGTCATCTCTTAAGACATTATTGCCCTCTGAAAAAATGTATTTGAGGTTGTCCATAGAAAAGAAAAGTTATGGGTTGTCCTGGAAGCCAGCCAAATTATAATGGATTTCCCTTATTTTTTTAGGTTAGCTGGTACATTGTTTACAAAATATTGGTTTTTTTCCAAACGTCAGAATTTTTGCTTGAACATTTTCATATCCCTTCATCGGCACTGGTCTTCCCCAGTTCTTCATTTGGAAATCAGAGTGTTCACATGATCCTGATCAGCCTGTAGATGGTCTGTAGAACAGATTTGAAGACCATGAAATCAACTTGGGAGCTAGAGAAACCAAATAAGATAGTTCTGCCATTTCCTGAGAACTCACAATTTTCCACAGATCAGCTTTTGCTTTGGCTATTTGCTCTTTTCCAACAACAACGAAAAAAGTATTATTTTCATATATCTGTGTGGGAATGTTAAGCAATATTCCTCTAGTGCCATCAGAACAAAGTCTCAGAACTAAATAGATATTAAAAGGAGCTTACTTTCCTCAGCCTCAAAATGGCTTATTTAAGTCAGTTATTAATGTGGATACAGAAGCCTTTTACAGTACCCCAGTACAGGCACAACTGATGTTGCCCCTACTGACTGATTTGGTACAATGCTTTTCACATCGGTCAGTGTGTGTTTCACAGTCTCATAATTGAGTTTTTTTAATGTATATTGGCAATAGTATTTGCTACTGAACATCAAAAATAGAAAGATCTTTTGTCCTGGATGATTGTGAAGTCCCGATGCCTAGAACAACTTCAAAGATATTTCCATTCATTTTTTTCTACCTGTAATGACACTAGTGTGTTGTAAAACCACAAAAACAAGAGCCCAAATAATGTCACTACTGACCTCAGATTTAGCCATGAACCTCAAACTTACATGTTTTTTGAAAGTTAACGAGGTCTTCTTTTCAGTCCTTTTGAAGAAAATGCATCTGTAATGTTTTTTAATGGCAAAACATATGTAGAGAAAGAGAAATCTTTATCAAAATCAAGTGAAATCCAGTTCTGGAAAGCATTTCTGTAATCACTGCTCTGACAGCCCTGATGGTTTTTGGATTTACTCATTCTCCTCTGTTTATATAATAGAGCTATAATGAGAAATTATGCTGAGTTAATGACAACTAGAGATGACAAAACTGATGAGACTTAATTCTACTCACTTTTTTTTTTTGTCATAATGACTAAGTCATTAAAATATTCTTCTTCAGAATGGGAAGTTTTTTCCTGTGCCCTTTTAACATATTTCAGTATGATCCTTGAGGAAAGAAGTTATTTCAAAATGATGGGTTTGAGGTTTGTCATAAACCTATGAGATGCCCCACTCTTCGAACTAGTTTCCTGTCTCCTCTCTCTGCTGTTCTCTGCCCTACCGAGTAAAAAAATAAAACCCAAAACCCACACATAAAACCACAAAACAAAACAAAAACCCAACACAAACAAAATACAACCAAGCTTGAATATTTATTCTCCCCATAGAAAGATAAGTTTGTTAATATATCACTGAATTCTAACCTATAAATGTTAAAAGCCACTAACGTTAACCCTGTGTTAATCCTTGCAAATTAGGTAACTGATGGACTGTGATTTGGAGGGCTAGATGACTACTATGACAATGTGCTTGGGTTCATACTGATCTGCCCTGGGATATCCTCTAGAGATCTCCCTTCTTATTTACCCCTTTCTCTCAGGGCATGGCATCCTGTTATAAAAAAACACTTTTGTTTTGGAAAGACAAACACATCAATCCACTGACCTAAATACTGGAAGTGCTACTTCATTACACAGGAGTGTTCCAAAAAGTGATTATATATACTTCATAGTGCTGTAGCATTCTGTGTCTGAGGCATTTTATGATTGTTTACTAAGCTTTAAAACATCTTTCTGTTGGTTTTCCAGGGTCACCCAGTATATTGTTTTAAAGCTGGATTAAATCTTGTTGATTTTAACTGAAGTGTGTAGAAAACTGATGTGCACAGAGAATTAAACTCAAAGTCACAATGTATTTTCCCTGCAAAGTTGATTAAAATCTTTGCTTAATTATATTACTTGTTTTAAGAAAACTAATTCTTGATGTGCTTTCTAATGAGGGTGACTTAGCATAACTTTAAGAGATGATGTACAATTTCTGACCTCAAAGATACCAACCTCATCTATTATTTTGTGTGTATTTTGGAGGGATGTTTTTCCCCTCATTTATCCCTTAGGCAATAACCCTTTACCATGCTTACATATGCCAGATGTCTAAAGCCTCTCTGCTGGATGTAAACATTTTCTGAAGACAAAAATCAACAGCTCATTACCATACCATGAACTTTAGTTAAAAATGAAGTCTTAAAGTAGTGCAAAGATTACTATATTCTACTTCCTTCTGGAGAATGAGTATGCATAAATTCTCTCTTTCTGTTTCATTTAAGATCTTTCTTACATTTCAATTTTGCATATTGGAAGCACCTTACTTTCACAGAAATGAACCCTTACATGTACACTAAATTCATATTTTTAAATATATTGGTGTCAAAATGTTGTAGAATTGATCTCTTAGTGACATGGATAGGATTATTTTTTTCTATTGGATTTACCTTATCCAGTTGTATAGTAATGGAGTTTTTTTCAAAAGAAATACCACCTATCAACTTTACATATATGTGAAAGTGCTATTAAAAGCTATGTGTATATGTATTTTAATATAACGCACATCTATACACGTGCATACATATAGACATATATGTACACACACATATGATAACTAGGTAAATATATAAATGATAAAAACCTGTAAACTCTAATACTACTACATGTTACAGCTACATATGTAACCTATATATACACACATACGTATACACAAATACACACATCATCTTTAATACTTATTTCAGCTGGATAGTGTGATGAAGATGTAAAAGAATATACCAGATGGTTTAAATCACCTAATGCCTTTGGTCACAGTAGGAGAAGAGAGGGCAAAAATTTTTTATCTCTTTGTTTGATGTCTCTAGTTACAATATGGGACAAGCCTCCAAGGTGGCACAGTGAAGTTTTGTCCATTGGTTGCATTTTTTCTTTTGGTCATTTAAGCCTGTATTTTCAGGACTGTTCATTAATTCTGGCTGCCAAACTGAAAGCTTGATTTGAAAAATTGTTCCCCCTTCAGCACCCATGCTTGCTTTAAGCCAAACCGCTTCTCAAAATTCTGTCTGTATCGTGTCAGATTCAGTGTTTGCCATTCAAAACACCCAGCTAGGACACACAGTAGAAAATGTGGATGTTCAGACACTGCCATGGGCTACCCAGCATTTCACTTGTAAAAAAATGGATGCCTACCTCAAAGACTATATCTCAGTCTTCAAGGTTTTCATTTTGACATCTTATGACATCTTATTTTTGACATCACTAAATGAAACATGATAATAAAACATTAAGAAGACAGTATCATAGCTTCTGGTAAGGACTGTTCTTATAAAGCTGCAATAACAGGACCCAGTAAAGCATTCTAAGGCAGAAAAAATTTTGGTTTCACTTCTGCTTTGTTTTTCTTAACTCTTTTAAAGATTATGTAAGAGCTAAGCTGTTTATTTAATAATAGTCCAAAGCTTACTTTTTAATGTCAGTATCCCTCATGTAATTATTTTAAAATACCAGATTGGCAATGTCTAGTTTGGGCACTGTTCATATCTCATCACTTCTGTGGTGCTTTGATGCTTTCTTGGAATCATAGTACTAAAGTTAAATGACTGAACAGCTAGTAAAGAATGAACAAAATAAAGTTACATGGCTGATGCCTGACAATACAAAATTATCTGCAGACTGGCTACTACTAAAAAGTAAACAAGATAGATAGTAATTGGGCATCTGGGAAAGAGTCTTGAGGCTGAAGAATAAATGTGTTGCACCTGTTAGCTTACAGTTATATGGGTTATCTAAATGGGTATTTTCTTCAAGTTCGGTGTCATGAGGGCTCAGTTTCGTCTTCTCTGCTTGGTCATCTCTATTCTTATATTACTCGTGTCAACTACTTCTGCAGTAGAAAACAATAATTAATTGGATTGAAAAGGGACAATATTGTTACATGCTCACATCTACACTGACACAAAAAAAAAGGGATTTTCAATTTTTCACTTATTTTTACAAAGAGATGAAAATAAGTTTTGCTTTTATGTTGGGATTTTGCTTGTTTTTCAACCAGCTCCTAACAAATCAACTTTATTCTGACCATGCAGGAGCAGAGAATCATGGCTTAAATCTAGACATGGGAGTCCTTACTCTATGCTGCCACTAAGGAGTGTGCCCTATAGGAGGTATACTTTTTATTTTCAGGATCTGAGTATAATGTGCATCCCTACCTGAAGAACAGAGCAGCTGCCTTCTTCCACTACCTTAAACACCAAGTATCGGTGAGTGCAGATAAGAGGTCCAGCATCTTGCCTGTGTGGGAGCTTCAGGAGGCCCATGAGCTTCTCCCATAGGAGAAAGGTCTGTGGTTTTACCATTCAAAAGTGTGAAACACTGGCAGCAGGGAAATAACAGGAGTGAAGCACTTATGTGAATCTGCCGCTAAACAAGACTTGACAGGTCTGCAGCTACACCCACCAAGGAAGAAAGGGAAGAGTGAGATGAACTGCAGTGCAAAGGAAAGGCTTGCTAATCATCCCTGCTGATGGTAGGAGGATGTGAGAAGAGTGAGACAGACCAAAAATCTCAGGAACTTGCTGGCCTGGTGGGAAGAAGGACTGGAGCTGCTGAGTGTATGACATTGTACAGGGGGAGAGTAGAGAACTTGCCAACCTGCATAACTCTATTAACTCAGTAAACTGTTTCACTCACACAAATAACATGCAAGCCAATCAGTGCCTACAACTTTAAAAGCAAAGAAAATGTAACTGGTCAAGATAGTTCTCAACACACAGATTTATCACAGGTCATTCCAGGTTTAGCTCCTGCTTACTCCTCCCAGAGTATGTGAGGAGGTATGAGCCTTTTCTTTTTTTCCTTTTTTTTTTTTTTTTTTTATCTGTAAGAGACATTTCTGCAACATTTCATAAGGCTATCCTTTCTGTGGGGAAAAAAATCATTTGCATATTCAAACCTTTAAAATGTCATCTCTTCCTTACAGCACATCTAATGAATGTCACCTGCAGAACAGGACACCCAAGGCTCCTGTAAGGGCCAAGCTCTCTTTGCCAGCTGGGCAATCCAAGTAATGCCCTTTATGAGAGTATTCACAAGGTTCAGGACACAGTAGCTTTGGTAATTATGAGACAACTTCAGTAAAGAAGTGCAGACAGGCCACAGATTGCAGAGTGACAATGACAATTCAGCTGGAACAAACAGTAGTCTCTAAGGTGCTTCAGTTCCTGCCACTCTCAATGAAGTTCTTTACTCAAAGTAAAATAAACCATAACCTATTCATCCGAGCACAGGGCATTGTGTTCCCTGTCCTTTTGAAATGCAGACAGTCACTTTTTTGTTCACATGGTTTTGTGGAGAATAAAAGAGGCATGCTGAATTTATTCAGACATCCTTGTCATTCATGGTTTATAGCAAACATTATGAACATAGGGAACAAGGAAGAGGAATCACTGTGAGGCCAAAAGTAAACCATGAGGCATGCAGAAAAAGCAAATGGTAGAAGGAATAGGAAAGAAAACTGCAGTAAGAGGATAGGAGATCAGAGAACTAGACTACAGGATGAAGGAAGATTATGAAGCAGAGATGTTCAAGTGGCAAGAGATTTTTGAGGAGTAAATCAGGGACAAGGGAATAAATGAAAAAGTAAAAATATATGATGAAGAAAAGACAATAGCTCTCTAAATTCAACATTTCTTTATGTCTGAAACATTTAGAACAAAATATTCCATGAGATTTTCTGTTAATTCATGAGACACCTGTTAATGTTACTCTACCAAACCCTTGCACAGCACAAACCCACAAGACTTGGTCAAAGCACATGGAGAGGTGGGACATCTTTCTGGCATCTTTTTATGACCATAAGGCTTTCAACGAAACATCTTTATATGAATTAGTAATGTAATATTATTACACTGGCATTGACTTTAGTTAGTCAATTAGTTAGTTAGTTATACTGTTGATGGCCTCAGGAAAGGTTTAAAATGCAGATTTTCAGAGAGGAGTTACAGATACTATTTACATTCTGGAGTTCCACTGTGACACCAGAAAGTCATCTAACAACTTTTTGAAATGTGTGTCTGTGACTAACGATCCAACTAATGGTATTTTTTTAAGTGTATACACGTTTAATTTCCATTGATTTCTAATGATTGAAATATCTTTAAGAGTTACATGTCTAGCTGTCATCTGCTTTTGACAAATCTCACACTTTTATCTTTAAACAATTTAATATCTTTAAAAATCTCTCCTTTAGTTCTGTGGTGCATTGTGTTTTTTCTAAATGAAGAGTAATAGCAGTTCCTTACCTCTCAAAGGTATGGAGAGATTGCAAAGAACTTGAGGACATATTTTGTTGAAAGGTTTTATGCATCTCCTGCTCCATGAAACTAAGTGGAGTGCTTAAAGGCCTTTGCAATATTTCTTTACAAAGTTAAGCCATACACAAACCATGGAGAGATTTGTTTGTTTAAGTCATCCTAACCTCTATGTAACCAGCTCTACTGCTTTTGGAGTCAATGACATAACTTCTTCTGGACTTCAGTATAAAGACCATCGGGAACACTTCTATATAGTTGATTTAACTATGAGTTTCCTGCTGTGACCAAATAAATCTTCTTCACCGCAAACATGGGGCTCAGACATTTTTTTTCCCTTCTCTTCTGATTTTCCTCAGTGGTACAATAGCTTACCATCTATCCCTGCCATCCTCCCCTCTATCATTTCTTGGCTGGAAGCCATTGAACCCTTTAACATGTTCACATATTTATCTCTCATTGACATCTTGCTGATAACTTTGTCAGTGAATATTGACAGGCTCAACCACCATATATTATTTAGTAGTCACTAAGTTAATTTAGTTTCTTTTATTGTTCATATAGCTTGTATTATAATGGAGAGAGGAAGACCACATTGCTTCCCGTTGCTTGTGATGGTATTAACTCATTGTTTGTCACTTAAAGAGAGTGATGTGTTATTGTCCCCTGGCATTTATGCCATCTAACAGTTGCAGGCTGTAGCATTGAATACTGACACTTTACTGTTCTGCTAAAGCAACAGAAGTAGTAGTACTGGGCATTCACAAATCTTACAAATTACTTCATCTGGGGATGATTTAAAGAAAATAAAATACGTTATTTTGTCATGATATTCCAAATCAAGTCTCCTTTCTCATGGTGACTTCTTATCATTATACGTATGTTGGAATTCAGTCTAGGAGATAAAGTGCTTGTGTACCACCATTAACACTTGTTCTTGGATCTCACCTAGATAACGAAGCAGAATCAGACCTCTGTGGCACCAGCAAGAGATACAAACAGATAAAGCAGCAATGCATACAAAGCATGTTGTGACTTAACAAACTGATCATCTGGCCTAGCAGAATCATGATTTTAAGGAATGACTGCTCTAGGTAGCACAGCTTCCCAAAGGAGTTCAGACCTTCCAATCTGAATCCACTCATTAATATATTTTCTCTACTGTTTGATATTCATTTATCAATGTCACTTCTTGAGTTGAATGTATTTAAACACTTTATCTTGATCAGAATCACATCTGAAATGTATTTAAACAATACAGTGATGCATTTGGGGTATCTGTATATCATTGTTACTTGTCCATGAATTAATACCCTGGGTTGTAATTCAGATAGTACTGTAAACCTGCAATAACTGTTGTTTCTTGCCTTAAGAAACACTTCATTTGCCACTGACCTCTCTGCCAGCACAAGAATTTGTCCAGCTGTGTGATGAACTGGATAGAGTGACCGATCACAAATCACTCTTGAAAACTCTAAGAGGGAAATGCATATGATGTAGCTAAATCACTTCTGCTGTTTGTTAAATCTTAGTGTCACTCCACAGAGTGGAGACTTTGGGTAGTAAGTAGTAAAGACATAACAAAACTTTTCACAAAGGAATATTGACTTTGTTGTTTTAATTGAATTACAACACTGAAATTGTGTTCTACTTACTTAAAATTTTACCTGCAGTTTGCCTCTGCAGGAATTATTCTGTATCTTCCTTACACTACCAAGTAATTAGTACATTTGATTGAAATGCAAAATTCTGTTGCTTATATATAATAAATGTATACATACATGTATTCCTATGTATTTCATACATATATATGTATACTACAGGACACATGAGGATCCTTTGCACTTTAAATGTGTTACATATAAATGTAAACACTTCACCATTTTTACTTTCACAGTCAACAATTATTAATACAATAGTGACCTATGAAAAACAATTCTAATTTACCTTTATATTTCCCCATCAAAGTTCTTTAAATATTTGCCAAGTTACAGGAAAGTGTTACAATTTTATTTTCTGTTATTTGTAGTGGGGAAATCAATCAGGGTAAAATAAGAATATTTTCTTAAGGTAAAAATAGCGAGTCCAAGACTAAGAAAACTCACATCGTAAAACATGAATGCAGGGTACAGAGAAATTTGTGCATAAGATAATAAGTTTACATCCCCAAAGTACCATTTAGCATCAGAAGGCTTTAAAAAACATAGTTTCTTGGTTCTGGGAGTAGATGAGTAACATTAAAGCAATCTTGGACCAACACTTGAATTTAAATTGTACTGTGTTTCATGTTTCCCCCCTTCTTCTGCCTCCCTCCTAGCCAAAGCTTGGCAATTCCATTATTATAGCAATCAAGCTGTCTTGTTCTTACATCATATTTCATCACAAAGAAGACTAATCTCAGAATCTCAACATGTTTGCAACTCTCTGGAAACAGTTCTTGCTAGTGATGATGAATGGATTGTAGAAACACAGAGTCACCCCATGGTCTAGGAACCCTTAGACCTAAGGAAAAATAAAGTCCTGATTAATGCTCAGACTAGTCCCCTATGCTATAGAACATTTCCAGTCACAAGAAACAATTCTGTTTTTTCCCTTGCTGCTTGCCACCCCACTTAAATGAGGTGACATCCTTCTGCAGGTCTTCTCTAGATATTATAACTGCTCAATCAGACTTAGAGACAGTTAGAGAAAGTTAAATCAACCTTATTTTGTTGTTACCTCGGTTGGGTCTGCAGTGTATTTCGCTTAAATACATTTGTGGAACATAGTAAAATCTGAGCATAGCTTCAGTTTCTCATATACGAATATGTCAAGAAGNTCTCTAGATATTATAACTGCTCAATCAGACTTAGAGACAGTTAGAGAAAGTTAAATCAACCTTATTTTGTTGTTACCTCGGTTGGGTCTGCAGTGTATTTCGCTTAAATACATTTGTGGAACATAGTAAAATCTGAGCATAGCTTCAGTTTCTCATATACGAATATGTCAAGAAGAAAGCCAAGGACATTTACCTAGTATTTTTAAAGTGTGGTAATCAGTTGTTGGAGCCAAATTTCTGACCCACAAATAAGAAGTTTAAATACAGATTTGAGGCTTTAAAAATGATAATAAGCCATGTCCCAAGTTTTTTCCAATGTTCTTGTCGTGGGGGAGAAGTGGTTAAGGTTTAACAGTTGCTCAAAGAATCAT
>VZSC01005116.1:0-13585 GCA_013398225.1 Steatornis caripensis
CCCGGGGCGGGGGGCGGTGGATGTGCCAGCAGCATGGAGCCTCAGGCAGTGTGTAGGGTCCTTGTGGGTCTCCTTGGGAAGGCGGGGGGGCTGGGGGGTGTGGGGAGTGCAGGAATAAAGCAGTGCCCTCTCCCCGCAGCCCTGACATGGCTCATCATCCTGATGTCTGTGACGGTGACCACTATCACCGGCTTGTCCATCTCCGCCATATCCACCAACGGCAAAGTGAAGTCAGGTACCATGTCCTGCCCTGGCACAGCCTCTGGCCGCCCAGGGGGCTGCCCCATGGACGTGAACCCCTGGTACGGGCTGCGAGGTGCAGGGGGCACCCCAAAAATGTGTGAGGGAGTCGGCGAATGCCACGGGGTGTTCCTGCCGCCTCAGGGGGCACCTACTTCCTCATCTCACGGAGCCTCGGGCCGGAGCTGGGCGGCTCCATCGGGCTGATCTTTGCCTTCGCAAACGCGGTGGCCGTGGCCATGCATACGGTGGGTTTCGCCGAAACTGTCCGGGACCTGCTGCAGGTAAGAAAGCGGCTCTGTGCGCCGTCTGAGTCCCGGCCCCTTCACCTCCTCCATCCCCGTCTCCTCCTCCTCACATGAGGTGCGTTGATTATCAATGTCGGTGTTAACGCTGGGCCGCTGATGATCAACCACTGGCCGCTAAAACTTGCGGCAATCCCAGTGGTTCGGTAAGGGAGAGGGTTGCTTCTGCGTTCTGGATGGTTTCCCCTCCCCAGGAGCACAACTCCGTCATCGTGGACCCCACCAATGACATCCGCATCATCGGGGTTGTCACCGTGACAGTGCTGCTGGGCATCTCCCTGGCCGGCATGGAGTGGGAGGCCAAGGTAACCCTCGCTGCTTCTGCTCGTCTTACTCCCTTGGCTGATAAGAGCCGTCCCTGCCTCCCGCTGGGTATCTGAGGAGCGGAGGATGCCCGTTGCTCCCCCAAAATGGGCAAGGGCTTCTCCTCACACATTCTTCACTCTCTCGGTGCCCTAACTCCGACCCCTCAGCTGGCTCTTTCTGGTCTGGCAGGCACAGATACTGTTTTTCGTGGTCATCTTGGTTTCATTCATAAATTACCTGGTGGGGACGGTGATCCCAGCAACCGCCGAGAAGCAAGCAAAGGGCTTCTTCAGCTACCGAGGTGGGTCCAGCATGGGCTGGGCTTCACTCAAGAGGTCCAAGCACATCGCTGGAGCCTGGCTCTTTGCTACTGTTGGGGGAGAAGTTTGCTATGGGAAGGTGCTCCTCGCTGAGAGATGCCATTAAATGCATGGCGTCTTCCTCCTGCGGGTTAACTACCGTCAGCGGTCGGTGCGCCTCCATCCAGCGCCAAGATGCTTCAGCCGGGAGAAAGGCGCTTGGGGGGCCCCAAACGCTTCTCCTCTGCTTCCTTCCCAGCCGACATCTTTGCCCAGAACTTCGTGCCCAGCTGGCGTGGACCCGAGGGCTCCTTCTTCGGCTTGTTTTCCATTTTCTTCCCCTCAGCAACTGGCATCCTGGCTGGAGCCAACATTTCGGGTGACCTGAAGGTGGGGTTCGAGCACTACTGCCGGAGCCGGCGTTTCTCAGGGCTCAAGCCCCGTTTTCCCTGGGCCTTTGGTTTCGATCCAACTTTTAGACCCTGTTTTCTTTCTTCTGGAAACTTTGGGGAAGGCTCAGCCAGGAGATGCTCTGCAGCTTTGTGTCGCAATTAATTAAAATTCCTCTTGCACAGCAGCTGCAATTAAAATGCCGTTTTAGCGGTGCTGCTGGAAAGCTGACTTACACCTCTCTGTGGCTCCCTTGGGCAGGATCCGGCCGTAGCCATCCCCAAGGGCACCCTGATGGCCATCTTCTGGACCACTATGTCTTACCTGGTGCTTTCCGCTACGATCGGTAAGCGGCACGTCTTCAGGTGGGACTGGGCAAGACCCTCCTTCCCCAAAATGGGTTGCCTGGGAGGATGCAGGTGGTGGGAGCTGGGAGCAAGATGTGGACACTAGCACCAATACTGTGGGGCGAGTGCTGCAGGTGCCAGACCTCATTCCTGCCCGCACGGTGGGCAAAGTCCTCCTGGGTGGGCAACCCAGCTCGTGGCGTTGCTCCTAGCCATTGAGCAGTGGGGCAGCCCCGTGGCAGGGACCTCGGGGATGTCACAGGCAACGGGATGCGGGGCTGGGTTGCGTGAAATGACGGAGAGGTGCTGGCCCCAGTCCAGGCACCCTCCTGGGCACAGAGGAGGGCGGCCGGGGTCCCTGCTCAGCTGCTGAGGGGGCCGGCTGCGACAGCGCCCACCCCACCCACCTCTCCGGCAGCACCCTCTGCACCAGGACCTTTGGCTACAACACGGTGGATGCCGTGCCTGCGTACGAGCACTACGCCAACAGCAAGGGGGTGGGCGATGCCGGGAAGGAGAGGCCCTCGCTGGCAGACCTGCACTCCATTCTCAAGGTAACGGGGGGCTCGGCCGTGCCGCCGGCACCACCCAGCCATGCTGCGGNTGCCCCCCCCCCCAGGCGCCTGCGTGGTCCGGGACGCCTCGGGCAGCCTGAACGACAGCGTGGCAGTGGGCTCGCCGGGCTGCGAGGGACTGGCCTGCGGCTTCGGCTGGAACTTCACAGCCTGCGCCCAGCGGCAGAGCTGCCGATACGGGCTCAGCAACTACTACCAGGTGCTGCTTGGGGCCATCGCCCACCCTGGTCCCTGCTCTGGGCTGGGTTTGTGCTGCAAGGGACGGGCCCAGCAACCTGGGAGGCTCCTGTGCTGTTAAAGCACCCGTATAATGGGGATGCGCCGGGGAGCGTGTCTTCATCGGGCTTTTGGACACAGCTGGACTTTGCCGCCTGGATAACGTTGACGGAAAAGCACTGAGGGCAGCAGGATGGGGCCCGGGGGCTGGAAATCCCTTAGGACCAGAGTGGAGGTTGATGCGCTGGGGGTGCTGGGATTCCTGACCGCCTGGTTTCTGGGCAGAGCATGAGCATGGTGTCCGGCTTCGGCCCCCTCATCACGGCGGGGATCTTTGGTGCTACCCTCTCTTCGGCACTGGCCTGCCTCGTCTCAGCCCCCAAAGTCTTCCAGGTGAGGGGCTGGCATGCCCGTGTCCCCCAGCTCCCGCCCCTGAGCCCAGCAGCGGGCGATGCTCCTGGGCGTGCGCTCAGCTCTGCGGGGCTTTGCAGCCGTGAGCAGCCTGGGCCGAGGAGCATGCTGCCGTCGGCAGCGGCACGAGGCCAGTTCGGCCCTTGCTCTTTCGGGTGCAAGAGCCGCCATGGCGCTGCCATCCCGTGTGTCCTGTGAAGCCCACTGTCCCCAGTGCATCTCTCCCCGCAGTGTCTCTGCAGGGACCAGCTCTACCCTCTCATAGGCTTCTTTGGGAAAGGCTACGGGAGGAACAGTGAGCCCATCCGTGGCTACATGCTCACCTATGTCATCGCCATCGGCTTCATCCTCATCGGTAGGTGCTTGCTGCCCTGGCACCCTCCTGGTGCCTGCCGCCAGCCGGGTGGCTCTGTCCCCGCCGCCGACAGCTTGCTCTCCTCCTCCTCGCAGCTGAGCTCAATGCCATCGCCCCCATCATCTCCAATTTTTTCCTCTGCTCCTACGCCCTCATCAACTTCAGCTGCTTCCACGCCTCCATCACCAACTCCCCAGGTGCGCTGTGCTGTGCTGCGCCGTGCCGTGCGGTGGGCAGCTCGCCGTCCGGCTCCCCGTCCCGGCAGCAGCCGCTGTGTGTGTTTGCGTGCAGGCTGGCGACCCTCCTTTCGGTATTATAGCAAGTGGGCTGCGCTGTTTGGGGCCGCCATCTCAGTGGTGATCATGTTCCTGCTGACCTGGTGGGCGGCCCTCATTGCCTTCGGCATCGTCATCTTCCTCCTGGGATACGTCCTCTACAAAAAGCCAGGTGCGCAGTGGTAACCCGGCGCCAGCAACGCCCCGGGAGCTGTCTGGCCCTGTTGCTAATCCGTCTTCCCCATGTAGATGTCAACTGGGGCTCCTCCATGCAAGCCAGCTCATACAACATGGCCCTCAACTACTCGGTGGGGCTGAACGAAGTGGACGAGCACATCAAGAACTACAGGCAAGGGCGGCACGGTGCTGGGCACGGAGGGAGGGGGATGCAGAGCCAGCCGCGGCCACCGGCAAACCCAGGACAGCTTCGTGCCCTTGGCCACGTCCTCACCACCAACCTTGGTAACGAGGAGCCCTGGCAAAACACGGCTGTCTCAAATCCCACGTCTTTGCCACGTGGGCAGAGGTGGGAAGCAGGGCAAACCTTGCCTTCCCTGCCCCAGGCAGACGCATTGGTCTCATCTGATATAAAAAGACCAAAGAGCGAGGCCAGGCCCTCAGCCACGTGATTTTTGTCACATCCTAAAGATGCTTCCTACAGTTGCCACTGGCCAGGCATGGGAGGAGAGTCATGGCTCGTTCCAGAGAGGCTCGGTGCCCCCGGAGTACCAGCCTTCGCCCCCTTTGCTCTCCCTGCCCGCAGACCGCAGTGCCTGGTGCTGACCGGCCCTCCCAATTTTCGCCCAGCCCTGGTCGACTTCGTGGGTACGTTCACCAAGAACCTCAGCCTGATGCTCTGCGGCAACGTGCTGATCGTGAGTCGCCTGGGAAAGCCCGTTGGTTCCTTGTCCTGGGGGGTCCAGCCACCTGTGGGTGGTGGCCTGGGAAATCCAGATGCACCCTGGTGGGCTCACGGGGTGGGGACCGAAATGAGCTGCCAGATGATGAAATGGTTCGTCTGGAGGCCTCTTGTTAAGCAATATCGATGAAACACCGGGACATCTCCGTGGGCTTAGGGCTCCTCCTTGCCAATTAATTGCCAAAGCAAAGAGGCGGCAGGACGAGGCGGTTGCTCAGAGGATGGGGTTGGTCCCGAAGCCTCAAGAGCAATCGGGCACACGTGGTGCAGCAAACGCCAGCTCAGCTGCAGCCATGGGACCGCCGGCATCATGCGCGCTGGCTGTTGGCTCCCAGCGTTCGCTGCTTTTCTTGCTGCCATTGCAACCTTCCGTGCGTGCAGTGGTTACATCCGGGCCTTGCCAATGATTTGGGAAGAGAGGAGCTGGAGGTCCTTGGTGGTGAGACCACCAGCTGGAAGGGGCCGCCTGCGCCTGAGCCCCTGCCCCTGCTCCCCCCAGGGTCCGCGGAAGCAGAAGATGCCGGAGTCCCGGCTGACAGCAGATGGCCACAGCAAGTGGCTTACAAAGAGAAAGATCAAGGCTTTCTACACGGATGTGGTGGCTGAGGATCTGAGAAGCGGCGTCCAAATGCTCATCCAGGTAGAGCCATCCCTGGCCGTCGACCGTCAGGGTCCTCCCTCTTCTACCACGGCTCCGGAGGGAGTGACCCCCCCCCTCCCAGCCCCCAACCTCCAGGCATCACTGCCATGTGGGCTGACACCACCTGTGTCCAGCTGTCCCTGCAGAGGGGTCTCATGTCCATAGGCTGCTGGCCTTGGGAAGATGAGACCCAACATTCTGGTGCTGGGCTACAAGAAGAACTGGCGGACGGTGTCCCCGCAGAGCCTGGAGGACTACGTGGGCATCCTGCAGTACGACCACGCCGGCTCCTCTGCTCTCTGGGGACGCTGGCACCTGGCGGTGGCCCTGCGGTTGGGTGTGGGGACACTGCGGCCACAAGCACGGGGTCCGGCTGGCCTGGCAGCACTGCCCGACACGAGCCGGCCACCGTTAACTGCCTTCTCCTCCCTCCTTCCAGCGACGCCTTCGATTTCAAGTACAGCGTGTGCTTAATGAGAATGAAGGAAGGGCTGAACGTTTCCCATGTGATGCAGGCTCACGGTGAGCGGTTCTGGGCAGCCGGGGATGCTCAGAGACGTACCTGAGCCATAGGACACGCCAGCCGGCACCGTGTCCCCAGGCCAAGGTCACAGTAATGGGAGAACATCGCCCCTGGGCCAGGACCGAAGGGGACGGGGACAGCGGGGCGCTGCCCTGCTGCCCATGCTCTTCTCCTCCCTCCCCAGTTAACCCTATGTTCGAGGCAACGGAGCACCCTGAAGAGAACGGCACTGGCGGCAGAGCATCCCCGGGCACAGGTTGGTCCTGGCTCAGGGCTGCCTGGAGCATCCCCAGCTCCAAGGATTATTTTTGGGGAGCCGGGTTAGCAGGCACGGGTGTGGGTTTCGAGCAGCGAGGGGGAGCAGGGCTGGGACCAGGAGGAAGCGATGCCTTTAATCTGTGGCCGGCGTGGCCCTCGCCAACGCCGGGACCCTCTTGCCCCAGCAGCAGACCCTGCCACCTTGGCCAGCGAGCAGCAGGCGAGCACCGTCTTCCAGAGCGAGCAGGGCAAGAAGACCATCGACATCTACTGGCTCTTCGACGATGGAGGTAACCTTTGCCTTTGGCTGCTGCGGCTCTTCGCCGTCCGTCTGTCCGGCTAACACGAACCCAGCACCTCCATCGCGGTGCCCAGGAGAACTCGGTCCTTGCTGAATGGCGCCAGGGCATCCCTGGCAGTCACTCTCACAGAAGCGCTGGCAAGCCCGCGGGGTCACCGCAGCCGCGTCTCCTGTCGGGTGTTTTGGGGACAGGCCTCACGCTGCTCATCCCCTATCTCCTGGGGCGCAAGAAGCGGTGGGGAAAGTGCAAAATCCGGGTGTTCGTTGGCGGGCAGATCAACAGGATGGACGAGGAGAGGAAGGCGTAAGTGCTGGAGGCCGCTCGCGCCCTGCAGTCCCTCTTAGCCACGTGGCCGCCGCTGCCCTGACGGGTGGGTGGCAGGAGCTGCTTCCCCCCTGGAGCCCCCCCCAGGCTTGGCTGTAACGGGATCTGTGGGCTCCAACCTGGCTGCTTTGCCTCGCTGCTCTGAAAATCAATGTGATTGCGGAGTGGGAAAAACCCAAGGGCCAACCGAGGACGGCGGCGGGGCTTTCTGCCAGGATGGGTCCGTGCCGGAGCTGCCGTGCCCTGCTGATTTTTGGAAAACGTGTCCTTTTCCCTCCGGTAGGATCGTCTCTCTGCTGAGCAAGTTCCGCCTCGGCTTCCATGAGGTCCACATCCTCCCCGACATCAACCAGAAACCTTGGCCAGAGCAGTAACTGCCCCCCTACCCTTCTCCCCTGCCCCCAGCACCCCCGAACCCACCCGGGCCCCCTTCCCTGGCACCGTCTGCTTGTCTTGCAGCATCAAGAGGTTCGATGACCTGATCGCTCCCTTCAGGCTGAACGACGGCTTCAAGGATGAGGCCACGGTGAACGAGATGAGGCAGGGCTGTCCCTGGAAGATTTCCGACGAGGAGGTCGATAAAAATAGAGCCAAGGTAGCGCCGGTGCCAGGGCCGCCGTGAAGGGCCTCCTGCTTTTGAGGCAAAAATCAGTCTTTTCAGAAACAATTATTTGGCATTTGTCAACCCTCTTTGCTCCTCAGTCGCTCCGACAAGTGAGGCTGAACGAGATTTTGCTGGACTACTCGCGGGACGCGGCGCTCATAGCCATGTAGGTGCCGGCAGCGCTCTCGCGCCCGTTTCTTGCCCCATGGAACTGGTCCCTCTGGATGTTCCCCCCGGGCCCTGCATGGGGAGATCCTGCACAGACACCCCAGCACTGCGGTCACCGTGGGGAAAAGCCCTTGGAGGGCACCCAGGGGTCCGGCCCAGGTCCTGTCCGCAGTGGGGAGGATGCGGTGTTGCCCCGCTTTAGGGAAATAACCTGCAAATTAGCACCGGGTTGAGAGAGGGGGTGAGGACAGAGCTCGGCTCGCTGGGGTGGCCGGCGGGGGCTGCGCCTCACCCGGCCCCTTACTGCCACCGCAGCACGCTGCCCATCGGCAGGAAGGGGCGCTGCCCCAGCTCCCTCTACATGGCCTGGCTCGAGACCCTCTCGCAGGACCTGCGACCCCCCGTCATCCTCACCCGCGGGAACCAAGAGAATGTGCTGACCTTTTACTGCCAATAAAACCTCTGGGATCTCTGCCGCCTCGCGATGTGAATTTTTCAGGCCGGTTTCGATCGCGGGAGCGTGCTCGCCCAGGGGTGCAACGAAGGCGTGTGGTCACCAGCTCTCGGGAGACGCCCACCGCGCGCAGATGCCGCCCTCTCACAAAGGCTTCTTTTGCTGATCCCAGCCCTCGTAGGTTGTATATGGATACAAAATGACGCAGGCCCCACGGCGCAGGCACTGCTCCGGCCCTGGGCTTAGCCACAGCCACACAGGCGAGGTTTGGGGTCCCACGTGAGAGCAGCACGGGCACAGCGGGACCCCCACGCCTGCCCCGCTAGGAGAGCTCAAGTGGCAGGCAGGAGCTGACCCACCGCCTCGGCAAAGCTGCCATCCCGGGGTGAGAACGGCCCTGGGGGGACTGGAGGGGGTCAGCGCTGAGCCCGGAGGCTGCAGGGACACTGCACATCCGCTCGGGGACGCAGAGACTCCTGGCCTTGAAAGAGGCCGAGCCCCACAGCCGAGCAGTGGCAAGGTGGCACCTCGGGCTGCGGTGCCCGGCTGCGGGCGCGTGTCCAGCCCCTCAGGGAGGGATGCAACCACCCCCCCCCGAACTAGGGCGCTTCCCGGCACAGGCTGCCTGTGGCAGGAGAAACAGAAGCAAGGCTCACTTCCAAAAGCACAACCCAGGCCCCCTTGTCGAGCTGCAGGAGAAAAACACAACTTCATTCACCTCGATCGTTACAGAATTTACTGATAATCACCACCAGGATTAGAAGTGTCAGTAGAAAAAATAAATTTTACAGAGTTTTCTACCATACAAAGATAGTGTCGTTAGCGAGACAGGAAATGGGGCAGTATCTAACTCAGCCCACCGCCCAGGACATTTGCACACAGAAAGCTGGGCCACGCGTTGGCTGGAGCAGCGGCGTTTCCCCGGAGCGGGCGGGCAGCCTCTCTGCAGGGTGTTTCCTTGACCTACGCTCCCTGGCTAGGGGGTCGCAGCACTGCTCAGCCCGGGCCACCTCAGCATTGACGTTTTGGTGAGCTCTTTGCAGCTTTTGGCGAGTTTGGCTGAGGAAAGTCTACTGACATGTGCCGAAAACTGAAGTGATTCCTCTGCTCGCCTCGGGATAAAGGAGCGTAAAGGGAAGACCAAGCCGATGTGGAGAGAAGGGAGGAAACCGCCGGCAGTAACCGACCTGGTGCATCGACTCAAGACTACTCCTCCTTCCTGTCTGGCTCTGGTTTTACCACAGAGGGAGGCTGGGAAGGCAGCCAGGGGAGCGGAGGATGCTCTGTGAGTAGCGAGGCGACACAAAGAACTGATACGCGTCAAGACAAGTCAGCAGCTGATCGTTCACCTTTTATGCGAGAATTCCCTGAAAACTTCACGGCGCCTGGGCATGGAGAGGCGCCGCTGGCTCCAACCACTCAACTTCCAAACAGCAGCCAAGCTGCCAATTCCTCAAGTAAAGCAGAAACCCCCCACACCCCAAAACCAGACTTTGGGAGATCACAACAGGTAGAAAACAGGAGGTTTTCAGTTTGCCCAGCACTGAGTGATTTTATTGAGCAATTTTTTTTTCCCTATTTGTTCAGAACTCTTACCAGCCTGGCTCTGTCCCCTGTGCGCCTCAGCCCCATTACTGCATAGGAACCATCCCCAGGCCATGGCACGCTGATGAAGTGCTCTCCCAGGTGCAATCCGCTTAGTCTTTGCTACTGAGGGATGGCAGGGGGAAAGGGGAGCGCAGTGGGTGCCCAGGACCCTGGTTTCTAGCATCACCCAAAAGGTAAGGCCAGACCCGCCCAGTTCAAGTTCCATGAAAGAATTTTAATCCATCCAGCAAACTGCAGGAGAATTCATGTGGATTAAACCAGGCACTCCGGACACACGCTGTGCGTGCAGCCATTTAAAATAAGAGGCAGGAAGGGGGCAATACACCTAGAGAGATCATTATGCCTGCTTTTTCGCTGGGAGCAGAAGCGAAGGGAGAAGGAGATGCCCAGCCTTCCCCCAAGGGGCATGGCACGAGGAAGACTGGCTCTCTACAAGCAGCACAGTGCAGGGGGCGCTCCGAAGATCCAGGGCTTAGTATACGTTACACCGCTTGGACCTCAACTGCCTAAGGATAAGGAGTCACATTAAAGCCTTTCCTAAAATGCACAGCTTTATTCCCTGAATGAACATGGGCTAAAATTTAGAGTAATCTCAGTAAGTAGCTCCTGAGAAACACCTCTCTCCATCAGCTGTCAATGGACCACGCCGGGGAAGTTTATACGCAGAGAGAAGTTCTTTTTTGTGATGAACACAGGGCCCTGTTGAGGGTTGCTTCAGCACAGAGGACACAGGATTCATGGCAGATAATTGGCCTCAGGAAACGTTGCAGGCAAGCTGGTTTGGAAACCAAAGGAGCTCAGCAAAAAACCAGATGGGAGGCACGTCCTGTCCTTCCCTCGGCAGCACACACAGAGGTCAGCAAGGACCACAGCGAAGCCACGGCACTGGCTATACCGCCCAGCCCCAGCCTTGGGCTTCAACCTTGGCTTCCCCACGGGCCCCAAAAACCCAAGCCCCCAGCAGGCACCCAGCTCGCTACCGGAGTGCCCCAGCCACGTGGTGTGTCTCCGGGCAAGAGGGTGGGTCTAAGAGATAAGTTAAAAGGCACTTAGAACAAACCAAACTAAACCAATTCATTAGAGGAGAGCACACTGCCTGGCAGTAAGGGTTGGTTTGGGGCTGTGTTCGCGCGGCTGGTCCCTGACAGACACGGGAAGCACCCAGGCTCTTCCCGGGACCCTCGCAGGCATCCCACCCATGGGCACGCTGCAGGCTGGATGCTGAAACGGTGGTGCGCTCCCCCGCCCTGCACCCCAGAAGGCCCAAGTCACGACAGCCCAGCGCCAGCCGCCCAGCTCTCACCAGTGCAGCCGCTGCAGAAGCGGCGTGCTCAACCTTACGTAAGGCGGCCAGCGCTCTTTACAGAGCAGCGAAGATGCCCAATTCCGCCACGTTAACACAATCAGCAAGCAAAAGGAGAACGGAGGGGTTTAAAAATACGAGTCTCCTCCAGGGCCTCAGAAGGGACAACGCACGCTTGCACATGCACCCTGGGATTCCTAGCGCGGGCAGCGGGCGTAGCGTGCCTTCGGCTGCCCCTCGGGCAGAAGGTACACGGTGCCAGAAGGGCTTCAGCATAATAAAATTCACAAACACAGTGATTCTTTTTACACTGGTTCTTTCCCCTGCTGCAGCATCCATAGTCACAGCTCTCAGCCATAAATTTGCACTTTCATCTGTCTAAAATGATTTTTCCTTTTGCTGCTCCCAAACTCACTATGTCCAAGAGCCAGCATGAGGAAGTTGGGACCAGGCAGAAAACAAATTAATTTTCTCATTTTAAAAATTCACATTAAAAAAGCTTCAGGTTCACTGCAAAGCAGCAAGAGGTCAAAGCAATAAGCGAGCTCCAAAGACATCGCAGCGCTCTGTGGTACAGTTTCGACGCCACAACAGCCCGCGTCACACCTTAGTTTCGACCCATTGCCACAGTTCATCGCTGGTAAAAGGTATGTGGGCCTCCTCCTCCGGAAGCCATTTTCCTGTCCTCCAGCGAAACAAAGTTTCACTTGGCACTTAATGTTACCAAACAAGTAACAAAAGTCACCATTCTTAGCCTAATTTCAAGCCACTCTGGAGGCAGGAGCAAGCCTTGGCGTAGCCTTCAATCAGCGGAGAAAGCAAACGCCGAGGCACGCCTCCAGTCACACTCCCTTGTGATTTGTTTCGGAGACGGCGCAGGTGGCAGATCCTTTGCTCTTCCTTTGATCCGTGATCTCTAGCGTCTGAAGAAGGGCTACAGCGTGGCTAAAATCCGTAGAAACGAAACCACCACCACGCAGAATGTCTGGCCCACTCCTAAAATGAGGGCTTCAAAGGGAATCATTTTTTTCCCCGCAGCTCTGTAAACTCCAGCAATGGCAGCACCTGTGGAGAGCGGAAAAAGCCGGAACGTGAATGCGTGACAGCCACCATGAGACATGCAGGACGAAGGGGGAAGTCTCAGAGAACGCAAGACTGGGGCAGAGGACAGGGCAGGGGTCTGCGGGAGGGGGCACCGGCTGGTGGAAATGCCGGACTGGCTTTACCATGACAAACCTCAGCTGGTAATTAACATGTGTGGGCGGCAAGGGGTGAATCGGTGGGGAAACTCTGCTGAGGCCTCGGGAAGGTGTGGAGGCTGGGGCGGTTTGGATATGCTCTCGCCACAAGATCCTCTACGCCACAGCCCACGAGCTGCAAATACTGCCCAGTTCTGGGCACAGACACCAAACCCGTGAGCGGTTTTCCTCCGAGCGCTCAGGAACCCGGCAGCCCAGCTGGTTCTGCACCTCACGGGCGTGCTTGGTACCCCCGCCAAAGGGCTTGAGAGGTGGGATTGATACCGTAGAAAATTCCAGTTGGTAATTGGGCGATACCATGAATGCCACGACTGAATTCCAATTAGCAATTTAGTGTTGTTTTAGTTAGTCAAGGATACAAGAACCGGCTTGCTTAGTAGATTAGAAGAACATAGTCAAGCTGTCCCAACACTTAAAGATAGCTAGGCCCCAGCGCTTTCTTATCAGTTTTGGGGGGAAAACAAGGACTGCTAAATGCGCAGAAGCAAACTGGGCCTGCGCAGAAACAAAGTTCAACTAAAGGACACCGTGAGGAAGACTACCGAAGCCCACCCGGAGGATCAGCTGCGCACACGTGTCACCCATTGGCACATGTAAATAAGTTCCCGGAAAAGCAATATGTAACCGATATACGGGAAATCGCATGAACACGTATGCTTTGAACGTGTTTATGCTGAACCGACAGGGCACTTGGCAAGCACGTCCGGCGGAGCTGACCCCCCGCGCTTCCGGCGCCACAGCAAGGATCGCCGATGCCTGTCTCCAAACCAGAATACTGAATTTCCCGGCATCAGGACGGCCCAGTTCTTCCAAACGCGGGGCCAGGCGGGCGTACAGCCAAGACATCGATGTCCCCTCCCCGCCGGGGAACGCCGCGCTTCGCCGCGCTCCCGACGGCTGCAGAGCCACCGCCCCGTCGAGCGCCGCCCGTACTTGTCAGGATGCCGGCGGTGATGGGTCCCACGATGCCCATNGGGGCCAGGCGGGCGTACAGCCAAGACATCGATGTCCCCTCCCCGCCGGGGAACGCCGCGCTTCGCCGCGCTCCCGACGGCTGCA
The DNA here is from genome assembly GCA_013398225.1 of Steatornis caripensis. Lineage (NCBI taxonomy): Eukaryota > Metazoa > Chordata > Aves > Caprimulgiformes > Steatornithidae > Steatornis > Steatornis caripensis. The sequence goes on from VZSC01005116.1 coordinate 13,141, forward strand.
GAGCCACCGCCCCGTCGAGCGCCGCCCGTACTTGTCAGGATGCCGGCGGTGATGGGTCCCACGATGCCCATCAGCAGGAGGCTCACGGACATGAACCGGCCGTACTTGTGGTGCCGGAGCGTGAAGAGCGCCAGCAGGGCGGCCGGGACGTGGAAGGAGAGGGAGGAGACGAGGGCCCACAGGAAGACGCCGTACCACATCTCTGCGGAGAGAACGGCCGTGAGGCAGGCTCGGGCCGCGCGTGGCGGGAGGGCCCCGCTCCGAGCAGGCCGCGCCGCGGGGACGGTACCTGGGAAGGTGGAGAGCGGGCTGGAGTAGGTGGTGGTGCCGTTGCCCACGCGGGGCACCAGGCGGAGGCTGAGGATCTGCTGCAGAAGCCCCCCGCCACCGGCGCCCGCCTCGCCGCCCTCCTCTTACCAGCCTGGCTCTGTCCCCTGTGCGCCTC
>VZSC01005176.1:0-50365 GCA_013398225.1 Steatornis caripensis
GGGCCGGGGCCGGGGCACCGGGGTGTCGGGCTGCCGGCCCGCGCGCTGCCTCGCTGCCCTGCGGACGGCGCTGCGAGGTTCCCCGCTGGAGCGGGCCCGTTAGGCCACGTTCAGTGTTCCCTCTTGCCAGCGCCTGGCTCTCGAATGATTTTACGCTTGGCGTTGCTCTTACAGTATAGTGGTGTGCTCTCTTGCCCCCCGAATTCGTGTTCTAAGGCTTGGGACAAACGTCAGGTATTTAAAGGAGAAACACGTATGGTGGCGTATGTCGTGGCCACCGTTACTTCTGCAGACTATGGGCATCACGTTGTGGTTTTGGTAGGAGACAATACAGGGAGTATTGGAAGAAAAATAGCCCCCAGTGAGGGGTTTCTTATGCACCCCTGTATAATAAAGGTACTTATTTAAGAGATGAGCAAGTACTCAAATTCCTTTAGGAAAAACAAATAGCTACTTAAATCTTGCCAGTACAGCAGAATAAAAGCTAGTTGACGTTGGTAACATTAAGCTTCTATTCTTTTACTAGATCGATTCATTTCTTGGAGTGTGACTCAGGTAGCCAAAGTATTTCTTGCAAATTTTATTTTGATGCACCTTAATTGCTCAAGATGAGGAGTGACTAACAAGGTGTTACTGAAAAGCCATGTAGAAACAAAAAGTTCTTTGGCACTATCAAGTCACTGAAAAACTTGTGTTAAAGTTGGTGGTTTTTTAGAAGAAAAAATAACTCACAAACAAGGAAATACAAGAGAGAAAAGACAAATTCATGATGTGACATGATTTGCCTGAAAGCCAAGACAATTTCTGAATTAAGCCAAAACGAAAACACGAAGTGCAGAAAGAGCGCAAGTCGTGTGGGGACTCGCTCAGAAGGGGCGTTAAGAGGGGTGCTCCCTTGCCTGAGTTCTGCTAACGGCTGCCTTCCCCGATGCGAAAGCCATGTCTGTAGGGAGACACTCATGAAGGCTAAGCCAAGTTAAAGTATGCAAAAAAATATGCAAGTTAAAGTAGATGAAAGACTTGTATGCATCAAGTGATCCCAAGGGATAGACTAAAACAGACTAAGACAATTTCTGAGAACAGTTGCACAGAAGTTTAATGTGTTTTAACTTCTTCTTGAAAAATGTTTGCTTTTACTCATTGATTTTTTTTAATATATTTTTTTATCCCATAGTGATTTGCAAAGAGATAGTTGAACCAGCAACAGGGAAAGAATGAGATGTGTTACCAAGAAATGGGGAATTTTAATGAAGTCTTCCTGTCAGAGCACTGGAGAAGGGTGGGCTTGGGAGAAGCGAGTTACACTTGTTCCTTTGAGGGATCTCCAAGTTAGCGATCCAGATACTGCACTTACCAAAGCAAATCAGAGCTCAATTTTTTCCCACTCTTAGAAAAGGCAAGCTGAGGTTCTTTTTGTATAGAGACATGCAAAAAATTCATGTGTAACAGTGAGTAGCCAGAGTCTTCAATGCCTCTGACTGGCTGGCATGAAGATTGAGAGTGGGCCGAGTCTGTACATGACTGACAGAGGTGATCCGATAAATGGCACTGTCAGACCAGGACAGACACTTTGACCTATCTTTAATGTGGTCTGATCTGCAACATTTACTGGTCTTGATGTTTATATTAATAATACATTTTAATCTGCCTGTTCTTTAATTTTCTTTAAAATAATTCAGTATCTTATTTCCTAACTGTTCTACCCTTCACATTTTTATTATTTAATTGAAGAGGGGCACTGTCTTACGACTAAGTTGCGCAGGTCTGCCTTGCGGTTAAGTTCATATTCCATGATCTTTTTGGAGCTCTTTCTCAAGTCACTTTTATTACAGTAGGAAAAAATTACTATTGAAATAATGATGTTCCAATTCAATGAGAGATCTCATTTGTCTGCATTTAGTCGTATATACTAACTGCATTTCTCTTTCCATCCTCTCCCCATGAGCGGCTGTTCTAATGATTAAAATAGTCTATTAGTGATACTTACATTAGTGTATCGGGAGCAATTCAAGACATATAAACAAATGCCAGTCATAGTTTTTAATCTGTGATTGTTTATCATTATAGTTTCTAATGATACAGTATACATTCTTCAATGTCACAGAATGAGATTATTCGTGAAAAGCCAGCAAGCTCAGACTGCAGAACTACAGAAGCAAACAAATCCCCATGCCCTACCATGTATAATGTTTCAAGCTGCTTCATTTATGAAGTAAGACTCATTAACTGGGCAATGTACGGTAGCTTTCTCTTTAATTACAGAGTTTTATTATACAGTGGAATTATTTTTCAGAATGCAACTGTTTTTGCAGACTGACCTTTTATTATAAGAGAAGTTTCTGTCTAATGAAGAGAGGTAATTACAGCACAAAACAGACTTTTGACATATAGAAAGCTATTGTTACCAGGACTTTCCTAGTGCAGAATGTTATTTAAAAGAGAGCTTCATTTACATATTTTTTAAATTATAGAGTTGCGTATAAGTAGTAGTGATGTTGAGAGACAAACTAAGAAAAGCAGTGCTTGCAACTATCCGCAAATTGCTCTGTAGTTTCCACAGTAAATTGCATAATATATGTTGCACCCGACAGAACGGTTTGTGACAGGTAAATGAATGTTTGGAGAGGAATCGCTTTCTGACCTTCTGTCCAGTGCGTTTTAGTTTTGTTCCTTTCTTGTCTATTAGGATGTGTGACCACTTCCCACCCAGCACAGAAATCAGCCTTGACCTTTGCATGCCTAAATACAAGAGAGAATTTTGCTTGAAATCTAAAGCATAATAATTGTGAGGGGCATTTGTTCTGACCATCACATCAAACAGCTTGCTCAGCAGGATTTAAGTGTGATAAATGCCCTTGCCCCAGGTGGCTGATTTTTGCAGTAGAATTAAGCGTGGTGGTAGAGTTTGCAGTAGAGTTTGCTAGTTATTCCAGCTCTGAATCCTTACACTGCACTTTGTAAGCATTACTTTCTGACAGAGATGTCTTATTAAAATAAGAAATCTGTAAGATTTTGAATATTTAAATTATTTCATTTACTTAAGTAGGCTATTTGGGTATGCATTTTCTCACATTGAGAGCCTGAACTCCTTTAGGTTGATACTGGAGAAGACTTAAGCATTCCATGATAGGACGGAAGATTTACAAGAAGAAATAATTTTCTTTTTTCTTTTTTCTCCACTCAAATAGAAATGACAAGTAACTCAATTAGTCCATTTATTTGCCTTTTGAAAACATCAGATGGAGCAGGTTTTGTTCACAGTGTGTTTACAAAGGGAAAATGTGAAAGTTTGAGTAGAAGATTTGGCACTGCAGTGTCCCAACATCTGTCTTCAGAGCTCTCTTTAGGATCTCTGTCTCCTTAGGAGCTCACTCTTTCTAGGAGGAAAATGGGATGCTGTGATTGACTGTTCCCACAGTGTGAGTAGGAAACAGTTGAAGTTACAGTCAGGACACAGGTGGCAGGCTGCGCACAGTCTGTCAGTCAGTCACAGAAACAGTTCGTTAAAGGCAAATACAACCTCTGATACCAACTGGAAGTTTTTCTTTCGTTATCCCACAAGCAAAAATTGTGGCTGAATTTAGTGACAGAATTGTTTTTCTGTACCTTCTAGTATACACCCATGCATTTGTAGTGCAAAACTTGTTAAACTCTTTTCCAAGAGCAATTCAATTCATGTGTTTAAAAGATACTGTCCATCAGAAAGCATGTCAAAGGAAACCACTTTGTTAAGGGATGAGGTACATGCAATGCAACCAAATAAAGACAGTATCTGAAGCTTCGTAGAGCATTGCCTTCGCTTCTTGCCTTGTCTTACTTTTCACACCTTTGTATAGTGAGAAGCAGGGAAAAGTAAACCAAATCCTTTTATTAACTGTTCCTCACTTGAGAAGCTTGTATTTGTAACCATTTGCAGGTCTGGGTCATATAAAGTTTTATGGTTTTGTTCTTATATCTTCACCTAGAGAAACAGGAAGGTAAGTGGGAAAACCACTCCAGTGCTGCTTCTGTGTATTTTGAGTATAAGTCCAAATAACATTTATAGCCAAGTTATAAACCCAGGCAGATGGGGTTCTTAGGCTGCCTGTATTGTGTTGCTAACGATTGTCCCATTACCAGTTCTTAATGCAGTTGCTTTGTGGGTAAGATCATGTTTCATGATGTTGAGGGAACATACGGCATTTTAGGTTTTAAGTGTTTTTACTATATGGCATTTTACTCTTTTAAATGTTATTTTTCTTCAACCGAAGGAATTACGGTTATTCTCAAGTATAAACATTGCCAGTTGTTCCAAAAGCTCTGAAAGGCTTCTCATTGGTAATTAAATGAACTGCTTGAGTTAGTATTGTACTTTTCAGCCTTTCGCATTTAATTAACATTCAGATGGGAATTATGAACAATTTATATCTGTCAGGAAAAGACAAGACATAACAAATTGTCTCCGTGCAGATGTGAAATTGAGGCAACCTTAGAGAGACTAAAGAAACTGGAGCGTGATCTGAGCTTTAAAGAGCAGGAACTGAAGGAACGGGAGCGACGTTTGAGGATGTGGGAGCAGAAGTTAACCGAACAGTCCAATACTCCTGTAAGTAGACAATAATTCAACCTTTCATCTTACTTCAGAAAGTATTTGGAGCTTTGTCCACGTAAATCTAAAGACACACCAAGGAAATAGGCCTCTGTTTAATGTAGTTGTTCCTTTGGGCCAATTAAAGTCTATTTCATTGCGTCACTGCAAATAACTATACTATTTTTTAAAATTTCATCTAATACATTAGATATCAGATATTGCTGATAGTTCATATTGTGCCATGGGCACTTAAGTAGTTTGCCATGGACTAAATTACAGTTCTCAGCTTTAAAAGTTGATTGCATTCAATAAATAAATTTTTCAACTAGAAAGTTGTTGACTTTAATGGATGCAGCATTTGGTCTTAAATGCAAGAATAATTTGTTTCTTACAGAAGGCTTGAGAAACCTGTGTAGATTTTTTTTTATTGTTATTCTGTTCTTTTTCTTTGAGAAGAAGCAAATTTCCATTCTGTGAAAAAGGGGGTCAAAATTTGAAGTGTTAATTTAGGGCTTTGTTCATAATTACAGTTAACATACTTGTACTGGCCAGTTACTAGCCTTTAGATTGCCACATTTCTATTAATAAATTGAACAAAAAAAACTTCCTTGGATTATCTTGAATTTCTTAACGAACTATGATGCTCTTGACTACTGATTGGCAGAGGGAGGACCACAGGGTTAGTGCATGGCTAGACGTGTTACAACAGAATTGTTGTTAAGAAAAATACTGCATTACCTACTTGTTTTTAAAGCACTAGCCAAAACAAATACCAAATTGAGATTGCAGTAGCATATGATTTTTTCTTATGCACAATTTTACTCTACTTATAACCTTGATTCCAGCCGGACCCATTTACGTACAACTTGTTTTTAAGGCATAGCTTATTGCTATTGTTTGAATGAAGTTGCATTCATGTTCCAGCTGTGAACATGCAGTAATGAAATCATGAAGAATGAATGTTTTCATATGTGCAGATACTGTATGTTCTCAGTAGATAGCTGTATTGCCTGCTTTAACGCTTGCAGACTCCCAGTAACTGAGCTGTGGGCCATCGTCTATCCTGAGCACAGCATGAGACACAGCCTTAATGAGCAAATCTTTTCACGAGCAAGGCCCTAGGGTTTTTTATGCTGTACTTGCTTATGACTTCTACTTTTCACTTAGGGCTGGCATTGCTGAAAGAATAAAGCATTGTGCTAAGGCCTATTGTGCTAAGCATGAACTATCTTTCTGCATAACATTAACCCAACTCTCTTATTGCATTTAAATGCAATTTCTTCTACTAAAGAAATATAGGCTTGTTTTTTCCATAGATCTTTAGTGAACTGTTATATGGAACAGCTTTAAAAAAAGCTTTTGTTGGAAAAAATTGACATACTGGCAAAAATTGGCTTGTTTAAGCAGGACTGATTTTTTCGTAGCAAATGAGGTTCTACCAGGCACTGGTTACAAATACAGCTATATTTTAAATTCGTAGCTGTAAATCATTTGCAAAATATGCCTGGGTATTCTGTTTGCAAGCTGTAATACTTGGAGTCAAGTGGCTCCCTCCCTCCCTTGGTTCAGGGCATGTCTGCTCAGCAGTTATCACACTGGAGGATTGCAACAGGGAGCTGCGCTGCTACCTGGCTGTAAAAACAGTAGTAAAGGTACTGTAACCAGAGCTAATAACACATCTTAGGGTGCCCACTAGGCTTATACCTGGTTCTTACCCAACACTAAGGCTTGTTGTGTCTTAGCTGGTACTGTATTCCCTGCTGTATGCTCTGCAGTCACTTCTTCGTTTTGCTCTGCAGCAAAGACCAGAGGCCAGCAGGTGCTATTAAAGTGGCATGCAGGAGGAGAAACTCAAACCAAGTGAAAGGAGAACAGGGAAGCTGTCTCAGCAACTTGATTCTCCAGTGGTTTAGAGTTGGTAGAAGCTTCGTCCTGCCATCCTGTGAATGGCGGGCTGCACCTAATCCAAAGAATAAAGCATAGCTTTACACACATCAGCATGAGAGAAGGATGAGGCCAGTCTTTAGACCACTTGTGTGAAAGTAGTGTTTCTTTCTGCTCTTGTTTTGACCCAATTTCTGCTGTGTCTTATACGACAGACACCTTTGAGTTTGATCTCTGCAAATTCCCATTGTGCAGAGCTCCAAGAGCCTCTTGCACAAGGGAATCTGGAGCCATTTGGAGGGGTGAAATGTATCCACAGCTGTAGTGAAATGGGAGAGTTCTTTTGAAAGAGGACCTGAGTTTAAGAAGGGACCGTATGTAGCTAACCTGAAGCTCATATTTAGAGGAAGATGGTGAGCAAGACAGGAAATCAAGATATATACCTGTGGGTGGTCATTTAAAAACAGTGGCTTGTACAGAGATTGGGGACCCCAGCCATCTATAAAAGTCTCTTCGTGGTAGTTGTCATATGCAGTGCGACACCAGAGGTAGGTCCTATCTCAAAGAGCGCCAAAGTTCTCCAGATGATGAGATGGCAAAATACGGAGGAAGTAGATTATACTTTGCAAAATGAGCCACAGTTACGGCCCATTCGCAGCTTACTCACTGCCAGGCATTGCTCAAACACTGACCCAGAAATGTGTTTTAGAGAAAAGCTGTTTTGCAGCTTTGTTGATTTTTATGGGGGATTCTTTCCATATGTCAAGGGTTGCTTTTCCATGGATCTAAAGTGACTAAAACTCCAGTAGCTGATGGAGGAACTACCTGGCACTGAATTGTGTGTGCTGGGCATCTTGTTTTTGTGGCTAGATCTTGTTTTTAAAATACTCCTTCTCTTTATCAGTAGGAGCTTTTGGTGTCTTTTATCCAAGTAGCGCTCTGGTGATAGTGTAATTTTTTTTTCCTGTACAGCCAGGTGTACAGAAGCTTAGCTGCAGGTTCTTTCATCACTTAGCCAAAGGATGCATGAAGAGTATTTAGGGCACCACATCTCCCCAACATACTAATTTTACTTTCGTTTCTTAAACCATGATCACTAGCTTTTGTTACAATGCAAATAGAAAGTCTAGGTAAGTAGGGAAAACTCAAGAGGAACAAAAGACAGATGCTGTCCTTTTTAAAGATAGATAATTTGTCAATATAAGTGGTTTTGCCAAGAAATGGGCACTCTTTGAGCAGCCTGGCCATGAAGCCTCCTGTGTTACAGACCAGGGCATCACCGTAATCACCCCTGTAGCCCATTGTGACCAACTGCTGTTGACTCTTCAGTCAGTTTTCTGATTAGTTAAGATGTGGAAAGCCATGAATTTTGGGAAAGTAGTTTTGCAGACAGCTTTGGAAAGAAAGGCTGGTTCAGGTGTGCACATACAGCTCCTTTGCTGTTGCTTTAGTAGGTAGTTTAATTTGGGATGAAACTCCTGATTTTTACTTCCTGTGGAGAACAGGCAAGCATGTCACAGAGGTTACTAGCCTGGCCACTCTGAAGATGCATTGATCATTATTTAGCTAGAGAAGACACATTTCATTTGTTATTACAAACACACTGGGTCAGGAAAACACCATTACCTGTAGGTGAAGAGTAAATCAGTGGAGATTTCATATGACGTACAACCAAATGGCAGGTGTCTATTGATATAACAAAAAAAACCCCCAAACCAACCAACCAAACAAAAAGACAACCAAGCTGAAGCAGCTGACCAGCCGACCAAACAGCCCCTCTTCCGCTGTCTGCGTCTCCCTGGGACAGCTTCCAGGAGCAAGGTGCTGGTGCAGGCTGGAGGCCAGTTCCCGTGTCCTTTGCATTGGTGAGAGGCTCATTTCTGATTGCGGCCGTCGCAGGGTGACTCTCCTCTCCTTTTGAGCATACGCTCAAAACCAGTCTTTGCACAAATAATACTGCTGCTGTTATTTCTGATATTTAGAGAGCTGCTACTTCTGCACCAAACTTTTGGAGCTTGTTTCGGTTCTCTGATCTTAATGTGCTTTATTCTTCAACCCTGAAAGGTTCAATTAAGCAACTCAGACCTCTGTTGTACCTGCATTGCCTTGGGAGCCAGTCCACCTGGCTGGGAAATGCCACATTCTGTTTTACGCTGTACAAAATGAAGGATTGAAGGGTTTTGAACCTTCTTTTGTCATGAAAGCTCTGCTACCTGTGGTTCTTGCCATGCAAGTCAGTGATTTTGCACTTTCGTTTAAGAACAATGACCCCAGAATGAAGCTGTCTGGTTTAATGAATTCTTACTTGATCTCCGTGTTTAGTTTCACTAATCGTTGTGCTTTCTGTTGATTGCCAACTAATCTGGTGGTGTCTTTTTCCTTGATTTTTAAATTGGTTCTAACTTTCACTTTTGCTCTGTCCTTTCCTCCTTTAAATAGTTTTTCTTACCTCTTGCTGCAAGAATGTCTGAGGAGTCTTACTTTGAATCTAAAACAGAGGAGTCAAACAGTGCAGAGATGTCATGTCAGATCACAGCAGCAAGTAACGGGGAGGTAGCTGGCATGAACCAAAGTCTGAAGGCCTTGATGATGACGGGCTTTGGGGATATCTTCTCTCTGAACAAAGCAGGATCTGTCCTGCATTCTGGAATGCAGATAAACATGCAAGCCAAAAAGAATTCTTCTAAAACCACCTCTATGAGAAAAGGAAAGAAAATCAACATGGCTTTGGGTTTCAGTGAATTCGACTGGTCAGATGATGATGATGATGATGATGATGATTTTGATGACACAGATGATAGCAGCGAATGAAATCAGTTATAGCATTAACCCTGAAATCGGTTTTAGCGAAGCAAAACAATAAAGTTTTAGAACAAGAATCCTGTCAGTTTGGTCTGTTTAAATCCTGTAAAAGAAAAAAAAAGAAAAAGTGAGACATTTTCCAGGCTGAACATGTTTGTGTGTAGAAAAGACATGTTGTTTTTGTTTAGACTCTGCTGACTTATTTCTGCTTTGATGAAATTTGGAACTCAACTTTCCAAACTAATTGAGATTATTATGATTTTAAGAACCGTGATTATATATATAATTCTTGATGCCTGATTACAGAAACTATGGCGTGATAAACTTAAGACCTGAAAACACTGGGAGAAACTTCAATGCCTTTAATGCCATTAATGTACTTCAAATTTTTCTTTTGTGTTTTTGTCATTTCCTTTACCCCTTTAATTGTCAATCATACGAATATACGTGTACTTCCAGATTTGCTGTTCTCTACAATCCATTCTTTCTTACCATTGCAGTGAAGGGGTCTGCCGTGTTTCTAATTTAAAGCCTTTTTCAAGGCATCATTGTGGGAAGTCACAAATGCGTTTCTAGGAAGGGAGAAGCTTGGTTGAGGGGAAGAGAGGGGCTAGTTAAATACACAGTTTAAAAACTGAACAGCAGCAGAATCCAGATAATCCTTATTAGTAGATGATTTGTATAAATATTCTTTTTTTCCTCCCTCATGTGTACGTGCATGTGTATATAATTCACTCTAGCAAAGCGAACTGCAATCAGACCTCTGCATCTATTATCAGATACTGTGATCTAGAAGCTAATTTTCAGTTATGTTGATGTAAATCCAGGAAGCCTCATTAACTTTGATGGACTTATTCTTGTACCTTAGAGTAAAAATCGGTGTTAGTAAATTTTCATTCTGTTCCATCTCCTAAACCTTACGTGCTGCCCTTACGAAAGGACAAAGAGAAGCCGCAGTGACATTTCAGCTTGGGCCCTACCACTGTGGTTTATGTTAAATTCTCTGTGATGGAGGTAACATGAAGAATATTTACTAGTCTCTGCGTACCTGTTTTTTGCAGCTAAATCACTTTTAAAGTATTGCCACTGCTGTTATGACTTACCATAAAACTCAGTGTGTAACAATCTGCTGCAGTAATTGCCTGCCAGGCACTTATGTTGAGAGCAGTGAGTACGTTTCTCCTGATGACCCCTTTATAGTGGTGATGCAGAAGGAGGGAGGGAAACCAGCGCGAACACAAATGCAGGTTAGAAAGGAAGATGATGTAAAATATTTGCCCAAGGAAGAAGGGCAGCATTTCAAAAGAAAAACGTTACTGTCTAGTTCAGCTGTAGTGGGAATAAGCCATCAAAATTCCATTCTCAATTACTGGAGGGGTTTCTTTTAAGAAAACTTAGGGTTTTTAGTGGCTTCTTTAATTATAGGCTTGCCTGTTACACAGCTCTAACCTACATATTACGGTGAGTGTTTTTGTAGATAGCTTAGAGAAAAATGGATACATTAGACAACAGCAGGCCTGAAATCATTACATGTTCACTCAACAAAAGAGAAAGTTCTTTGAAGGAGTTTTTCTGGAGTGACGAGTGTGCGCCTCTTTGAGTTGTGAGAGAGAATTGTTTTATCCTTAAGCATCAGCACTGGTCTGGTAACCTGTGAGGCAGTGAGTGCTGTGCTTCGAGCTGGCTGACTCCACTCAGTGTGCATAGGATTAGGCCCTCCAAGATACTTAATTTCTGTTGGATGGCATTCCACATTCTGCCTTCTTCCTAACAGGTGCAAATCCATTGGGTTGAAGCTAACCCTCTTGGGAAGCTTTTCTCATGACAGAATTGTAATTTAAATGATGTGATAAGTTTACAGAGTATCCCAAGGAGAAATTTGCTCCTTTAGCACAGGTACGGATGGCTTCTTAGGTCCACCAAAGCAACCTAATTTTAGGAAGAAAAGGGGACATTGAAGAGCAAATAATTAAATGGAGATAAGAGCAAATAGGCTGTTTCCAGTGCAGATTGGTATTGTTTTTATAAGTCTACATCTGCTAACACCCACAGCAGTGGCGCTATTTTTGTAACTGCCACTTTGCACCCAGGAAAATTTGATGGATTCGTGTAATCTAATATGTGCACTTTAGATTTTAAGATGTATGTCATTGTGCATAAATTTCTGTACCACGTAAGCAGTGTAGGTTGTACAGCTTTAACTGAAAATGAAATTTGGTTCAGTACATTTAGTATTTAAAAAAAAACTGAAAAAAATCTGTCCCTAGCGTTCATGTTTTGCACTTTTTTAGCATCGGACATTGAGAGCACTTCAAGCACATTTATATTTGCATGATTTTTAACTGAATTTGTAAATCCAGTCATTAATCTTTACAGAAGTAAAAATAGTCTTTAAGTGGTATGACACAGGGTTTCATAGTTGCAAAATCACAAGATCTAAGTCTGTCTTCAAGGTTTTGTGCTTACTCAGGCACGTAACTTATTTTGGCAAAGTATCATCCGAATTTGGTAGCTTGCTCATCTTCTGCTATCTACTCAGTTGCCTTATTTTTTAATGAAACAAGCATGGATTATTTTTTCCTCTTTCCCTTTCTTTCCCCATACATTATTTGTCAAGCAAATTAAGCTATATTAAGGACAAATTTAAACTCCGGTAAAATTTCCCTGCGTGTTGAAAGTAGCAAAGGCAGTGCCTGAATTGTAGAGAAGGTGATAACATATAACAAACTCTACCAATGCAGTTCCCTTGAGATAGTGTTATACTTAGGATATTGGCTATGCTTGTTAAAAAATAATGGTATTGATTGCATTTTTCCTTTCCTGTGATGACTTTCATGCCAGATGTTTCCAGTTTACAAGCCAAAAATCACATGTGAGAATCAAGCTGTGTTGTTTCTGCCTTATATGCTTCTCACTAGATAAAGGTTTTGAAAGTGGCTCTGGTGGGCAGGTATGTTGGTTGGAGGAGGTCAGAGTATTTCATCTTCCACACCTGATTTTGCTCTGCAGTGCAGCCCAGTCTGTATTCTACCTGTATCATCACCAGGGTATATAGAGCTTGACAGCAGGTCACAGCCACGCAGTATGTCAGCTTCTGAAAGCACTAACCAAACCCAGAAGGTGTTTCTCTGGCTGCTCTGGGCTGTGAGCAAAGCCACCAAAAGCCTTCCCATGCCTCGTACACCTCTCAGCTCGCTAGTCCCCACCAGGCCGTTTGTGATCCCAGTTTCCTCTACCTTCCGTAAAGCCCTGGAGGTGTCTGCAGTAAAATAATATTGCTGCATTTGACAGAGGGGGAAGGTAAGAATCAGACCTGAACCTCTCATTTTTACCAGGCTGTTGTATTGCCAACATTGACTTAGATGGGTAAATGGCCTGAGAGAAGAATGGCGAGGATGGGCTCTTGGCTTGCTTAAAGGTACAGGGTGAGCTGACAGACAGATGTCCAACTCCCTTTCTTTTCCTTCAGTAGTGGGGAAAAAATGGAAGGGGGAATTAATGGAGGAAAACCTTTGATCTAGTCATTTTTGTGACGATCACACTACTAATTCCTTGGAGTAGCAAGTGTCCTAAGGTATGGTGTGTAGGTGTGCTGTGTCCCCGGACGGTTGTGTGCTGCCTCACACGGAGCTGGTCCCCTCTAGGTGGGAAGGGCTTCTAGGAGGTGAGGTCTAGCACACCTCCTTGTCACGCTGTCGTGTTCTTGACGTGTCATTTGTTTGTTGTTCCAGTGGTTTTGTTAGATGTTGATTCCCTTTCCTTCTGGGTTTTAAAGTGGTTATTCTGAGTTAAATATTTGATGCAATAATGATTTATATTGGTATTAGCAGTAGCAGTAAATCCATAGTGTGCATATAGCTGTTAAGTATTCAGCAGCATTACTGTGTGTCTTTAGTACTGTAGTTCCTTTTTCTGTAATCAGGCAGCTTTTACAGGTTTTTAATAAGACCTCTAACTTGACAGAGGTTTTAACTACAGTCCTAGGTAGAATGTTCAGGTAGAAAAATAAGTCCATTTAGTAATTTTCACAGCCCTTAAAATGCACTGGTAGGAATCTGGAGGAGAGACCTTTCCCTTTTCCCCCAGACTTCGACTTGGTGTACACTGTAAAATCTGCACAGAGATTTCTGATGTGTGAAGATTTTAATTTTAAAACTGTAGAAGCAACAACATTCTTTAAACATTTTATATTGTGTGCTAAGTATTCATATGCCTTTTAAAGTCAGATATAGTCCACTGCATTTCTTGCTTTTGCACTACTGAAGAAGTTTTGTACTGAATACTAGGAGTCAATGCTACTTACACTTCAAGTGTGAACCGATGAAATTTGAATAGAAAATATTTTCATAGTGTTAGAAAACTTCATTTTCCCTTCTGAAAAAAGAAAGCTGAGCGCAATGCCTGTGCCAAACCTCTTGTGCTGTAAACTGCATATATCATTTGTGTGGAAGATGCAATGTTACACTTCTGTGTGGTAAAACCTTGCAGCGTCAGTTATTCTCTTTATTGCACTTGACATATAATGTCTTGTTTTATTCACACTGTGGATTTGATTTTCCAGTGTAAAACCAAAGCAAACAAACAAAAAGAAATCATGCAATGTATTCAATCTCCTCGATTGGTGTCATAAACTTTCTTTTGATGTGAACTTTTTCCTTTGCTTCTCTTTGTTCCGAACTTCTATTTTGCAATAAACATTTTGACAGTAAATTTTACGCATCTGTGTCCCTGTGTAAAATGCTGGTGTTTCAAGAGGTTCCTTATTGTCTGCTAGTTTAAGTAACTTTTTGTATTACTCACTGTGTGACATTTCTCCTTTATTCTCCCATCTTTTTTAAAAACAAATGAAATAATATAGAACATATTCTGCCACTGGTTATATTTAAACATGGGAAAAGCTGAAAAAATCAGCTGTGCAACTGAAAATGCAATATTTGACTTCTGCAGTAAATGCTTCAGTTGTACAAATTATCACACCAGCCTCCTCCCGCAGCACCAGCCGGTTTGACTATAAGTACCTGCGAAAGGCACAACGCACTGCCTTCCTAAGGATGTTTACGATTGCCGCTTGCCCTGCCTTGTGCTTAGGTGTTGCCCGCAGCACTACTTTTGCCCCACAGCGTCCTGCCCAGGCTGCGGGTAGCTGTTAGCATAGGGAATGCCTGACTAACAGCAGGTAGGTTGAGAAGATTGGCTGGAAGTGTGGTGTGGTAGAGAGAAAAAGTTGGGAAGGTCTCTTTTTTCTCTGGCAGACGTGTCTTCCCCTTTGGGGAAGCAGTGGGCGAAGGGATGGGTTTGAGGGTCCGCCAGGTCCTCCTCACAGAGGTGGCTTCAGCTGGTTGCATGGATGGTTTGTGCCCAGCAAGGTTTGGCTGAGACGGTGGTGGAGGAGGAGGAAGAGAATCTGAAGAGTCCTCAAGGTTGGGTGGACAGCAAAAAGACATAGATACAGAGGCAGAAGTCGAGGGGTGTCGGGTAGTCACAAGTCCTTCAGTGGGAGTTTCACGTGGATGCTGCAAAGGGTGTTTCACAGCGGTGGCTGAACGTTGTGAGTGGATTACACCAGACCCTGGTCTTGTGCTTGGAGAGCCAGGGAAGTGCTCCAGCACGTAGCAGGCAGCTCTGCCCTGGGACTCAGTGTCCAGCTGGAGCAGGCAGGGGTGAGTGCCTGCAGAGGGGGGGGCATGCTTGGCCTGTGGGTGGGGGCTGGAGAGCTCGCGGGTGGGTGGCAGGGCTCGCTGGAGTTCATAACAAAGCCTTGGGGGCTGGCGGGTAAAGGAACTCAGTCTCTTGTAAGTCAGTGTTATGTACCTCAAATAAGTTTGCAGCTACATCATGGTATTAAGCCTTTGGGAGACCCTGACAGCCTAAATACATACGTACCGGTTAATGTTAACCCTTTGGCCAGATGAAAATGCCAAGAAGGTGAAGCTTGGGATGCCATATGTTTGAATGAGCAAAATGGCAATCAGTATTACAGTGACATTTTCTCCTGTGTCAGTTACCAAATCATTCCAGAATTTCACTTGACGCAGCCGTTCTCCTGTGCAGCCTCCATGGTTTCCTTGTGCTTCAGGAGCTAACACCACCTCGGGTACAACACGTGTGCCCCGCGCGGGCTGCAGCACTGGAGGAGGCTGGGAAGTGCTGCGCTCCCCCAGGCTCGGGAGCAGTTGCGAAGCGTTGGCAGGCACCAAAAGAGGCTTGTCTCTACAGGAAGAATAGCCACAGTGGCATGACTCCAAATACTGCTTTCACTGCTGCCTAGTGACAGTTTTCCTTCCTTTTGCAGAAAATACCCATCATTCGGGAGAGAGTCGTAATCACAGCGTTATTTTCATTGCAGAAATCAGGTAGTACCAAAGCAACAGTAAAAGCAAAAAAAAACTTCCCGTAGTGTCAGAGCTGAGAGGAGAGGCAGCTAGAGAGTCCCTCGCCATCGGATGGTTTACTTTTGCTTCCTAAATTGTTTCTACTGGAGATCTGCTGATAATTTTATCTACGTAAAGCAGTGGGATAGATTTAGCACTGCCACCGTGCTGCTGGAGGCAGCCCATGGTCAGTGTGAATCCAGGGATTCAGTACTGTCAGTATGAGAGTTGCAGCCTAAAGTCTTGCCCTTTGCAGGGGAAAAAGAAGCAAATAAAATCGTCCACCAGAGTAGCATTTGGAGCGGGGGTGGGGGGGAGAAAAATGGTCAGACGGTTTTCTTTTCAATTCGTATCTCTCACACAGTTGCTGCCCTCCTTTGATATTTGCGCATGGACCGAAGAAGATGTGGTGAGTATTTTGTGTTAATGTGGCCAGCGTTGTGCTGCTGGAACTCTCTAACAAATTGCGGTGGGTATGGAGGGAGGGAATGCTGGATCAGAACATATAGGTGAGATTTTGCTGCTATTTGTTTGGTGAAACTTGTGTCCCAGAAAGGCTTTAAAATGACCATGAGTAAATTAAGGACCCGAGTAACCTTTATAAAACAGCCACGTTCTCCAATGTCCGGAAAATAATTTGTGCTGGGAGCTGTCAGCAGCCAAGAGGGCATTCCTGAGCGATCATTTAAGGAGTGTGGAAGTGCTCCAAGACCTGTCTAAGCCAGACTTGTCCTGGAGAGGACAAAATGGGTTTGAAGGTTTTATCCCACTGTGTGCCACCCGAATGGCAATTAACTGAAAGAAAGTTAAGGAGGTTTTAAGGGATGTGGAATCTCCCTTTGGTATAAAATAACATCACTGAGTGTTTTTTACCTTCTTACTCAGTTAAAAGGCTACATAAGAAACATCGATGATGTTTCTCTAGCATCGTGATGTGCCATAGTGATTGTAATGTCTCATCTGGCACCCTCCTTGTGTGTTGTGCATCATGGTGTTGTTTAGCTAACATTTACTGAAGGGCCGTCTGGAAAACCAGTGCAAAAGCCGTAATAGCCCTGGCTCCTTAACCTCAGCCCTTTTAGTATGTTACAGATCGCTAAGCTTTTCCTTTGGTCATATCTGTTGTTCTTCATAGCAATAAAGCGAGGAAGGTGGCTGCAAAATAGAAGGCAGTTTTAAAAAGCTAAATAAAAGTAATCACTTGCATTGGTGAATCTTGAGTCCTTTAACCCAAAGTTAGATATATTTTAAAATTTTGTTTTGAAAAAGAATGCTTACTTGTAAACTCCAAGTAACTAATACAAAATTTTGTTAATGTGAACTTCAAGACTGATTCCTCTTTTTTTGCAGTTTTTCTGGATGCAACAACTTACTAGAAAAGGTAAAAGCTGTTCACATGTACCTTTGTATTCACATTTATGAATATGTATACATTTGCTCATCTTTTTCTCCCTCCAGTAAAGCACCCTATGGATTTCTGAATAATCTCTCTTATCTTAAGGTGATGCTTCTGATGAAATGATTGTATATGCTAGCTTGTTTAAGGAACATCATATCACTGGGAAACGATTGCTTCTTCTAGAAGAAGAGGATTTAAAGGACATGGGAATTGTTTCCAGAGGACACATCATCCATTTAAAGGTACTTACAGCAATAGGTTATAGTGTAAATAATAATGAGGGGTCTAGGTTTTTTTAGTAGTATTAACAACAAAAAAGTTATAAAGCTAAATAGAGAACGCATTTGGTATAAAAAACCCCAGAGTTAAGGTTCCTATGGATCTAGAACCCAAAGCAACCCGAGCATTTTATAGGGCATGAAAATGTGCTGTGGTCTTTATACTCCTCTGCAGTTCTTGGTTTTCTTGTGGGCGGGACTGTCAGTACTGCTAAAGATTTGCCTAGGAGGGCCATTCTCCTGGCAGAAAGCTTTGGATATCTTCGGAGAGGGTTATCTTCCCAAAGATTTATCTGTAGCTGAGGGAGGAGCAGATATGAAAACAGTTATTTGAGGTGAAATACCTGGACTTCTCAACTTTCACATCTCACCTATAGCTTAAAACATACTTTGACTAATATAACGAAACTCCATTGGACAACCTTAAAGCTGGTTGATGGCCAGATTGCTTTGCTCTTAATGCTTTGTTTCATGGTGTTTTAAATATCTAATGTTCATAGTGGGTTAAGAAAATCATAGTCTGGAAAACATGATCACAACAGCGGTAGTAATACTAATACTGTAGCCACAGGGAGAGTTCAGTTTCCTGGCAGTCAGCTTTGAAGAATGATTTCTCTAAAAGCAGCATTATAATTCTGTTGGATCTCAAATGATTTTATACCACAATTTACTAGTAAAGAGATACTTGTATCCTAATTACTAGTCCTGCAAATTTAGCTTTGTAAGTCACACAGATTTATTCCCCTTTAGCTCATCAGCCATTTTTTACGTGCCACACATCATTACTGATATATTTAATTTACATTTCCTACAGGGAAAATTATTGAAACTTAATAAAGTCAATAATGGCCAAATGAAAGATCTCAGTTTCCTGGGTTGATTGAGCATAAATAAAAACAACCAAAACATCCCCCCGAACATCTCTTTCTCTGATTAAGCAGATCTGATTCTGAATGCGAAATGGGGCCGATCTACCACGACAGTTTGCAGAACAGGGCTGTATTTTAAACTCTTCTAACATGCGCTAATGTATCCACAATGGAAAACACAGTGCACACAGAGTTGCGCTGTTTTACATGCTGGTATTTGCAGTATGAGATACTGAATTAAGTCTCATCTGATCTTGTTGTTTTTTTGTTTTCTAGACTGCTATTGAGAAGTTAACCCATGACTACCTAAATCTGTTTCATTTTCCACCGTTGATTAAGGCAAGTCTCACTGTTTATGTAAGAAGTGGTTCTCGTGCTGATATGAATATTTTAACGTTCTCGTGTCTCAACTTTCCTAGCGTTAGCGGGAGGGCGAAGCAGCAGTTCCTGCAGAGGGTTGTGACAAATGCAGAGGGTCAACAGCAGCGATGGGTCACAACAGGACAAGCTATAGGATAGTAAGAGTTTTTTTCAAGGAGGCTCTGAGATTTAATTATGGAACTGGCAGTACTACATCAAAAGACTACTGGTTGCGATTCTTTTGCTGTCGTTAATCAGAAACTACTCTGAAGAGCCGTTCCTCTGAACTGGTGCCACCAACTGCTCACCACCGAAGAATGGCGGACCCCTGGCCTGGAATGAGCCCATCGTTCCTCAGTTTGTTAGTGTTACGGGAGAGAAGGATGATTTATAATGTCTGGTCACCCTTGTGTTAACCTGTTGGTTTTCTGGTATGAGTAACAAGAGCCATGCAGTAGGCAGACAGTGTTTCAGAACCGCAGGGTTGCCAGTGCAGATATTTGCCTGATTTAATTCAGTGAGCTAATCAAGCAATTCTGGACCCCAAAGCCTGAAGCAGCTTTTTTAGTCATAATTTATTGCACAGCTATAGAGTGAAATCCACTTAAAGTGAATTTACATACAGCAAAACTCTGTTCCCTGAAGGGGAAAATGAAAGTCAGGGCTTCGCCGCTGTGCCGTGCTGGCTGCAGTTCCAACGGCAGTGGCTGCCACGATGCTCACAGTGGCACCGTGCCATGCTGGAGCAGCTCAGCCAGGAGCAGAAATCACGCAGCGTCTCCCAGGTGCCACCCACTGCATGCTGTAAACCCATGCAGAAGCCCTGGCGCCTCTTGGGGTGCCGTGATCGGGGCAGAGTGATGCCTCCTTCCTGCTGCCTGCCAGACTTGCAGCATCTGAAAGGCAAACCTTTCTGCCAACAAAGGCCTTGCTCCTGTCTCTCAGGGGTTTGTGGTAGATGTGAAGTCTCACCTTGCCTTTTTTTGACAGGATTCGGCAGGTGGAGCCGAAGAAAACATAGAGAAAGTAGTGAACCTTGAACTCGTTTTTGGTTATCACTTGAAGCCAGGAAATGGTCCAAAGGTAAGCTGGGAGTGGTAGATCGATTGGTTTGGTTAACAGTCACTACCCAGAGGTTCCAGTATCTTCTGGACACGATAATTTGCTGTGAGAATCCTCTTGTTTTAGAAAGTGCTGACCAAATGTCAAAGTGGCAGATGGGGCTGCATTGGTGAGGGAGAACTGCACCCCAGAGCGGGTGAGGAGGAACAGAGTGGCACAGAGAGCTTTGACTGAAAGCTTTTGTTTCCTCGTGTACAATTTTTTTAACTGTCATTTTTGTAATTCGGGCTTTCGCTTTGTTCCTTTTATCCCAATGGGTGTGAAATAACAATCCATTTATGCAAAAAACCCCATTCACAGTTGAGCAGTGCTGTACACCAGATGTTAGCGGACAGACTATTACTTTCGTCTCAGCAGAAAGGTGGTGTCTTTTTATGCAACCAAGAGGAGTTTGGAAAATACGTGGTATGCATGGCTGCTGGCTGGGGAGGATGGGACTGGTCCTGCTAGTGATTCTGTTCACTCTTGGTGCTGGGGAAGGAGGGAGGAGTAGGTGCAGCACACTGCAGATGGCAAAACTACTGTGCAGCGGCTGGTAAAAGGCAATTACCACCATGCCACATCCTAATCAAACCTCAGCTCTAAGCTGAGCTGGTTCAAGGATCTCGTTACGCCCTATGTAACAGGAGCGTTGAGAACTCCAGATGTTCCAGCAAAGCATTTCCACCACGTTGTCTTTTCTCGAGAGTGAGGTTTGTCCCATGCTTTTTGTTTTCTTTATCCAGTCTGCCATGGACTCTGAGTTCAAAGGTTTTAGAATTAATCATCTATGTGGAAATGGTGTGCAAAGCATTTCTGAGTTAGAGTCAGGGGTTGTGACAGCAGGATTTGTTTCCTTTTGTATTTGACAAATCTGCATTGTGTGTCCACCCTAAACTTGTGGGTGGCTGACTTTCATCTTACGTTATCTGGCTGCTTTGCTTTCAGGGCATATTGTTTGCAGAAGTCTCTTGATTTCTGTACTCGGTGGTGCTTACAGAGAAAGCATTTAGGTTTGTACTTAGTAGGAACTTGGACTCGTACTGAAATCATTTCATCAATTTGAAAAAGCTTTTTGCTTTTTGTCTGGAGATTTTCTTTTTTTGTTTGTTTCTTTTATCCTAAGCACTTTTTTCCTATGAAAGTCTTCTTATCACTCTGTGAATTACTTAGACTGTCTCAGTGTTCTTGAATGCATGTAGCTTATGTTGCTGTACAGCTGCTTTTTTGTAGGTGTGCATCTTTCTCTCCCATGTGCAACTCTACAAGGAGCTAAAAGTCCATGAAATACCTCCTATCTCCCTTCCATTTCCCATATGGGTTGTGAGCTGTAGTGCAGGGAGGTGGGAAGCCTCCCCCAGGAAGGAGCAAGAGAAGGAGTGAATAGACCTCTTGGTGCTGGAGGGAAATCCAGGTTGCAGTAACTCCTACTAAGTTTGAGGACAAGTGGATATTTTAGCCTTGAAGGCAAAATTTGTGAATAAGACAGTGTGCCACAGTCTGTGGGACAGAAACTAAATTGTTAGGAGAAGACGGGGCTAGTTCAATGGGGCTGCGTAGTGCCGACGTAACCTTTGCAGGTTTCTCATGTGCCAACTGAGAACCCTTTTTTTGGTCCTCCCTTCCCCATGACCTCCTGATGGGCGCTCTCTGCTCTGTGTGCTGTCAGGCCCTTCCTAAGGAAGCCATTTCCTCCGCAGCTGCGGGTGCGTGCCAGGCATGCCTTCCCTGGCATGCGCCCCGCCGCAGCACCCGTGTCCCTGGTGCCGTTCCGGGGAATGTGCTGTTTGTCACCTGAGTTTGTCTGGGCTGGAAGCTTCTGTCCGAGGTCTGCTTAATAACTCGTACCTGCCTTTAAAGATATTGCGGCTAAGCCAGTTTTAAAAAGTGGAGTGGAAGGAGTAGATTGACTGAGCCTTTGGGCAGGATGCAGTGGCCGACGTGAGCAGGGTAATTCGTATTAAGCATAACACTAACAAAGACTGGTGTGGCACATACAATGCAGAAAATTTGGCTAGCTTGCTTCTTTGAAAAATCCCTGGATACAATCTCCTAGCTCCCCTAGAGGCTGCTTTAAGCCAGCTACTGCTGCCATCCCAATTTGTTCCAAAATGAACTGGAGATACTGGGTAAACTAGGAGTGAAGGGTTTAAACTTCTTGTACTGTCCCATTTTGGTAAAAGAGTGGTGCCTGGGTCAGCAGAAGCATTTGGGATCATACCTTCCGCCATCTTTATTAGCTAAAAAGCTGGCCTACATCAGTTTAAAAATAAATTTCTCAAAGGAACTTTACCCTAATCAGTCCCTGTGACAGGCTGCCTAGCTAAGAAGCATTTCTCCTGTTTTAGTCATGAGGAAAAAGAGGCAATAAGCTCAAATCTGAGTTACGAGTTGAGAACATGTGTTCCCTGGGTGACGTGTAGACTGCTAGACCTGTGTACGTCGAGAGAGGTTGTTAGGCTCAGCTGGGAGCTGGTGCAGCGCAGCAGGAAGGGCTCTGTACAGGGGAACAGGTCGTGCTGGGAGGTTTTACCGCAGGCTGGCTCTGCGCTGGTCTCCTGGCCTGGGTTCCCATTAGCGCTGGTAGTGCATCTTCTGGTGTAGTTGCACCTGGAAGCAAGCCCGTCCGTGTGCTCAGAGGTAACTCTGCCAAAGCATGGGACAGGACAGACATGTGGGACGAAAGCACGCTCCTGATCCAAGCTAAAGCTCTGGTGTGGGCGAAGCCTTGGCATGCAGCATGACATACCGCAATGCCACAGGGCATAAAAGTGGACCGAGAAACCATTTGAGGGGTGCAGGTTAATTCAGATGCGTTTGGCTGGTCGGAGCACAGCACCGTCTCAGGTGTGAAGATGGTTTCTCCGGGCACAAGTGTCCTCTCCCTGGCACTGCGCTGAGCCCTGTCGGCACAGCCAGTGCACCTTCTCTGTAAGCAGGCAGAAACAAGGGCCTTAGGAATGGCAGTGCCTTTGAGTAAGGATCCTGATGACTAAACTTCAGGATGGCATTTGAATGTTCAGCTTTGTCTGTACGCTGAACGAAACACTGACTTCCCAGTATGCGACTTTACCAGCCTCAAATTTGTTACCTAATTTAAACTGCATCTTCTAGCAGGATTATGTTGGTTTCCACCAGCTGACAGATGCGGTCATTTCATTACAGTTTCCTTCCCTTTTTAGCTGCATCTTTGGAGGTGATGAAAGCTCAGTTGACCTTTGTGCTCTCCGAATGCATCAGGAGTGAGCGCTGCAAAGCTAACCTGGTTTCTAGAGGTTTCTTTTCCAACTCCTATAGTTCGAGTTATGTGGTTACTTCCATTCACTTCCTTTTAATGACCTTTCTGTACACAATTCCCACTGAGCTGAAAGGTGATAGATTTAGATATTTTATATTTTTTTTCCCACAAATTAAAAAAAAAGGAGGGGGACACCAATTAACTCCAAGATGCCAAAGAGGGTAAAAAAACAAACCCTGCCAATTGTGGCTTGAGCAGATTCACAGAACTGCAGAGGGAATTTTCAGTGGCTTTCTCATCCTAGGTGGCTCATTAAAATTTCCCAATCAAGGAAAGGTGTCTGAGCTGTGTCGGCTCTGCACTGATGAATCACCCAGCCCCTTAAGAGCATGGTTCACAGTATTTTTTGTCTCCTGTTGATGCATTCTTTAGTTTTGGTCCTCAAAAGGGCAGATTTCACCATGCCTTTGAATGTTTTCATTTTTTACCAAGTGTGGCACGATCTGACCTATATCCAAACACAAAGCCTTGAAGTTGGCTCACCATTTTGCCTTATTTTTCCCCAGTTACCTCTCCCTCCGTTTGACAAGGTAAGGAGCAGAGCCTCTTCAAAACCATCTGCTTACTGTGTGAACTATTTTCTAGCCTTGAATATCTAAATCAGGGGTATATTTTAATGCTCTTACTTAAATGTGTATTGCAAAAGTTAGCATAATATTAAGGCTGCTCTAGAGAGACACTGTGACCAACTCTTCACATGGAGAAACCTGGGCTGGCAAAATGCAGGCAGTACTACACAAAACAGTACTGAAATACTCGTTGTAGCTGGACCGTAGTTTCACAAGTACTTGAGACTGTTTCTGCTGCTTCTTCCTCTCCACCTTGCCACTACATCAACACTCATAAAACCTTTCTTTACTTTCTCAAAAATAATTCCTATTTCAGACAGACGTGATATAACGTCACCGGTTTAATTTGCCTTGTAAGGTACTCCTCACATTACAAAGGTGGCAAAAAATAAAGCAAGGCAGAGGTCTAAAATTTAAAATTCTGGTTTTGTAGTTTTTCAGTCCTATGTATTCCCCATGCTCTGTAGGTATATTAAGCCACTTCAGTAAGTAAAGCTGGCAGAAGAATTGGTTTTATCTGACCCTTCCTTTGCAAGACACTTGCAAGTAACTTGACTTTGTAGCGTTGGGTTGTTTAATCTCATCTCAAAACCTCATCTCCTAAAGCCTCTCTCTTTAATTATGACACAAATCACAATGCTTTCGCTACTAAAGGCTCATAGTTAACGCAAGAATCAGAGTAGCTATGTTTGGGTGCCATTTTCATAGATTGACTCCTACTCTAATAAGTAGTCAGTAAAGGGGTAAATACTTTGTGAAGGAAAAAAATAATACCTAAGCTGTAAAATAAAACCAAAGCCACATTTAAATATAACCAGCGCCATTAAGAACTGGTTAATGTAGTCCGCCAAGGAGGTAGATTAGTGGTAGGGTGTTAGAAGTTTAGTGCAGTTGATCTGAGCTCCTTGTATTTTCTTTCCAAGAGGCTGTTCTGGACCACGTATTGTTTTTACATGTGGTGGAGCTGCTATCACTCCATCACATCCACTGGGATTGCTCCAGCTGTAGCATCCATGTGTAACTGAGGGCAAATTCAAACCAACACCTATTAAAATCCTTGTGTAGGCAGTGCTGAGCCAGGGATTCCCATCAGAAATGATTCCATAATCCTGAAGAGGCATATAGAACTTCCAGCTAGGTAATTTGCTCACTTGACTTCCTAGACTTTGTAGTCTCAAGCGTTGTTTTTATACCTTGGTCACTCTGAATTAACTTGCTTCCACGCATTGTGTCTCACGCGTACAGCCTCGGTCACGGATACGTCTGCAGAAGCTCAGACAGGTTCCCAGTGGTCTGCAGGCTTGGCACATGTCCTCTCCAGACAAAAGCCTGGAAGAGGAGCCTCTGTCCCCGGCATGCACAGGACATGTCCAGCATCCCTGCCATGCCTTTCCTGAGCTCCTGTGCACCCTTGTCCCCGTGGCTGACGTCCCGCAGGTCTGCAAGCCCCCCTGTGTGAGCTGTAGCCTGCGCACACCGCCCTGCTGTCAGTGGGGACGTGGTGCCTGCACGGCTCCAGCGCGTTGTTCCTGTGGGCTGTCCGTGGGAAATGCCACCGGAGGACAGGGCTGGCTCAGACGGCATGGGAGGGCACCCACGCAGCCCTCAGGGAAGGGACTCGTGTTTTTCGCGCTTCCACCTTTACAACCCCGCCATCGCAAGCAGGCTGCACCTGTGGATGGCGATGCCTGCAACCGCAGCAATCCTCATTTGCTTCCGATCACATGGCAAGGGCAGCCTTCGGTAAGCGCTATGGCAAGGCTCAGGACTGCTGTTACCGCAGAGCTCTCTGTCTTGGCCGTTACAATGCACTTTTCTCAGGGCGCTAGCCCACCGCACGTAGCGGCACCCAGTATTTACCATTATGCTCCCCTCTGTGGTGGCACCGAGCTTCACAGCGCTGGATGTTTAAAGAAAGGTGCTGTCAGGGGACAGATATTTCTGGTGCCGCCAGGTGGTCTGCATAGGTGTTAAAAAGGCCTCGTGCTTCTCCAGGCGAAGCTCCAGCCAGCCAGTGCCTGTTGCCTCGCGGAGGAGTAAGGGCTCCGGCTTTCGGAGGAGGCACCCAGGCAACTGATAACATAAATATATCTTTCGCTTGCTTTGTTTCTGTGCGCTTTAAGACCATCTCTCTCGGAAGGCCTCCCCTCCGCCCCTGTTTTTTTCTGCCTGCACAGCTGAGACAAAACCGGCGGTGGAGCCACCTTCTCTCGCTGGAGCCTGGCTGGCAACAGCCTGCCCTGACCTGAGACACCAGCCATTGTTAAGGGTATAACACATTTACATATTTTGCAATAAAACATCAGTTATTTGCATTACTGTGTCAAGTTTTATTTGATTCTTTCACCTAAAAATGACTCATTTTCCTTTCTTGTATTTTAAAAACCAACTACTCTAAGCTTGTTTGAGAATAATCAAAAATTGCCCATTTAGCTAGAAGTCATTTTCTTTTCAAAAGGCAAATGTTATTTAATCTTTCAGCTGTTCATTGTGCCATCATAAATACTTTCTTTTCAGCACAGTTGTGGGGACTGAAATGAGCCCACTAATTGCCTCCCATTTCGACTGACATGTGGTGGTTTAGTGGAAAGAGAACACAGCGGGGAGAAGGAAATAGGAGGCTGAGAAAATGAGAGCTAATTATTTTCACTGCCTCATGTCAGGCTCTGTGTCAGCCTTGTTTTTACAAACTGGAAGGTTTAGCACTAAATAAAACAAACTGGCGTCATGTTTTTATATACTGGCAGTGTCATGGAAGCAGCTGCACATCTCAAAGACAATATAATGCCTGCATTCGCATGGACACCATCTGACAGCCACTGTGAGCCACTGCTAATGAGGATATCACAGTGGTGCCAAGTGAAAGGTGCTGAATTATGTATGATTCTTCATCAGTGCAGCAATAGTCCTGTACATCATTATGAGACATTGTTTTGCTGAAGAGATTAAAACATTCTTAGTTCCAGACCCTGCAACCTATACACGCTACAAGAGGTTATTAATGGAATTTTTAGGGAGAGTTTCTTGTGGATTTCTTTTTGGTTAAAAATATCTCATGGGACAAAGCCGTGGTGGGTCATGACACTATATATATAAAGAAGAGAAGCAAATTAACCGTAATTGTGTTATCTTCCTTGAAATCCAGAATAATAAAATATAGTGTAGCAGGGTGATACATAATGATAAATAACCCAAGTGCTGTCACTAGATGTTCAACTCTAATGCCTTTAAAACAGCAGGTTTCAGCAGCTGAGATAGATAATAGCTAAGAATGTAAAGGAGCTTCTGGGGACCTAAATCATCAACATGCTACTACTTTTAGTACCAGCATGACCAACATTTTTTTCATATTTGTTTCATCTTGCGTTACTTTTCTTCTAATATCCAGTTGCCTGCTACAACGCCGTTTCCATTTTGTTCAATCTTTTAAAAAAAAAAAAGTTTATTACAACCACTGATTTTAAAACGAACCCTGGATTTGGGCCTCCTCGAAAAATGAGGTGTCTCCCCAGCAAGAGTTTTAAGCCGTTGTTGCGGGAGAGGTGTTTGGTGCTTAAAGCCTGTGCCTAATCTTTTCCATTTTGATTTTTGTTGCAGATGTTAGCACATGTGGGGTTAAAGAAGTATTGTCACCACAGTAAGCTGGAGACTTAATTTTTAAAGTGTTCTTATTTTGTGTTTTGGAGCTGAGAAGTGGCTCAAAATACATGTGTGATTTGCTTTTCTACAATGATTTGCAGGGGCTGCTGATTTATTGGCTTTGTCAAAGTGTTACTCGGCAATGTTTTTCACAGAAAGTTTTGCTGGTCGTGTCTCTCGGTTCTGAAACCAGATAATTATTTTAAAGCAAAAAGCTGAAATTATTTATTTAAATCAAAATCAAGCATGTAAATATTGGGAGGTATCGTAATGCTTGAATTACAAGATGTCCAAGGAAATCTCTTTGAAGGACTCGTGTAAGTATATTTATCAACCAGACATTTTGACCAAGCCATTTCCAAATTATTTTCCCACATACGTCTGGCACTAAATGTAGTCTCGATCCAAGAAATTTTATGGCTCTGATTCATCAAAGAATTGAAATATGTATACTTGGTTATTCTAGGCAAATTTTTGCTTAAGTGGCTGAGCATCTCTCTCCTGTTTGTTGCTGAATAAGAACCTAGAACTCGATCGGAAAACAGGCAAATACATCCCTTTCTGCAGCACACAAATCTCGCATTATTTACCGTGTGGTTGAACAAAATGGTTACCAAGTTTGTAAGGCAAGTAGCTGCCTACCTGTCTTAGATTTTCCCAAGTGCCTTGATTCAAAAGTCACCTAGCTGCTGTCTTTTTTCCTTCCTTTTCCTTTCTTCCTTCTTTTTTTCTGTCTTTTCTATCTTTTCTCTTTTTCTCCCAGCCTCTTCTTCCCTTTCTCTCCTCTCGTTATTTCCCTGTCTTTCTCTCTCTTTCTCTCCCATTTCTACTGATGATTTTACAATTATGTGAAATGAAAGCCTTTCCAAATAAAACAAGACACGTATTTTTGAATGACCGGAGAGGGTATGCTTAGTGTGGTAATTTGCCCTTTTGGTATCTGCCCGGTGTGGCTGGAGAGGACTCCAAGGAGGACCGAGGGTCTGGGGACTGGATTTGAAGGACAGAAGAGTATATTTCTTTCTCTGAAGCTGCAGTTTGGAGCCGGGGAAGGCGGTGTTTGTGCAGGGCTCGTGCATCCGCAGCTGCATGGGGCAGCCTGATTCGTTACCGCACGGAGAGGGCTCCTGCGTGTGCGGCGGATCCGGCGAGGGGCCGGGCGCTGGCAGGTGCCCACCGCCTGCCAGACCCAGATTTGCACAGCTTGTTGGCCTTTTCTTTAGAGATGGTCGTTTGATTTACATTGTTTATTAAAATGAGCTCACGTGTATCAGATCTTGTCTGTAGGGAGATGTGAGTGAACAGCACAAAATCCTGAGTCGTGAAGGCACAGGAGCCCCAGCGTAAGGTGCAGCTCCGGCTCTCGGGTGCTTGGCACTGGTCTCGTGGCAGGAGATGACCAAATTAACTGGAGGATAGTATTTTATGTCAGTGTTTTGTCCTCTCCTTGTGTACAAAAGGAGGTTTTGAGTACAAAAACACTACTCTAAGGTGTTTTTGTAAAACTTAATGTCATCAAGCATCTTGTCTCTAGCCTTGGATTTGATCTGCAATAGGGAGCGTGAATTTAGGAAGTCCTGCAAAAAAGTCTGGCAACAAGGATGGTGTGGGCAGGGACAGGAGCACAGTTTGAGAGGCGAGGAGGAGTCAAAGACAACTTGCTCTGCTGATGCTGTTCGGTTACATAGCACGTACAGTCCTCAGCCGACGTCAGGGCCAGCGCGTTGTGCTGTACCTACCTGGGAACAGACAGGCATAACCCTGGGTTAGCTCACAACCCAAAAAAGCAGGACAGAAAAAGGATGTTCGAAGAGATACAGTCCGTGATTAGGAAACGGAGGCACAGGGCAACTTTAGCACCTTACCAGGTCGTGCAGGAAGCCGATGGCAGAACTGGAAACAGAACTCAGCGCCTGCGAGTCTCGGTCTGGTGCCCTGACCGCTGGACCGCAGTTCCCATCGCTCAAACTTGCACTGGGGCGATATGAAAACCAACTCACACGTCCACTCTGCTCATAAAATGCAGCTTTCAATGGGGACAGATGGACACACAGGGCCAAATGCTTTCATAAGCATAATTTGTTGTTGCAGTTCAGAAATGATTATACTCTAGTTTTCTTTTATCTTGGAATTGCCAATTCAATGCCTGATTGAAAGCTTTGAGACTTCTGAGGGCTCAGCTCCTGCGTTACTTTTATGAGAGATGCACGTGCAAACACTAGCAGATAATCGCATGTGCGAACGGATACTTTTTAGGCTGCTGTACATTTGTGTGTGCAAATAACTGCTTACGCAAGCCCTTGGCCCTAAGCGGCCATCTGTGTCCCCGCTGAAAGTTTTTGCATTTTCTGAGCAGAATTGAGGAGAAGACTGCCTCCTGCAAGCGCTGAGACCGCACCTGCCCAGCCGGCAGCGCGCGGCAGTTATAGACCCTCCTGAACTCCTGGCACATCTGGAGGAGCTTCTGCCTCTGTGAAGGGTAGATCCCCTCCTGCCTGCACGGAGGTGGGGACACTCTGCTTCACTGCATCGCTGTTGTCCCTCAAGGGACTGATTTTTGGAGGAGCTCAGTGTGCCAGACGGTATCTAGTCCCTAAAGCACCTGCTGGGCACACCAGAAAACGTTGGCTGGTTTGCACCATGGACAGGCAGTCTCCAGTCCCTAGCAGGAGCCTCCCTGGTCACAGGCACGGGTCCCCATCCCAGCACTCAGCTTGCACGGGATGTCCTGCAGATTGCTGCCAGAGCTGTCAGCCTCCTGCAGGCTCACACCTGTGCAAAGTGTTGGATGTTGGCCTCATGTTCAGCTCATGGATTATTTAAGGATACTTTTCATTGCTTTGGTGTATTGGACTCACTACAATTATTTTCTAAGCTGAGCTTGCTTATAATTAATAGTGCAATAAGTTGTGGATGCTCAGTGCGTCGCTGGGCACTCAGTATCTGAAATAATTGAGCTGTAATAACCAGCTCATCCTCTTGCCCAGTATTTGAGCAACTGTCTTAACGGTGTTTCACATACCCTCTGGTCATTAGTTCCTGGGTTCACTGGGAAGATGTCCTTGGGGCTGGTTGCCTGCACTGGCTGTGACCCCGAGTGACGGCCCCCACGGCTGCCCTGTGCCTCCGCCGCCACGCGGGTGTGCAGAGCTCCCACACCGCCCGCTCCAGCGGGCTGTCTGTCCAGGTGGGTGAAACCACCGTCCTCCCAGGGCCCTTCAAGGGATCCACACCTCTGAAGACATCCAGACCTGTCAACGTGGCGACTGTCTCTCATGGTGAGCTAAGAGGAGAGCAAGCAAGAGAACCAAAGGGTTTTCCACTGTCAGCACTTTTACTGGAAAACACACACATATCCTAAAATGCATATTTTGGGATACGTTCCTTATCTTTTGTTGTTGCGTTATTTTTTCCCCCCATATATTGCGGTTTTGGGTTGTTTTGGCTTTTGGTTTTGTTTCTTTTTTTTTTTTTTATTAGTATTCTAACAATCCAGCATTCTTTTTTTATTATTCATAGGATTGTAAATGGAAAATGTACATGGAGATGGACGGGGATGAAATTGCAATAACCTACATAAAAGATGTGACATTCAACACTAACCTACCTGATGTAGAGATTTTAAAGATGACAAAGGTATTTACAGCCTTAAAGCTTTCACGAATTCACAGATCTCAAACAAAGACATTAAAATACCACAGCAGTCGACTTTTGTGCTTGCGGAAGCTCAATCTCTTGACAGCTTTTAAATAAAATGCACATTTTAAACAGATTTGTATCATAATAGGAGTTAGGTATTTTGGTTCTCTTTTAAGCTGACAATAATGTTAACAATAGAAAAATACGAGAAGGAACTAATTTATATTTTCTTGTTTTAATTCCATGTTATATCCTCTGAATTTATTACCCCTTTTAAAGAAAAGAATGTTCAAAAAATTACTCTCCTTTTCAAGAGAAGAAAATCATTTAAATGTTCCAGTTTGAAACTTCATGTGATTTGTCTGGTTTTTTCCCTCTCTTTCTTTCTTTTTTTTTTTTATATTGTTTCAGAACTTTCACATTGTTCTAAACTCCCTCTTTCATGCAACAATGAGTCGCAAAGACTGAAACCCATCAACAGACAGTACAGCACTGAACATCTGCAATTCAGTGTCACTGGGCATTTTACCTTATTGCAGAACCTGCCTGTAAATAGTTACCAGCCAGTATTTAGAATGCTTTTACCATAAGCGACAGAAGCTTTATTAATGCAAAGGGCATTCCGTTTGCTGTAATTTTAATTGTTTGTTTTTATTAATGTGCTTCACTTGATAATAGCTAACAAAATAAATTTTAAATGAAAAAATACACAGCTTGATTACCAATTAGAATACTGCTCCAATGTGCACTGAGAAAACCCCCCAAACTCCTCAGTGCTTTTAACTGTGAATTTTTTGGGCAAAGTGTTGGGGGAAACCATTGGTTATTTTTTGTAGAGAAAAAAATGAAAATCAGATTCTCAACAGCCAGAATTTTAAGGAAAATGTGAAAATACGAGTATTTGCCAAAAAGGATTCCCAAATTTAATTCACGCTAATACTGTTTTTGTAGTTAGTGATTTCTGGAACAACACTTGTGATTTTTAAAATAATATTATTATTATTATTATTATTATTATTATTATTATTATTATTATTATTATTATTATTATTATTATTATTATTATTATTATTATTATTATTATTATTATTATTATTATTATTATTATTATTATTATTATTATTATTATTATTATTATTATTATTATTATTATTATTATTATTATTATTATTATTATTATTATTATTATTATTATTATTATTATTATTATTATTATTATTATTATTATTATTATTATTATTATTATTATTATTATTATTATTATTATTATTATTATTATTATTATTATTATTATTATTATTATTATTATTATTATTATTATTATTATTATTATTATTATTATTATTATTATTATTATTATTATTATTATTATTATTATTATTATTATTATTATTATTATTATTATTATTATTATTATTATTATTATTATTATTATTATTATTATTATTATTATTATTATTATTATTATTATTATTATTATTATTATTATTATTATTATTATTATTATTATTATTATTATTATTATTATTATTATTATTATTATTATTATTATTATTATTATTATTATTATTATTATTATTATTATTATTATTATTATTATTATTATTATTATTATTATTATTATTATTATTATTATTATTATTATTATTATTATTATTATTATTATTATTATTATTATTATTATTATTATTATTATTATTATTATTATTATTATTATTATTATTATTATTATTATTATTATTATTATTCAAAATAGTTTTCTGTTGAATTTTCATCTTGGGAATTTTAATTTTTTCCTTAAAAAAAGGGAGGCTTAAAGTTAAACTAAGAACTAGATACAATAACATTAACTTTTTGCATACTTCAGCGGTTTTGTATCTGTCAGGGAATATCTGTGAGAATCTCTAGGTGTTTGTTCTTGTTGGCTGCTGTAAGTCTAGCAGAAAAAAAACTGTACATGCACAAAAATGAAAAAGGTTTATGCCTCCATGAAAAACATTCCGTCTTGTCTTACCTGTCTGTTATTTATAGAAGACTCTTCTCGGTTTCCTTTTATAAACAAGGAAGTAAATGATACCAATATATATTGCTTTGTCTCATAAGATTTTAATAAAAGTATTGATGGTAGCAATATGGAAACAAATGAGAAAAGGCAAATGTTGAAAATATCTTTGGGGTGTTTCAGAAACAAGTCGGGAGATGAAGAGCACCTTATAAAACTCCCACCATGTTTTTTTCAGCCACCGTTTGTAATGGAGAAATGGATTGTGGGGATAGAAGAACACCAGACTGTAGAATGTGTTGTTACATATGAGGTAAGCTGTAAGAAACAAATTAAAAATTGTTTATCCAAGATAAAACCTACATGGGAGGTGTGGAAATAGCATCCTCTGGCTTTGTTATATCCTATAATCAAGTCTCAGCAGCCTGTAATTAATTGTAAAATCTAAAGTTCAGAGCAAAAGCTGAGTGAGGTTTACAGAGACGATGTCCTCAGACTGCTGCCTGGGATGGCTCTTCTTCTCAAGGACGAAAACCCCTTTTGCTTGAAGTGTAATGGTCAGTGTTATTTGCGTTACTTGGAGAGACTGTGTTTTTTACCTTTTCAGCGAAGTGCTAATTAGGAGAGCTGAGAAGAAACAGGAGAAGAAAAAACAAAGAGAAGTCAAGAGTAAAACAAGATAAAACCTGGAAGACATTTTAATGTGATAGAAATTAGCCTTTGTAAAAAGAGTTTGCAGTTACTTACAACAGTGTTTTTATGAAGACCAATGCTGTGCATCACAAGGAGGCTAGTAATTGAGATTCCAGCTCTGTCCTGAGCAAGGATTCAAGCAGTGACGGAGAGACAAGGAAATCCTGCACCTTGCTCGCCTGTCTCAGAAAAGAAGAACGGTAGTTTCTTTCAGCCTGAAGTTTCTCACAGGAGTCCTGGGCCTTTAACAGCAAATTGAAGAGCACACAGGTCAAACCCAGGACCGTGTCCCAAACCACGGCATAGATGGTCCACGAAAGTTTTGTATAGGGTCCCCCTGCAAAAATACCTGCTTAGTCCTACACCTTTTAGCAGAAAGCACTGCCCGTTTCCTGCTCTCATTAATATAACTAGTAAAACACATTTTTGTGTTTGTAGAGGAAGGCCTTCAGATCTTTCCTCCACGATACATTAATTGAAACAGTTATTCGCTACCACATTTTTAGCATAATCACAAAATACCAGCCAAAATTATCCACAGTCTAAAAATACTTGAGAACTGGCTAAGTGGTTTTGCAAAACAGACTCTATATTGAAAACGCTGCTCCCGCCCAAGCAGTAGTGGAAGTTCCCTTGTAGGAGAGCTTAGTGGGTTGCATGTTGTTATGTTTTCATGTGCGTTATGTCCTCATGCATGTTGTGTCCTTCCTGAGCAGAGCGACGTTAGAGCTCCCAAAACCACCAGGCACACCCAAGCTATCCGCTGGAGCAAGGTGAAAGCACAGGACGAGGTCGAGACAGTACAGCTCATGATACAGACCTCGCTCCCCAACTCAGAGGGGAATTCACGGAGCAGATCCAACTCAAGTAAGTACACGTGCTGACATGGGCAAGCTCTATATGGGGAGAACAGGAAAAAGTCAATGCCATTATTCTGTTCCAACAACAGCACCGTCTTGCAGCGTCAGCTGGCGTTGTGGTCCCTGTGGCGCCTTTGTAGATGCATGCAGGAGCGCCCTGGCATGTCTGGCTTAGCTTAAAGGCTAAACTTTGGGTAGTAACATGATCTATAGTACATTGTGGTTTAAGGGGGGTTGATCTGTATGCTTCCATAGGAAGCATGCTGGAAGCAGTCCATGGCAATTAGCTACAAATCTTTGGTCTACTGTAGTCACTAGCACTTGCACATCGACAGCAGACATAGAGCTCAGATCCTTCTGCTCCAAAACCCTGAACACTTCACATCTTCCAGTAGTAAGCAGCCTGAAATACAGACTCTTTTTCAACCCCTTTCGTGGATCAACCTTGGGTCAACCTTTCGATGCCTTCCAGTGTAGAAAGTCATTGGGAGAGGTATTTCTGCCTGTGGTCCAGGCTTCTTCCCCTCTCTTGGTGTATGTGTACACATCTACGGTAGACTTTCCACAATGGCAGGCCTGATCTTCTCCAAAGTCTGCTTGTGGAGGCTGGATCAGATCAGCTGGCAAATCTGCCCTTCCCCTCCAAATCCACTCCTCTTCAGGAAGACAGGAGTGCTCAGCTTTGTGGAGCTGAGTGTATTGGCATAGCAAAAGGATTTGGACTGAACTGTAAAGTGTGTGAATATATAAAGTGTGCAGGGCCTGGGGTGAAGACGTGTTCCTCATCCAGGTTGTCAGGAAGGCATCTGCTGAGAAAGGAGACAATCTCACACATTTCTACCCTCCATCTGTTGGGAATAATGGAGTTTTTCACAGCTGTTTTGAGGATTTTGGGAGCCAATACTTTCAGCAGCTTTTATCCCGGCTTTCTCTCCCTGCAACCCGAACTCAGCAGGAATGCTTTGGCCAGCTCTTACCTCCTCTTGGCCAGCCAGCGCACAGGCAGCTTTGCACAGATGTTGTGCTCAGACACAGGGCACCTCCTGGAAGAGATGTGCGGGTGCGGCTTGCTCTTGCTCTGGCCAGCGCACTTGCAGGGGGCACACACATACCAAGGCTGTAGGCTCAGAAGCTGCACATGGGCTGGCAAGGAGTCCCCTGTGGGCAATACGCTGTTTTGACAAGTACGTGCTGCCAGCCTGGCAGACCCCCTGATGGCCCGCTCTGCCCTGAGGAAGAGTGGAAATCTTCCCACTGCACTCTTCTTCCGCAGCTCAGCCTGCCCATTCTGGCCAGCCCTGGAGCATCATTACCTGACTGCTGGAATAGTGTTTGTCATAGCTTCTGGGGCTTGACTTGTTCAGTGGGATACATTTAATAGTGGGCTCTACACTGCAGTCTTCATTTCCTAACTAAAGTATGCCACTGACATAGTCAAAGTCAACTCAGTTGACTGTAGCACAGTTTTGCCTTTAAGATTTCGTGTTCTTTTTGGAAAGGTGTTTGTTAGCCAAAGTTGGTTTTGTGGTTGAGTTCACAGTAGGGCTGCAGAAATGTTTGGGTTGGGACAGCTGAGGGGCAGCACAGGAGCTGGAACAAGATCCTAGTCAGTGGAGGGTGAACTCTGAATATGTAGCATTACCGCCAAACGTAAAAGAGCAGCCTCGTGAATTGAGAGGTCTAGACTATAGACACATCTAAAATGGGTGCTCTTATTCCTAAGCACTTGTGATCCGTTTGCAACGCAACTGTGTTTTGTAACATAGAGCATGTTCTAAAAGATACATCTTCACTGCAGATTAGCTCTGCTGACTGAGGTTACCTTGGTTTCAGGATGACGAGCAATACAGCCATACCAAAGTGTGGTGTTATATCTTCACAGGTTGGCTCTGCCACAGTAAGCCAAGCTGCTTTCATTTTTTTGCGGTGAGCGGTGGGAGAGCTTGTCTGTCCCTCTGGCACGTGGAGGAGTTATACGAAGGCGCTAATGTATTGTCAGCACCCAAGTGAATAGGCACAGTTCAGAGGAGGTGGGTTACCAGCCAGCGTGAAAGCTGCACCTCAGCTCTAGCAAACCTGGCCTGTCTTCTTTACCAGACCACCTACCCCAGGTTTAAAACACCACCAACTCCAAGCACAAAGGTAAGGGCAATACCTGTCTCAGAGGCTAAAATAACCAGCAGTGAAGGTACTACCTCCGTGGGCTGTCACATAGAGGATTTAATTCAGTGTACAGAGTTGGTGTCTCAGAGACCATATGACGGAGAAGCACCCCAGCCCACGAGAGGCGAGAGGCAGCCCCACAGAGCACACTGGGAGGTCCCCACTGGGCAGCTGGTCCCTGGGCTGGTGACTGAGGCTGGTTGTAAGAAGCAGGGACTGAAAAGCCTGAAGGTGCTGAAGGGAAGGGACCCCTTGGTTCAGGACAGCACTGGCACTGGTTCCACAGGGCATGCGGTGGCCACCTGAGAGCTGATAACAAATGAAGACTCAAGTCCTGAGCTTGCCGCTTCCGCATTTATGAAGTCTGTGTTTTACATCCACAGGCTTGGTAGGAGGGCACGGGAAAATGGCAGAGGAGATGGTGGCTAGCAAGGACATTTCAGCATGCATTTTTCCCTTGAAACTGTGATTTTCAGGGAGGTTAAGAAGCAGAGAAGGCAATTCCCATCTATGTTTCCATGAAAGGAGGTTCATCTCTCAGTGCAGCTGGAGCTATCTGCTGCAGCGGTGTCACACTTGTGCTTTGACAGGAAAGAGAGTTTCCTTTTGACATATTTGACATTAAGTTGAAATCATTTAAATCTCTTGGGATTCAAGCAAAGTCTGGGAAGAGGAGGAATGGAGGAGGCCATCCATTACATCTTAACAGGAGCAATCCTAACGAGGACAGAGCTGCTACCTGGCTCCCACAAAACTCCCCGCGGCCGATGCAGTGTTGCAGCAAGAGGCAGAGGGCCCATGGCACAGGGAGTCTTTCCCTGGAAAACTAGCAAAAGGCATCAGAGGAGCTGGGGTCCTCTACTGAAGATAACATCATTTCGGTCACATTTATGCTGCTTCAAGCTGTTGGGGTTATGCTTTCCTGTTGGAGTGATATTAGCAATCTTTAAGGACAAATCATTCAAATCTCTCTACAGCAATATTATTCGAGCTGCTCCCCACGGGTTTTTGGCCAGAGCTGTGGCCTCAGATAAGAGGAATTCGTGGTCTCTGCACTACCCATAAAGTAGCAAACCAGGCAGCCCTCTCAGTTCAAATGGAAGATTTGCAACTATTGTATTTGCTATAGGCTTTCATGCAAACCACAGGACTGACTTAAAAGCGCTTCGGTCTGATCTCTGGGAGCTACAACTTTTGTTATGATCCCAGGGCTGTGACAGTAGGTGTGAGGGAACTGTAATACCCTGAGTCACTCGCAGTTAAGCACTGTCTGAGCTATCCTGGCTGAAGCCTGCTGCCTTCACTCGCTTTCCCACTTACAGAGTTGATTTTCTGCATGAAGCTGGACGAAGTGGTGTAGCTGGGGCTTAGACTCAGTACCTGGAGCACACAAAGTGGATTGACTTCTGAATTTGTAGTAATAATAACAACTGAAGTGGCTCTGGTTGTTGTGGTGTGTAGCAGTTTGAAGAGAAAATGGAGCAAGGTGAGTCTGGTTGCTGCAGCAGGGATTTGCACTGGGGTCTGCAACGCCTCCATCTCTGTGCTCAGCTGCGAATGGCGTGACAGTGCTGGCTGGGAGAGACGCAGGTGGATGCGATGCTGCAGCGGTGCCTGTACCTTGAGGTGCCTGCTCTGGCAGTCTCCAGACCCTTTTGCAATGAAAGCTGTGGAGAAATCTGCCAAGGCTGCCAAGAGCATCACAGGAAATATTTAAAACCAGATTGGGTTAAAAACACTGGGAGGCACTTGGGAGCAGGAACCCACCTGAATGGCCAAATGGATGGTTCAGTAAGTGTTTTCTAGTCTAAGCTCCATAATTAGCACTGGCATCTGAAAAGTTTGCATCACTTGCTATTTTAAAAGTCCAACATTACATTCATAATGTTGAACATACTCAAACATAGGACTATTTGCTGCATGGTTGGGAGGGAAAGGGTGGTTTGAGATATGTTGCGGTTCTTCTGAGAGAAACCTTGGTACCTAACATCACACCTTTGGTAAACCAGAGAGTAGTTTGCCATCAATTCACAGAAAGCTGACTCCACTTCCATTTCCCTGCCAGGCATCGACAGCCAGTGGATGCAGACACTGCGGATGCACCAAATAGCAAAAGCCATTTCTCTCCAGCATGGCCACCCCCACAGCCCGACCACCGTCACCCACTACCTGCCCTACCTTCGCAGCCAGGACTCCTATGCTGCTGCTGTGAGGAGGACGCGCGGCCCCGTCAGTTACCACTTCACATCCATCAGCCACTCCAGAAACTCTTCTCCCCTCTCGCATGGTTTGATGAGAAACCTCTCAAACCTGCACCTGAACTCGAAGGGCAGCAGCACATCCAGCACAGCCTCTGACACCCCTTCGGAGAGGGACAGGTCTGCGGGCAAAGGCAGAAATGCCTCGCACAGCGGTAACTCCTGCAGCTCCTCGGACGGGCGGCGCAGCGGCACCAGCTCCCCAGTACCCCCCCAGCACTCAGGAAGAGCCTGCCGGACTTCCTCGCCAGCGGCCCCCCCGGCCTCCCAGCACCACAGGTACCCCCGCAGCCCCTCTCAGCCCAAGGCCATCCCGGGCATGCCCCCGGAGGACGAGAGCGAGCCCAGGAGGGGCGAAAGGGAGAGCAGAGTCAGCGAGGGGGGGTGGATAAAAGTGCAGCATGTGAAGAAGCCTCACAGGCAGACCGCCGGCAAGCCGGGGAAGGAGAGGCCCAGGGGGAGCTGGCGGGGCCGGAGGACGTTCTGAGGGAGGATTGTGCCCCTCCATTTAACTGAATGTTCAACCTAGAGAAGACACGCCTGCTCCTATTTAATTCACTGCACCGAAGCCGGGACGCCACCTCCCTTGCTAGCCAGCGTGGCCGCAGCCTGCCAGCGGAAGGGGATTGCTGCCCGCCTCGCCTCTCCTCACGGTCAGCGCCGAGGGATTTTGTTCGATTTTCTCCCCTCCCTCTGGCTGCTCGTGTTCTCAGCTGACTGGATATGCACTGATTTACTTAATCTTTCAATAATAAAATCAGTAAGGCCCAGCCAGGTGCCACAACAAAAGGCTCTCCGTTTCATCCTTGGGGAAGTTGTGCTGCTGCACCTCCCCTTGCCTCACTTATGTCTCCAGACACCAGGTCCGACTCTGAGCAGGGTCTCCTCACCCCTTGTTCACTCTGCTTTTGCCAGGGCTATAGGAAGAGGTAGTATTTTTATCAGACCAGCGTAGTCTGAAAAAATAGGAACACAGGAAGACAATTCTTCAGGTCCACTCCAGTAGCTTCACTTCTCCACTTCCAGCTTCTATCCCCTCTCAGGAATCTCTCACCTCGTTCTTTACTAAAAGCCCTGACCCCAGCTACCCGACACCGCTGAGCGCACTCTGTCACGTACACAGTATGGTAATCAGAAAGAGAAACAAAAACTAGGCTTTATTATTTTGTGGAAAAAAAGAATAAACAGAGGGAGAAAAAAGCATCGCCTTTATCACAGTTACATCTAACCCCACCGAGGTCTATGGTAATGTTTATCCCTGAGCAGCAGGCATTTTTTAATTGAATTTTTAAATGTGGCCAGACTGTGTCGCTTTTGTCTTTCAGTCTTCAGGTAGTAAAGACAAGGTCAGCAAAGTTTCTGATTAATGTGGTCTTTAGCTCCACTGAGAACAAAGACACAGCTGTAGACTCACTTGTCATCAGAAAGTTTCTTCTTGGCCTTTTCACTCCGAGTTGATTTCACACAATTAAAAAGGAAAAAAAAAAAGTAGGGTTTCCCAAGATGCAAGAGGGGAAAAAAAAAGGAAAAAACAGATAAGGAAGCTGAACCCAAAGCAATGCACAGTACCCTCTGAAAACCAAGAAACTGTAAATTAGAGCACTACATACCATGCACACCAAGCAGTGCTTGCTGGCACGCAGTTGTGGGCGATGCTGGAGGAGCTGCTGGCTCATCACCCCCTTGATGACTCCCATCACCACAGCCCATCTCTGGATGTTCAAAAGGACACGTAAATTCCCTGCTGCACAGAAAGGCCATTCCTGAGGGTACATGCAGCTCTCCTCCCTCTGATTCCCACCAGCCCTGATGAGGGCTGAGCCCCGTGGTGGGTTTCCCAGCACCTACCAGAGTGAACTGGGACACACATTTCATGAATTCAGGACAGGGTCCACCATAACCAATCGAGCAGGACACAACTGATACCAGGTGTCAGGAATTGGATCTCTGTCATTTAAGCACGTTTTCCTCTGACAACAGTTAAGAGCAGAAAAAATAGTAAGAAGCTTTACCTGGAAGTGAATGGGGCTGCACGTGAAGCTCTGTGATAACAAAGCTTGCCACATTCTTGTGGCTTCAAACTGGTTGAAAGTAACCCAGCTTCTGACCCTGGTTTACTGAACCTGACAACTGATTTGGGAGATGTGGACAATCCACCATTGGATGTTTCTCTGTCACAACTTAATGGGAGACTGGCATTTTGTCTAGGTTGGGGATCCTTCCCCATGTCTTGCCATGACCAAAATGGGCCAGAGGATACCAGCTGACAGTAACCGCACCCGAGCGCACTTGCTGGAAATGTGCTTGTGTTACTAAAATTTGGATATGCATCTCAGGAAATTAGATCTTGTTTCACAGTTGGGCCTGCACAAATCCTAGAAAGAGTTTGGAAGGGTACGTTTCTCTTCCAGGGCGATGCGAATGGCGGTGTAGTTGTACACGCCTGAAAACAAGGCCCTGCCCAGCAGATGCTGTGGGCTGGTGGTAGCAATTCAAGATTTATCAGCTGCCTGCGTGTCACTGTGGTTGATTGTCAAGATGTCCAGAAGGATTCCTCCTCTGCTGTTTGTAAGCAGTTTAATGCTGTGCCTAATTTTAATCTGCAATGTACTGTCTGCCCACATCTGTTGTATTAAAGTGTTCATTAGCATTTAAAGGAGGAGCGGATGGTATTGATCATGCCTATTAAAGTTAAACAATGATGCAATAGTGACTGTTTAGAAATCCTCTTGCTGCACTAGCATTGCTGGTTAAAGCAACAGTGAGTGAACTTGTCAAAAAAGAAAGTCTCAGCAAGATCTAATTTCCCATCTCATTTTTATCACTCTTATTGTGGCTACTCCCTGTCTTGGTAATAATTGGTGAGAAGTCAAAATGTGCTTACATTTTCACCCTCCAGTACTTTATGAAGTTGAGGAATTTATTTCCGTGTTTCATCAACACGCAGATGCCACTGGCTAGAAGACCATGCACAGCAATGTGGAAAACCAGACTGTCTTGGGCAACTACACCACAGCAAGTGTCTGCTCTTTGGAAAGGAGTCATGCTGCATTTTCTTAGGGTTTTCTTACAAGTCTGTTAAAGCCAATCATATTTAAGTACCGGTATGCCTAGATTTGCACACTAGGAGCTAGACACACTGCCCTCCATCCACGCACATATCCTCGACAGTGCTACACCCTCCCTCCATGGCTGACTCTGCAAGTAGCACAAAATACCACTGCTATAGAGCCACCCCTCGTTTTCCTGGCTCTCCTTTCTCCTGGTCTTTGTATCTCCATGCACTGATGTTGCTGTTTTCTTAGGTACCTGCGTTTTCCTTTTCCACAGTTTAAAATGCTCTGAATTTTAAGAAGCCAGCTCTGAGATGGCTGCTGGAAGGAATGACAAAAAATAGTGGAGAACTCATGAAGGCAAATTCAGAACTGGACGTCCAAACTACGTGAGTATTTATTTGCATCCAATAGGGAGAACGCTTTTAAAATCAGATGTAAATTTTCTTTTTTTTTTTAAATGAAAGTTTGAGATATTGACTGCGGAGCTTACATGGAATCTGTTTGTTCATTCGGCAACATTTTACTCTGGATCTTGTGGGAATCGCAAGAGTTGTCCAGCTCCCTCTGGATGCCAGACATCGGCAGAAAGGTTTCAGGGCAAACAACAGCATCTCTCTCCAGCTGTTACCTCTTAACCCTGCTGGTGGCTTGGGAGGGAGGAAGCGGTGCTCAGCACAGAGAGCAGGTTAACCTCAGCACTGCAGTCCTTGGTTTTCTGAAACCAGGAGCAGCCTGGCTTCCTGCAGCTGATATCCTCATGGCATGAGCAAAAATGATGCTGAGATTTCTTTCTTTTTCTGCCAACAAAATGTGTGGTTCGGTTTTTTAAAGGTTTGGTGTTTTTTTGTCTTTCCCATATACCTAAGAATGTCTTTAAAAAAAACCCAAGGAAACCCAGGAGGATGGATTGCAAGCACTTAACACTGAGGTTAGCAATTGTTCTTCTTTAGCTTGGCAAGGTGTCTCAGAGCTGGCCCTGGCGGATATTGCCTTCCAAAGTACACAAATTCCCCGAGCAGCGCTGGCGTACCTGCCGCTACTGTCAGAGGGACTGGTCTTAAGAGGCGAGTATCCTGGGGACCCGCTCCGCAGAGGGACCAACAGCCAGCCCAGCAGCCTGGCGCCATACTGCACGGGAAAGGAGCCAAGCGACTGAGCTCTAGAGGCACGTTCCCCGTGTCCTGCAGATCAGAGGCATGCATGCTGCTGTGCTGCAAACCAGCTGGCAGTTCCAGCGCCTGTGAAACTCTGCTCCTGAGCATAGCAGGCAGCATGCAAATGCGAGACTCCCTGAAGCAGAAACATTGCCCAGTCCTGCAAACACAGACCACTTTTATTCACATGCAGCCAGGGCTCGAGGGGGCTGCCTGCATACAGCTTGCTCGGCAGAGCTGAAGGCATCTCTGAAAGGGGGAGGGCTGCTCAGAGGGCTTTTGTAGCTGCTCATCTGCCTGGGTGGGGAGAGGATGAAATGGT
Source organism: Steatornis caripensis (assembly GCA_013398225.1). NCBI lineage: Eukaryota > Metazoa > Chordata > Aves > Caprimulgiformes > Steatornithidae > Steatornis > Steatornis caripensis. The sequence continues at coordinate 43,288 of VZSC01005176.1, forward strand.
AGAGTAATCCGTCTCCCAGCTCAACCCCTCGCACAAGCCTTTCCTTTTCCCACAGAGCCTTTGCAAATTCACAGAAGGATGATTGTCATAGAGGTGACAACCCACTGAACAGGCCATGGGCCCCCAAAATCATAAACAACCCCTGGCTGTTCCTCACCCTAACCCTTTGTGACATGAGTAGACCGTCAATCCATCCCCGGGCAGCGGAGCTGCAGAGGTAGCTTTTTATGGCCTGGGCAGGAATTTCACCTAGCCCAGTGACTGATTTGGGCAGCCGTTATCCCTCTCTTGCAACATTTCTAGTTGTTCCTTTGGCCTCATACTGATTTCAAAGCACATGCCGAAACGTTACGCCTGCGCTGCTCCCATCAGGAAGATAAACAGAAGTAGTGGTCAGGAGCGATGGGGTGGCCATCCGACCCCGTTTCACTGGGGAAGGCAGCTGCCAGGGATTCAGCCTGTCTGACGGCCGCCACGGGGCGCGGTAACTCTGTGCTGGAGAGGATCTGGTCGTTCTGACCAGGCAGGATGGGATGACCGAGGAACCTGGTCATCCTGCGCTGGTGCTGCTGAGACCTGCCTATAGCAAGGGCAACGCGGTGGCCCCTCTGTCTCCCTATCTACACCTGGATCTCAGTGATGCCATGCCAGTGGACAAAACGCTGCCATGCTCCTAGTAACTGTAGCTTTCAGGGCTGGGGTTCATGGGTGTCACTGCTGCTGGTTGATCATTTCCTTAAAGTGCTAGAGAAAGCAAACCCAGTTCCTGTTCAGCTGGGAGGGGAGAGTGCCCGCTCGTGTCTCCCGCCGATGCTGCCACGGCTGAGCTAACGCCCCGTGAGAACATGCTTTCTTGCTAGCATCAGTGTGAAATGGGGACGGGTGGTTTTGGACCTTGTTTACTTTTTAAAGAAAATATTTGCTAGTGCAGTTTTGCTCTTACTAACCTGCTCCCACTGATTATTTTCTAGCAATTGGCCGTGTCTGACAGCAACGCCACCCTCCCTGGGCACACACCAAAACCCCATATGCTGACCATGATCTGGCAACTTGCTGAGATGACTGAAGGAGCAGAAGTTGCCCAAACCCTCTGCGTCCCCCCTCCCTTCTCACTCAGAGCAACAGCCCGCGGCCGGGACACCCCTTACCACTGTCCTCCTCTCCAGCTGATGGTGCTGAGGATCAAACCTCAAGTATTTTAAGACTTTCTATGAACTTCTTACCAAGAATGCTGGACCATGCATCAAAGATAAGCACTTGATCTTTTTGATCGTGCTAGAGAATGCACTTTGGCCTAATCATTATTATTATTATTAGTTTAGGCTGGGAAAGACGGGCAGTTGCCTTTGTAATTGTGGAAAAACCCCAAACTGAGAGACCTCCTGACATCTCACGTCACTAAAATGGAACCAAATAGCTGTGCTACCTCTGAAAATTACATCTGACAATTATTTTCTGTATATGTGTCCACCATAGAAGGGTTTTTACATAATTTTCTTATCTAATGAAGTGCCAAAGCTTAGCAGTTCAAGCCAGTTAGAGGTTACGGAGGAGAGGTCTATTATGGCAATAACACTAATAAGAGTCTGCCAAGATCCTGTTTGAGTACGTGTAAATACAGGGCATTTGAGATGAACATCTCAGAGGACAGAGGAACCGTGCTTGGAGGCAGCGGCCACCCGGGGCAGCTGAGAGCCGGGGGTAAAGCTTGCAGCCCCTCTGTGCAGCTCCCACCACAGCCCCACCTATGCTCCCCGCAGCCGCATCCCACTGCTCCCACCCCAGCCGTCTGCCTGCCCCCAGGGTCGGTGCCTCCTCCTAGAAACTTCATGAGGTGGTTTTGCAGGTGCTGCAAAAGAGACACAAACGCTGTGCTATGTAGAATGAAGTGGCTTAATACGCCTGGGGCTCAACATACACATTTATTTTCCTGCCTTAGCAAGAAAGGCAAGGGCTGCCTGCAGCAGAGAGAGGGCATTTCCCTCGTGCCGTGAAAAAACACAAGAGCCTCGAACCAGGACCCCCTGGTAGGCAGTAGCAAGCCTTGGGGGAGGCTTTCTACCTGTCCCTCTGCCTTCCTCCCGCCTGTGGAAGCTTCCAGGAGAGAGGTCCCTGGGGAGAAGGTTAAGCCACCGCCTGTCCTCCCACTCCCGTCCTCTCCCAGCAACCGCATCTTGCTGAAAGCTGGTGGAGGCGATGCAAATCAATGGTCACAAAGAGGCAGTGGTAAAGCTTACATAAAAGGGCAAAAAAACAGAGTGCAGTAAGCATTTTTGGTTATTTTCTGATAGCCTCCTGTTTCCCACAGCTATGCATTTGCAGAACATTGTGTAAGCAATTTTTTTATGATGTGACTTAATCTGTTTTGTGTTTTCAAAGGGAAATATAAATCAAAGCCCAAGCATGAAAGGGCTGGGATCTCGAGCTTTTAAAAGTGTCCACTGCATATCAACAACAGCTACTTTTGATCAAAATTTTTTGCTATGCATTTTGTGGAATGGCTACAGGATACTCCAGTGAGCATCACAATTACACTTCTATAACGTGCATCGTAATGTTCTGGGCTCTGAAAGATCTGCCACAATGTATCCTTGGAATAACCATGAAGATTTCTATCAAAACTGACCACGTTTCAGCCATTCTCTTAGTGCGCTGATGAGTGTATGTTCCTAGAGGCATTTATCAACTGCACTTTTTCTCTCCCTGGGCTGTATTTATTCCTTTGGTTTTCCTTGTCTAATTCTTTCCATTGTTATGGTCTCGCCAGTTTGTGTTAAAGAAACACGGTATTGAATAGGATCAGATGTGACCACCTTCAATTCAACACGCCAGATGCATTTGCACCCAGCCTTTACTAATAAGGAACTTATAGCAAAGCACAAGGAGATACAAAGCTGTTAAATTAAAAAGGGGAATATGTATTTTTCCTTGGAGAGAGAAAAAAGGAAGAAGATACACATTGCGTTGTGGAGGTATTTTGTGGAGCTGGTACAGCTGGTCTTGGCTATAAACTGATTATACAGGCTAAATATTTAAATTTACATTTATTGTACAAATTCTGGTTCTACCTATCAGAGCACAATGTTAAAGTATTTACAGTCAAAAAGTATGTCATAAAAATTAATGTCCAGCAAACACGTAGAGGCCTAACTATAACGAAATCTCCAAAAGTGGCCATGTTCCTGCTTCTGTATAAGAACAAGCGTCCTTTCTGGGTTGCAATCAATAGCAGGTTACCTGATTATACACCTTATTATGTCTTGTATGGTAGTGTTAGCCACTGGAGGGTGACACGTGAACAAATGCATAGGCTTGGTCAGATCTTTTACAGAAACACACCTTTCAAGAGAGAGAAAAACAATTTGTGTGTGTTATAGGTTACCGATTTACAATTTACATCACAAATCCGTGCCTGATTATTTTAATGCAAAATGTTTTTAGCTTCATTTTATTGCACTAACGGTTTCAATAACACACTATAATTTGCTCAGATGAAGAGGTGATTGGACAGCTCTTACAGAAATTTTTAATTACTGTCATTAGTGGCTGCAATCTTATTCCCTTCTGTGGAGCTAAGATACGTGCTATTGAATTGTCCTACAGGTACTCTGCGGTCGTGAGAATCCAAACTCTCCCTTTCCACTGTAATACTTGCATCTATAAATCTGTGTCACTGTGCATGCCCCATCACAATAATTGCTAGCATCACAAACATTAATGAACGTGTCCACATGCTATTTTAGGCAGGTAGAAAAGTATTGCGCCAATGTAAAAAAAAAAAAAAAAGGAAACTAGAGCATAAAGTGTGCAGTTAAGATAGGAAGTGTGTAGGAGAGCCAGGGACGGGGCAGCAGGAGTCCTGCCTCCAGAGAGAAAAACTGTGTTGCAATGCCGACAGCCGAAATCTGCGGGGTGACGTGCAGCACCGTGCTCGTCCTTCATCCCGGGGGAACAAAGGTCACATTTACTGTTTCTGACAATGGAGCAATTGTTGTTGGAAGTCAATGTTCTTGCTACTGCTTGAGGATCCTAACGTGTAAACAACTTTGATTCTCCCAGACGGATGCAGAAAGCGCTGCATGCTTAGTCTGCTGCAACTCCCACTGTAATTTCAGCCAGTTCCCTTAGCAGGTCTTCCAAGGGCCACCACCATGTACTGACAACTCATTTCAAGGAACTTTTTAAGATACTGTTTTCTTGGAAACACCTGGATAAAATATTGCAAATAATCTTTGCTGACATGTGAGCCCTGAGGGTTGAGCTCGCCCCCGCAGCTGGGCAGCAGGGGAGATGGAGAGGCTGGTTGCACTGGACAGGCCCTGCAGGACCGGGACTGGGGGACCGAACACGCAGGGATGTTTCCTTCCACTCACATTAGCCTAATTTGAGTTAAATGTCACTGAAAATGCAATGGTTTCCTGGGTTCAGCTTTGCATGCCCTCAGCTATTGTAAACAGCTGGATGTAGGACAGTGGTTCTGCCTACAGCTCGACAAACATTAAGAAACTTTTTCCGTCACAGTAAAGACAGTTAGTAGGTTTGTTCTGCCCATCCACTGAGGGCACCAGGGCCCTGCAGGGTACAACAGGGGCGCGAAGGGCATGATGACGAAAATGGGGGAAATGACAGGGGTGCAGGTCACAACAGCCATCTCCTGAGTTACAGACCTTCACCTTCTGGTAGCCTGCACTGTACCGTAGGAAGGGAAGCCCCTGCCTTCACATTTCTCGTCTCCCTTTCCTGCCCCCTTCTGCCCAGTCCTCTATAAAATACGTGCGCTGACATACACAGTTTTCAATAAATAAATTCTTTTTCACATATTAAAAAAAAAAAAAAGCTGAAAATACAGTTCACGAAATGTCCTGTCTGGTTTCCCCACAAAATCCCTGCTCTGGCCTATTAATTTTAAGGCCATTTGACTACATATGTTGTTTGAAGAAAGATTTTTCCATTAAGCATTAAATGGAAAATTAACTGCAGCCTGAAGTATGGATTCAGCTAGCCCCATCAGTACTCCGTTACATTTCATATGATGCTCTTAAAAGCTGTGAAGGCTGGCTACTTTTCTAGTAAAATCCTGATAATGATGATTAAGGGCTGTTATCGTTGAGAAACTGGATCTCTTCTTCTGTCTAAGTAAACTAGCATTTGTAGATCTTTTTTTTTTTTTCCGAAAGAAGTAAAACTACATCAAAATTCAAGAAACAGCCCCCTTCTGAACTGAGCTGCCTTGGTCGGACACCATCTAGGTGGCAATCCTCCGCTAAGGCGGATTTAGAGGAATCGAGTGTGGTCTGGTCTCCAGAGAACAAGGTTTAGTTCATCTGCTTTTGTGCGTGTGCTGAGAAGCCAGCAGTGCAGGTAAGTATGTAATTACGGCCTTATTTAAAATGGAGATTCTTTTACACGACAGACTGCAGCACGCGCAGGAAGAATAATGCCCAGAGAAAATAGAAAACCTCTGCAAGGGCTCTTGTACTCTATTGTGCTGTAGCCTATTTACAGGCTTTGGCTTAGAGATGATTCGTGGTTTGCTTTACACAGGCGCAGGTTTGCGTGCGGGCTGCACGCGCACGGGGCCTCCTTCCCTCGCGCCCCTTGCAGCAGCGAGTTGCCGCTGTCGGGAAGGCACCTGGAAATGCTGAGCAGCTACAGTCGTGCTGTTACCGAGCCCTGTTCAAACTGCAGGACGGACAGGGTTACAGCAAACACTGGTGCCACAAATCCCACACAGCTTCTTCAGGGCTTCTCCAGTTACTACAGCTGCCCAATACTGGTTGCGCAGCAGGTACTTTGCTGTGTTTAACAGCTGGATTTGATTTAATGGGATATTACAAATGCTACACAAAATGTTTTACAATGACTGATGATATATTTTCTTCTGGCCCACCTTCAAGTAATACTTTGTTTGCAAAGAGCAACACAGCTGACTTCTAAAATCCCACTGCACTGCTGTGCTCCCAAGGGAGCAGAGGCAACGGGCGTCACGCAGGATCTCACTCCTAGCGCTGCGGTGGTGCCGTCGTGGTGCACTGGCAAACAGCGCTTTGTCTCCCGGGCCAACACAGGAAAGGGGCAACGCTGGAAAGCGTGCGTGTCGCCGCGCGGGCTTTTCCACGAAGCACGCTTTCGCTGTCCCGCTGGGCCCCAAGGGGTGCAGGGTGCACGGGGCTGTGCAGAGGCTGCCCCAGCCCCGGGGGCAGCGGGGACACAGGCCCCCGCCTTCCTTCGTGGAGAAGCCCCCTCTGCCCCTGACAACGAGCAGGTTTGGCGGGTTTTACTTGAGTGGTGGAAACAAACCCCGGCTCGGCCTATAAAATTTAAAAATGGTTAAAAACAGAGACAGAGTTAGAGACTACGTGGCCTCCCCCGGCCGGGGGGCCCTGGCCCCTCACCCCGGCGGGGCGGCTCGGCGCGAGAGCTGGGGGGGGGGTGGGGTGTGGTGGTGGGGGGTGTCCTCAGCCCCCGCGCGCGCCCCTCCCCTCTGGCACGCGAGTCCCGCGGTGTTCCGACCGGGAGGTTTTCGCGCCACGGGGCCAGGCCCTTGCAGCTCCACAAACCTCGCGCCGCGAATAAACAAACAAAAAATAAACCGAGGCCCCCGCAGTAGCCCCTGCGGCGGCGCCCCCGGAGACCTAAGGAGCTCCTCAGCAGAGGTGGCGGGGCGGGCGCGGGGCGGGCACGCCGGGTGCCCGATCCCGAGGGGGTGTCAGCTGCATCTGCCAGGACGCGGGCGCCAACGCGGGAAAGTCGCCGCCGGGCCCCGCCTCCCGCCGTCCCTGCCGCTTTGGCGCGAACCGTGCGTTCCCCACTGCTCGCCCCGCAGCCGCCAGCATGGGTCCGTCGCGCCCGCAGGTGAGCGCTGGCCGCCCGGTTCGCGGCGGTGCGGCTCCGGGGCCGCAGCTGGAGAGCGGCGGGGGAGCTGTGCCGCTTGCAGCCGCGCTCTCCCGGGGCGCTGCGGGGTCTCGCGGCCGGGGCTCGCCGTGCCGGCGGGAGGCTGGTGGGGTCGGGCGAGGCGAGGCTTTGGGCCGGGGCTCGCCCGGCACCCCGTGGGGAGCGACGCGGGGCCAGCCCCGCC
>VZSC01005176.1:58681-82371 GCA_013398225.1 Steatornis caripensis
CCCCCCCCCCCCGCCTTAAAGGAGATGGGGCTTTAAGCCATTAAAGTTTTATTCATGCAGTGCTCTGTGCTGCAAGTTTATTTATGCTTTGAAGTTGATCACAAAAACATACAAATGTTCTGAAAGTTCAGGGCATTGTTCCCCACAGAAGCAAGCAGGGAAAGGTATGTGCTTAACTCCACACCAGCTTCTGCTGCAGTACAGACTCTGAACATAAATGATCAAATAGAAGCTAAGAATTCTCTAAAACAACAATGCATTCTTAAGTTCAAAAAGGAAGCCCTGAAAGTTGCAGCTGAGCAGTCTCCAAGCACTAATACTTGGTTTTATAGAGTACTCAAAGTGCCCATTGGCCATTTTAAGGGAGATTCTCCAAGTGACTTAAAAAATGCAGCAGAAGTAGTTGAGGGTGGCACTTCTGTATTTTTGTTCAGATGGGAGGAGGCCACTGCTGAAAGTTTCCACAGCACTGGCATTGCCTGGTGGCGACAGTGATGTGAACATACTGGTATACATTGTGGAGTGACCACGCTGTCTAAACCAGGATGTACCCTTTGTTAAATTAATGCTTTTGTGGGTTCTCATGTCCATGCTCTTGCTGCAACTGCAGAACTGCTGCTTTGCAGAATCAGCACTGGTCCTGGGGAAGAGGAATGCCTCCAGACCAGGGCTTGGTTGAGTAGAGGGGTTCATGTGACTGTTGTCCAACTGCAACTGGATGAAAGACAGTAACTTGTTGAATTTGGTTATCAGGAAAAGGGGCAAGGACAAACAATCACAGGAATAAGAAGCTTGTATTTTTTTACCTCTGAAAAAAATGAAAAAGCAAGGACTTTCTAAGCTACAGTCCAGCTTAAAGTGAGTTACTCTTCCAGTTGCACAGAGCAGAAACGTAAATAGATAATGTTCTCAAGAGACACCCTGGTCGTAGTAACAGATGAGGAAGAAAGATTGCCTCATCAAAGAGACACTTAAATAAAAAGGGAGATTTAATGAGTTGCATATAGTTTGTGAGCACTTACAAATGTGGTTAGTGCTGTGGTCTCCTCCGTAACAGTCCAGCCATATTTCTGTATCTGGCTCTGCATTATTGTAGAGGATATTTCATGTGATGTTAATGAAGCACGAGGACAGCAAAAATGGAGCAGAAGAATTCTAATGTACTGTGTGGATGTGGTCTTGTGTACTCAGTGCTGTAGAAAAGAAGATGCTTTGAAAATTGTATCTAGAGAACCACAAAATGTATAAATGCGCTTAGTTTTGTTATGAAGACTACTGTATAAGCTTTGTATAAGATTTAGAATGCAATGTTATAAATAATGTACAGTTGAATAGTACAAGAATCAACTTGCTTTTATTGAGCGCTAGAACAAAACATGGGTTTAGACTTCTCTGCTTGCACAGTATTTGCACTGTGTGTATACATAACGATCCACAGTTTATACCTTTCTGGGAATTAACATCAGTGTGTGTAGGAGGGGAGGAGAGAGGAGTTTAGAAACAAAAGATATTTATGTCTCAGACTTGCAGTTCTGTTTCATAAATCATCTGTGCTATTGAAAATCTCCTGTCCTCTCTTTGACTGTTTTTACAGCGTGAATAGCTGTGCAGTCTGAGGTGGAGAGTGCTCTACCCTCTCAGTACGTTTTATGAAGAAGGAACTCTAGAAATACATGTTCTGAGAGATAATAGCAATTTTTTTTCCGTAATTGCTGTGCTTGCCTTCTGATTGCTAGAGTGTGAAAGGACTGTGCTAAAAGCAAAACCTTGCGTCGTATCTCTGAGACTGCTGTATTTAGTTTTAAGATCTGCAATGTTCTGTACAAAGTTTTTTTTATTTTGAAAATAAAAATTTTCTGGGTTTGAAGTTTTGGCGCTTAACTGTTTTTAAAAAGCCCATTAGAGCTGTACTTACGTTTTGCCACCTTTCGGGTAAACTTTTGTTGCAAAGTAAAGGAGTCTCTTTGCTCCCCAGCCCCGTGTCCCTGAACCAGGCTTGCTCAATATTCGTGCTGCATGAATTGAATTGTTTGGTACCTACCTGATGACTAACTTGTGATGGTAGAAATACATAGGTGCTGAGTTCAGGCCAGATACAGACTTCAAGCATGTGTGCTGTGTGCTTACCTTTCTATTTTTTTTCTAAATTTTTTTTTAAACTAGATGCCTACATCCTGAGCTGAAAAAGATGAGAAGGATACAATTTCGGACATAAGTCAAAGCCGGGTGCCTGCCACTATATATATTTTTTATTTTTATTTTTATTTTATTTTTTCCAAACAACCTCCTAAGTAACTTCTTTCAGGAGCTCTGTGCTGGAGTAGAGAATTACCTGGGGTTCTTGATTGCAAGCTGACAGTGCTGAAGGCTGTTCTTGATAAGATGGCGCTGCTTGCTTTCACGTCGGCGTAGCTGGGTCTGGAGAGAGCAGTTACATGAGACTGTGGCAGAAGATTACACAAAGCTGACCTGTAGTGACAGAGGAAACGGGAAAGAAGTGATCAAGCAGATGACTGTAGCTGTCCCCAGGTACTCCACTGGTAAAATCCTCATGTTTCTCTCACCTAAAAGCTTTTGAGATGCATTACCTTTCACAGAATCACACTGCTGGTGATGTGAGAATAAATTTGTGATTGTGTAGTATGTTAGTTTACAGTTTATGTGATGATTTTGGGTTGTCTCAGTACACCTTTTTCCTCAAGCTTCCATATCACAGCTACATTAAGTACTGTTGTTATTAACTTGACAAATAGTTAAAGAGCTCATGGTTTATTTCTGCAGCAAATGGGCAGCAATTTAAAAAGATCCTAACTGTCAGCTTCAAAAACATCATTTATTATCATTTATTTAAAAACATCATTATAGTATTTGTTATTATTTAAATAGTTTATACCTGCTAGAAATAAAATACTGAAAAGACTAATAGGCAAATTACGCTCTGAAGTTCCTTGGAGTTTTGTTCACTGTGATGGGAGGTGGATGGGAAGAGCATTTGTGGCTGTGCAATAGTCTGAGAGAAGTGACTATGCTGGAAGGGTGAGTTTTTTGTTTGGCTTTTTTTTTTATTAAGTACATAAATAAAACTGCAAGCTTGCTTATGAGAACTTTTCATTATGGTGGTAGAGTATCTACTGATCGAATTGCCCAAAATCTCCTTACTATCAAAAGAGTCTCTTAGACTAGTGTATATTAATATATATGTTATTTGCCGCTTCCTTGTCTCACTTGCTTTTTAATGAAGTTAAATGTTGAAGCATTAGGTCTCTTCAGATCTTGAGAAGGATTTTTGTTTTCCTTGCCTATTAAGCAAACCTTTTTTCATTATATGTAAGTTACAAAAATAGCACTGAAGTGTTGCTTCATAGGCTGATGGAGTAGCATTCACTGTATGTTCCAGAGCAACACACTCAGCTGCTTAACCAGTTAGATCAGCACAGGGAGCCGCAGTGGAAATTTTAAAAATAGGTATTAGCTTTGGAAACTACTCCTCCCTTCCTAGCCTCATAGGCTAATACACATTTATTTGGTCTGCCAGAAACCTAAAAACATACTTGGAAGAGAAAAGCAAGGAGATGGTAACATAACAAAGCATCATCATAATTTGCCTGGGTAGGCTAATGCAATCCAAAAGGGCAAAATGTTTGCATCTAGTCAAAGAATGGCTTTCAGTGTTCCAGGGTGAGGGAACGTAGCTGACTTTGAAACCTTATCTGCAATACAGTGTGCATCCGAAACATTTGGCAAGAGAGTCATCCACTGACCTCTGCTGGGATAAACCAGTTTGTTCTCTTACGGCTTGTTGCTAGTGTAGCTCTTGCATGGCTAATGGCATAAGCTAGTGTGGGGATTTTGGAAACACTGCCCACTATTCTTTCATGTTCTTGGCCTCACAGCTAAAAGTGAATAAAAAGGCTTTCTCTGTCAACTATAGGCTGGCCAGTCTATGGGGTCCTAACCGCCAGCATCCAGGTAATGCTGGCTGTGTCATAGGCATGAGTGTATGGGCTCCAAACTTGAAGAGAGGCCAGCATCACACATTCGTGCTTGCGTCTCACCCTTCTTCCAAATAAGAAACCTGGGTCTCCTAGGTGGGTGTCAAAAACCCCCACAAACGCTTTGGGGTGGGGGTTGCAAACAGGTGGGAAATTGCATGTTTGAATCCAAAAATGTAATGATCAGTGCTAGTAGTAGGAGTCCTGAAACTGGAAGGTGAGGGGGGAATTGAAGCTTATTGTGAACTATATTTATAAGAAGTTGTGGGTATTTAATTTGTGTGAAAACATGTCTAAAGCATACAGCTGCAGTCATGTTAAGCAAGATCTGCTTGCTGCTGTTCGGTACAAGCTTTCTTCCAGCTAGATTGATCAAGCTCTGATTGCAAGGATGGCAGACAGCTCTGTTACACGAAAAAAATAAACCAGAAGCTATGGTATGGTCAGGATGGGGTAAGCTGGCATTGCATCTGTCTCTTTATTAGTAGTATTTCGGTAGTATTTGTGGCGATCACTTAAACTAGAAAAAAAATCAGTTGACCTGCAGATCCTGCCGCATTGAGCCCTACTCATAAAATCTTTCCCTGGAGTATGTCTGCAGGCAAAACTTACATCTAGTGAAAATGGAAACAAAGCATTACTGAAATTATAGATTTGTCTTCAAGTAAGCCTTATATCCTTACCTGTCTGTTAATATCAGTGCAGGCAGGGAGAATGAAATTGTGTGCTAGATTGTGTCAAGAGGTGTAAGTAGCAGAAGCCTATGGCAAGCATCCTCATTTTCTTTTAATCACATATACAGTAACAAAGCAAACCTTCCAGCGCTCCTTCTTTTGGCCTTGCTTTACCTCCTTTTAGCTTGAATGCCCATATAAAAGTGGTACATTTGTGAATTGCTACATAAACTGGGCATTCACAGTTGACTGCCACCAAGGCTGAGGGTGAGAGGGCTCCCACGAATATAAAAAATTTTTATTGTTCATGATTCCAGAGAATTAGTGGTTATGTCTTCTCCCTGAATATCCAAACAAAGTCCTACCTGAAAATAAAAATACTGTAAAGACTATACTGAAAATTCAAACAATTTAGGCTTCAAAGATATTTAGATGTTTTCTATTTTGTTATATAGCTGAAGTAAAACAAGAAGTTCAATCAGTGTCAACCATTTTGTTCAATACCTTGGAGATTCACCATCTTTAGATCTGCTCTAAAGTTCCAGATCTAGAGGCTTAGCTATGTTACTACTCAAATGTGTATGAACATAGGCACTCTTATCTTACATGATTCTCTTCTTATATCGCTTATTAGCAGAATTTAGCAGTAGGAAAGATCCTATTTCTCAGTGCTTTTGTGGTTTGGTTTTTTTGTTGTTGGGTGTAGGGGGTGTTGGTTTCGGGTTTTGGTATTTCTTTTTGAGGCTGGTTGTAATGTGAATACAAGTGATAACAGTGAATCATCAGGAAAAAAAACCTTTGGAAATAAGCCAGAGTCAAATTCTTTTCTCGCACTCTGTTCAATCTGCTTCCTCTTTAAAAGAAAACTTTCACATTAGCAGAAAAATAAATGCTTAGCCAGAGTTCTTTTTGTGTCCCTTTCAGCAGGGAGAAGGGGATGAGTGTGCCGAGCTCAATGCCCATGCTGGCTTCCTCCTGCCGTGGAGAGTTAACACTCTAAAAGCTTTTTCTTCCCCCTTTATTTCTGTTTCCATTTAATTCTTATGAAAAAGTTGCAATGTTAGAATTTTGGTATTGGAAACCAAGCACAGAGTTTTGTTGTGAGGAACCGAACTGCTTTGATATAATCCCAGTTTTCTCTGGGAGAAGTAACTTCTAGGTTTTAAATGGTTGCTGTGGCTAGAAAACAGCATCTGCACTACAAGGCTCTGAAGAGTACCTCCAGTAAATAAAAATATACCGGTATATATGGTATCTGTGTGCCCGTTACAGCATACAAATACAGTGTTCTGCCAAAGCCTTCTGGTATGATCTTAAACAAGTCACTTTTCCAGCAAAACCCCATTCATCAACATAGCTAAAGCCTGCGTTAGAAAAAAATAATAATTGAATGTTCTTAACATGATTGCAATTAATTTTCTTCAAGACGTGCAGACTTACCCACAGCAAGGAATGCTTTTTTTTTTTTTCTGTGTACCTTCTAAGCACAGACTGGAGATACGCACCCTTTCTCCTTGCAAGCAGAGTTAGTCTATTTCTTAGACATACTCACTATTAAGTATATTATGCATTATAGCTGGAACAAGGGCGTTGAGAGTATTGCAATCTATTAGGTACGAGTTTCTTTTTTCCTACCTGTTTTTCCAGTTTCCAAAAGCTTATATCTATCTTCTGATTTTTTTTTTTTTTTCAGTTCTGAGGAAAAGTTATGGATGAGTTGAACAGTTTGGCTGATACCAGGCTTAGCTAACTTGCTAATTAAGCCTGACTGCTGAAATCTATCTTCTGTTTTTCCCTGGATAGCTATCACATTATACTTTTAAGATGTTGGGATCCACAAGGAGATGTGATACGTGCCAGATCTTAGGGTTCCCTGCTATCTAGTGCAACAGCCAGCCTCGCTGGAGCACCCTTGCTCCTCCGGGTAGGCCACAGCTTGCTGTACAATATGCAAGAAGACAGGGACTTTCTAAAAGGAATTCTCAGATGTCCCTGTGGTAAGTGGCTTAGTTTGTACAAAACACTCAACTCCTCTCCAGGGTTAAAAACACCTAAACCTCTTCCTGTCTCAATTTCTGATCAATGTTTTTGTTTGCCTGGCACCTAAACCACGTTGATCTTATACCTCAGAAAATAAAGTCGTTGAAGAGAGGTACTGAAGGTGTCAGACCACAGAGATGCGGGCACTGTTACTGTTACTTTTACCTGTAGGTGTACTGAGCTCTGCAGTGCTGTGGTTAGTGTGTTTCTGGGACACTGAGCACCAAAAATACGCAGGAGGAAGAGAAGCTGTCTTGTAGTTGCTCTTTGTGCAAGGATCATTCAGCAAGTGCCACCAAATCTCATCGCTAGTGAGATGAGGGGGGTTGCGTTTGTTTCGACAGCCTACCTGGCAGCACAGACATTAGCCAGTGCTGGTGAGACTGAGGTTCCTCCACACCTGTCACAACAGCAACCCAGGTACTAAAGGAGCTTTATGAGAGCAGATGTTATGTATGAGAGCAAGTGTCATGAAATACAGATGCTATGGAGTGAAGCAGCAACTAAGGTGGATCTTGTCCTAAGGTCCTATGTAGAGTTAATTTGCCTACATTTTACTTGGAGGTAATGTGTAAGGGGGAGGAGTTGCATGTTGGTGAAAGTCTGATGACATACAGTTACAAATCAGTAACCACACTGTACTCATTCCAGTGAAATTTGGTGGAGGCCCAATCACCGTTTGGCCACAGCAAGGAGACTGAATGGGAGATACTGAGCTAACAATCTGAAGACTCCTCAGGTTTCCTTAAACTAAACCACCATGGGAGAAAAAGCAGGTCATTCAAAAATGTCCATTAAATAGAAAAAAATCCTTTCAGGTGTATGAATTGCCCTCAGAGACCCTGGGTTTACCCACACAATTTTTTTTCTTGCCCTAAATGAAAGACTTGCTTAAACAAAAGAACTGATGGCATGGGCCACCAGTGCTATTTGTTGATGTAGATAAATTTACTTTAAAATTATTTAAGTAGTACTCAAGCTATGGAATTGGAGCTATCTAATGTGGTACCATACAGGTGGAGGTGCAGAAAACATTCTTAGATGACAGACATTTCAAGGGTTTTCTCCTGATGCTCAGCTCCTCTGATGTATATCCTAAGACATTGTCAATGCATGCTTTTTGTTACAGTTCAAAGAGGTTGGTATGCTAAAGTCTGCAATCGCTGAAAAAGGTGTAAATGATGCTGGAAAGTAAATATAATTTGCAGCCTTGGTTTGAACTATAGCTTCTTGTTCAGCATATTACGTATTTGTGTATTTTTCTAAAACCTGTTAGAAGAATGTTTCATCTGATCTAAAAGCAAATGAAACATAAGGCATCGTTGTTTGTTCACGTGTTAGATCTCTGAGATAAAATGCTTTCTTGTATCCTGCTGGTACATCCTAAATTTTTTAGTACCGCTGACTTACAAATCAGAGGCACCAGACTAAAGCAGGCTGCTTTCTTGAGTGCTAGGAGAGAGACTCACATTGCAGCACTCTTTCTTGACCTCCAGACAAACCCTTTATCTTCACTAATGTACATTATTTTATGTTTTGTGACAGATATCCCTATTTCTGTTTTGCCATCTGCTCTGTGGCAATTGATACTTCAGAGGGCTGGCTATTTATTACTTACTAGCCGTGGATAGGAACACGGTAAATTCTTTACAAAATAAAAATCAATACTCACTGACATACCACGTATTGAAGAAAATAATTGTTTATGGCACTCAGCTTAAGCTGTTCTGATAATCACATTGAAAAATACAATATTTATTCATTAGATCAAATTTAATGAGGCCTCCTGGCAGTAATTATAAAAATTACTGTAGCAGTAAATTACTAATGAGTTGTGATGTGCTTCCTACCTGTGAGGAAGGACTGGGGGTTGAAAAACCTGATATCCAGACAACACTAGGGAGGGTGAGATCTTGAGGCTAGGAGTCAAGCTCACAGCAGTGCGGAAGTTGTTCACTGCACCTGAATAGTAAAAAAAAAAAAAAAAAGAGAGAGAGAGAAAAGAAAAAAAAAATAGCAGAGAGACTTATAATCAGGAGTTTCACTTTAAAAAGACAGATCTCTAGGTTCGTTTCCAAACCAGCACGTATAGGCAAGGGAACAATGTTATCAATGGGAGGAAGAGATGACTTTGCCATAGGTACATTATCTTGTCTACAAAAGCAGCTGAGGTGACCTAATTTACTGTAGTAGAGCTTAGGCTAGAAACAACTTCTTGCTTTCTAGTTGTTATAAAGTTTCATGCAAAACGCAACAAAGAAGACATTTTCTTATTGCCCTTAAATCTTCAGAACAGTCGCCTAAGGCGCAGAGCTAAGACAAAGGTTGAAATCGGCCACCAGCTTGCTTTGATGCAGGGAGTTTGACCTGGATTTCTTTCTTCTTCTGAGACAAAGCTTTAAGGAATGCAGAGGGTTTTGCTAGCAAATGGTACACAGTATGAATAATGCCAAGGCATAAAAATGTAAAAATGGTGCCACTTCTATCAAAAGTCCAGGTTTCTGCTGAGTACAGGGTGTTGCTGCAGCAGCCGAGGCTGGCTAGAGAAAGGGGTTGTGCTGCATGCTAAAATTAATGCACAAGTGAATTGGCATATAATTATGTTTCTTTCTGTAGCTTGCAAAGGTGCCATAGACAGCTGGCCTTTGGTATTGTAAAACAGTGAATAGGCTAGCTTTTAACAAATATTTGCTGCAAGAGATTGATCCTGGGTTCAAACATCTACCCAAAATGAAATAGAAAAGGGCTGTCAGTTTTAATCTCTCACAGCACAGAACTGCTCTTAAATATACTGTTGAGGCTTGAAAAGGAGTAGGCAAGTCTAGCGCAATTTATCTCCTTACGCTGTTGCACTAATGGGAGATTTTGCACTAAATGTTAATGGCGTATGTTGCACTAAAAGGGACCTCTGCACATGGATACTTCCACACACTCATACACGTTGTGAAGTCAAAGAGGAGAGAAACATGTCCATCCACCCTTGAGTCATCTTCTAAACCCCCTGAAAGAAGCAGGAACGTAGGTCCCTTGCACACAACCTACTTCTGTGCAGAGACACTGGCTTTTGTGGAGCTATGGGTTTCTTAAGCTGGAAGAACCCCTAAGAGTCAAGCATTGCAGTACGGAGCCTAAGACCCTTTGTAGCTTTAGACTCGCACCTAAATAGATGTATACACTGAAAAATATATACAATTGGGCCTTACAAAACCTTGGGCGAGCTAGTAAATGAACAGCAACAGGTCAGCATACAGCAGGAGTATTTTGCGGTTTCCATAGTTTCCAGAAAAATGGTACACCTTCGTTAGCCCCTCTAAAAAGCAGTGGTTTGCAGTGATTTAGCTAATTCACATTACCTAGCTTCTTGTTGCTGAAATTAGGCAAGAAGAGCTTTTGCCATGATGCAATTACAAAAAGACGTCATCTCTCAGCCAACCAGAAATTAACCTTAATCTAACTTCATTGCCACAAAATCCACAGAGCCTATTCTGTCTGTGCTGTTGTGCCACTATGACAGACCTAATGCAGTCATGCTGCAGAGAAAAAACATCAATTTTTGGCTGTGAAGATGGTATCTCGGCTGCTCAAGTGCTGGGTTCTTTTCCTAGCGCTGCCACGTGTTTCCTCGGTGACCTTAGGAAATTCAGTCCCTCCCTGTTTCCCTTTTTAAAGCATGGAAATCCTCTCCAGGCTTTCCCTTGCAGTCTGGTCCTGTCTGGAAGAGAAAATAAAGTGTGGGCTTTTTTATTATTAGTAAACTGAATTTGGCAATGGACAGATGTTCACTTTGCATACAGCTGTGCTGGCTGAAGATGAGTTTTGCTGTCTTTCTGGAGCTGTTGTGAGGCTAAATGAACACTGATGGAAAATTCTGTGGTCTTCAGATAGAAAACACTTTAGAAATAGGAGTTATTGTGGGTTGGGTTTTCAGAACTGCTGTCAGCCACAGCTGAAATCAGTGGAAGCTGGGGACTGAAAAAGCTGGAGCCCTGAACTACGATAGTTTACATGAATGCAGAAGTAGTTCACGGCTGGCGCAGGAATTCAGATCAATCTACATTAAAAGCTCTCTGGTAAAAACAAAAGGTAGACTTCGTGGAACAATCCTCTTTTTTTGCTAGGATTTTTTTTTTTTAACTGGAGCATGCAGGTCTGAGGACTTATGCCCAGAAGGCTACAAGCTTTCACCACAGGCTGGCTATTGTCTCACGACGCAAAACAGGTTTTCAGTTAACATTGTGAATTCTCATGGAATCTTACAGCGGCAAAATGGGAACAATTTACCTAATGCTTCTTCTTCTACACCTATGAAATCAATTTAATGTCTGTGGAGGGGAGGGGATACTGTGGAACTAAACCTGAAAACTAAATAATAATGATGAAGCTTTTTAGAGGGAATGTCTCACAATCTGACATAAGTAGTAAGATTGTTGCTGTGCACTATTACTATAATTAAATTACATTATGCTATTGCATTAAACTAATCCATCAGTAATACTGTACTTAGCAGTAAGATTTTGTCACATAAACATTATGAGCCTTTAAACTTCTGCATTTTATCTTGCAAAACGCAGAGAAAATACAGAAATTGGAGCAGCGGAATGTAACATGAAAAGCTATAGCAGTGGAAAAAGGCCAGCTGGTTCAACATGCCAGTCCTTTTAAATCAGGTAAGTTAAGAGTGTTAGAATACATTTACCAAAAGGGTGGAACATGAGATGCATGTGAGATGCATGCTATTACTTTGAAAATATTAGGTACCGATCTAAAAATTGTCTTTTTATTATTTTCCTGAACTTCAGAACATGTAAGGTTAAATCAGAAGCTGCTAAACTGTTAAGAAAAACATGCAGATAATAATAAAAATGAAGCTGCAATATTTTCTTGGAACAGAGGCAGAAAAAGAAGGAGGCTACAGATCACTTAGGCTATGATCAGTAAAACAGGGCAGCTGATCAGAGGGATGCAGCCTTTAGAACAATGTTAGCTCTTGCAGACCCAGGAAGCGGAATAATATTTCTCAAATGGAACACTTCACTCCCATCGTAACAGATCAAACCATCATTCAGACCAGCAGATTCCGTCCTCTCTCAGCCTGGTAAGCTGTTGTATGTTTATTCTGGTGCTAGATCTTTTCCAAACGGGTTACTGGAGCTTTCATCCACATCCTGCTGACAGCTATCCCTTTCTCGCCTCTGCAAAATACAGACCGTCTTAATTGTTCCTTTTTGTTATCACGCACAAACAATTAACTTGGATTTTAGCAAAAATAATCAAGGAAAATGACAAGCAGATTTCTGTCCCATTGCTTACGTCTTCCCTAGATAGCATACAAAGACACACTGCAAACTTACTGTATGCCACACTGCTGTGACTGGAACTACAGCATTTGCTGTACTTCCTATATTTGCCTCTGCCTTTAAGTGTTCACTGAGCCATCGTGGTCTGCAGTCCTTGTGATCTAATTGTGCATGCAATATGCTGGGACGGCCATGCTATTCATTAAGGATTCAGAATGTATACAGGGGTCCTCTTCTGGCTCCTGGGGGTAGGAACAGGATGAAAACATTATGAGACTTTATTAAGTCTTATAAGACTGCCACCCCTTGCCTCTGGCAGCCTCAGGAGTGGGAATTAGCCTTTACAGGGGCGTTATCATCCATAATACATATTTATGCTGTGTCCATCATGTATAAGAATGCTCTCAGCAAAACTTAGGCCAGGCTATAATAATGCTTTGCACTTCTTTGTTGCCTTTCATCTGAGGATTTCATTGTGCCTTTAAAAGCTTTCATTAACTAAAATTCACAACCCTGATGTGCAGTAACTGGGCATTAACACCTCCACCATACACAAAATACAGTTCAGAGAAGCAAGGACTGGTGTAAGCAGTTTAAAAAATCTGGAAAGAATGGGGGGGAGAAGACCCCTGGAGCTGAGTATTCCCACATCTATGTGCTAGCCCTGTGTTTTCTCTTCAAAATATCTTAGACTTGGATTGATTCTCTGACAGCACTTTGCTGCATTTTTAGATGCTGATGTGTGTCAAAGTTAGCATTATTTCAAAATTCTCAAGACATCATTTCCAGGTTCATTTATTATCTGCTGGAAATCTATCCTTTGATAACGGGATGCAGATGTAGCCATAAGAGTCATATAATTGCCTGTGGAGCTAGGTATGCATTTTCACTATTGTTAAGCTACAGGGTCTAGTTTCCGCAGGATGTGTGTGACTCTTGTGAATGCCAGTTACACACATTCCCGAGAAGAGAATATGCCCCTAAAGCTACAGTGTCCTTCGTGCATAGCCTCCAATCCTCTACAAAGCTTACATTTCACAGGATTCAACAGTATTGGTTCTTTTGGGATCAATGAGAAACTCACCACCCATCTCCAGTATCTCTGAATTACAGAGCAGAACCAGATCAAACACAGAAGAGTTCCCTCATTTATCCTGCCTCTGTAATACATCAGAGTGTGTGCTGCATTCATTTTGTGTAGGCGGGCTGGTGTCTAATGTACTCTGTGAACATATTTATAAAGGATTAACCTGTGCCTGGTATTCCTAAAAACTGATTTAGTTAAAATATGTATTTTATTCCACTTGTCTCAACCATACAAATCATTCCTGTTTAGCTTTGATATTGGTCATTTTTGCTGGAGTGTAATATACTGCACATTATCAGTAGTCCTGGTATGTCTGACAGGCTTTTTTTTCCCCAGCCAATACTTCTCAGTGCATTGTATGATCTGTGTCTGAGAATTTTAACCTGCAGAGAAAGTATTTGCTAATAGAATGTACTGCTTAGCAAACGCTGAAGCACTGAGGATTTGAGCAGAGCGCTCTTGCTTTAGAAGTGTTTAGAAGCAAACCAGGAGTAGAAGGTCAGGAATCACAGGTGCTGGGAAGGACCTAGGTGCACCGTGTATCGGGGATGCCGTGCATGAGCACACGCACTCTGACCTGGCACCTGCCACGCTAGGAAGGATCCAGTCATGTGAAGCTCCTGGACTGCAAACAACTGCAGCCCACCGCTCCCACCATCCTCAAGCCGAGTATATCTGTTTTAAAATATTTACTTTGACACAGGCAATATTTAGACATTTGTTTTGTGCAGGAGAAGGATTAAAAGGAAATACAAACGAACAGCTTAGCAACGGGGAATTCTGACCCTCATCTGCAGTATGTGAAGAAAGCTCCAAAATGTTAATGGCAATTTGAGAAGTTGCCGACTAGGAACTTGGGGTAGAACTGAAGAAAAGCATAATTCTGATGAAGGATTAGGGGTAATCGACTAAAGATCACAGCCACAGGGAAAATGACCAAAGCAAACACTGGAAAACATATTACTTCAGGTGCATGACAGCCAGACTTAAGGTTTCTTCTTGCCTGGATCTTCAGGCTGGGATTCAGAGCTTGGTTTGGGCTTGGTTTTGGTGTTTTGTTTTTGGTTTTTTTTTTTTTTTTNAAATGACCAAAGCAAACACTGGAAAACATATTACTTCAGGTGCATGACAGCCAGACTTAAGGTTTCTTCTCCTTGCCTGGATCTTCAGGCTGGGATTCAGAGCTTGGTTTGGGCTTGGTTTTGGTGGTTTGTTTTTTTTTTTTTTTTTGCTTTGTATCAGCCTATACTGGGATAGCAACTGTGTGAAAAAGCTGAGAGTCTTGTTTTCAGTATCTAACATCTTCTGGTAGAAAGGAATGGTGGTAGTTGATTACATCTTTGCCACTTATCTGATTGCCTTTGAATTCAAGGGATTCAAACCATTTTGAATTCTGTCCTTGATACCATGTTTTTTGTAAAATTTGTGTGCCAGATATTATTTGTTGTAGCATCAGTCCATCTTATCCGGGTAGAAGAAAACACAAAAATCAATGTGTGTCGGGGAGGGAGGAGGATCCTTCTCAGCAGCCCATCAAGCAGTTTTTCTAGTTCATTTTCTTCCCCATTGTTCAAATACCAACTCAGAAGCTTGCAAATGTTTCTTTTTCTTGCCAAGACAGTGGTACTTTTGCCCTGGCACACATTAATGTTTTTTTCCCCTTTTCTTGTGTTTTGAGTGCAGCTGAACAACAAATTCCTCTCTGTTTAACAAGCAACTTCCTCATATTAAGTTTTTTCCATACCAAAGTATCTTTTTCTATTTCAGCACAGCTCTGCATTTGTATTTGTTAATTAAGTACTGACAAGTGAATAGGAGCAAGTGCAGCGATATTGTGTGCTTGTGGGCTTTCAGAACAGCCCCTCTGGAACCTGAGCCCGTCTGCCTCAATGAGCCACAGCAGCAGCCGCGCTTGGAGAGGTAGGCAGAAAGACGGCAAGTCGGTATTCACAAAACAAGAGCGGCTCCTTCAAAAGAAATCTATCCTCTTTTCTGCTGTTCCATGTGCATTAGACTTAACAGTGCTCTCAGAAATTTTCATGCAGGTTACACCCATTTCACACTCCTCCCTGAAACATAGATAATTTCAAGTTTTACAGCAGCAAAATAATTTGCTGCCTGTTTTCTCACCAATGTTAAGGGGCTTTCTTTAAGTGGAAGTTGGCTCATCAGAAGCCATAGGAGAACGTGGGACGGATGGATGGATGGATGGATGTGCACATGCATCTGGAGTTCTTTTGTTACCTCCCAGTTAGCTTTTATTGTTAAAACGACGATTTCAGTAATTTCTTGTCTGGCTTTGCAGGGAAAAAAATCTTGGTCTTTGCTGCCTCTGGAAGAGAGGTTGTCATAATGCTGCTCCCCCACTTGACTGACAGGCACCTTTGCGAACACACAGCATGTTTCATCTCAGAGCACTCGATGAATATCCTTGCCCCCTCTCTGGACCAGCCCACCTCTACTTGCAATGCCCCTTGCTTTTTCTTGCAGGATTGCAATCCCTGCCTTTTGTTCCTCCTTCTCAGGAGTTAATACCTCCCCACCTTACAAGTCAGCAGCAGATTCTGTCAGTTAGAACCCCCAAATAACAAACCCTCCTACCCTGAAGGCCTTTTCCTTTCAAGCATGTATTTTTCTAGCCTGCAAGGGAGTCAGTGCCATAACCCTGAGCTTTCAAGGAATAGTTTCTAAGCCTGTATCTGTGTATTATGAATATCTTCCAAAGCGGGAACGAACATCCCCTCTTCTGGCAGCTCCTATGTTTTGTGACTTTCTGCTCCTTGCAAGCCCCTGCACTTCATCCCCTCTGCATGTAATCTCTCCTTTCAAATCCTCCTGCACTGCTGCTGTCAACCCCAGCCTGCTCCAGCTGTTGCCTGCCAATGCAGTCACAGCCCAGAAACCAAACATATTTGCCTCTGTTAAGACGTCCCACTGTTGGTCTTTTGCAGATTTCCAGAAAGCTGGGTGACCTGTGACACAAGCTTCCAATCTTTCTCTTCCATCCGCACTCTTTTCCCCTATCTGTTGGATTTTTCTCCGGATTTCTGTGGTCTGAAAAATAAAGCATCAGCTTGTTTTTTACCTTTTACCCCATTTAACATCACTGGCATCACGTCCCCACCTTTCTAGCTGAGGTCTTCTTTTTTTGGCACTATTCAGTGTTGCTTCTTGCTTTCTAACAAGCTGCTATTAAGAAATGCTAGACACATCTTCTGCCCTGGGGATAGTTGAATGTCTCTAACCCAGAGACAGGAGACCGCTGGCTCAGGGACAAGAGGCGACTCCTACACAGAAATGTGAAACACTAGGTGTGATATACAGGGCCAGCTTATAAAGGGAAGCATTAACAGAATTCATTTCAGAGACGTAGAAAAGGATCCTGAAGACAAACTGAAGACTGAGATTATCAGGTGATCTAGCATCATCTCCTTCATTTAATCACTCACGTTTACTGCTTCTGACACATTTGCTGAGCCCAAGGTACTTAAATTGCTCATGTATTCAGATTCTTTTCCTTCACCTCCTCACCCCATCTCACCTTACTTTGAAATGGCGTCTACTTAGATATCAAAGGTTTGTATGTGGTGTCTCAGATGGTGGCATGCCAGGTAGGTATGTAAGAGACAGACGAATTTAGAAAACAGGGAGGACAAAACTATCAGGATGACTGAGGCCTTCTCGTGCTTTGCAGCGTGAGTAACAAGGTGGTATAGAGAGGACATCCTTCCCTGCAGGAAACTCATGGCTCCTGCTTCTGACAACAACTACTACAGGCTTTTTAGATGTGACAGCGATTCAAGTTTTGTTTTAGTCTCTGTTGGTTTTTTTCTGTCTCCCCAGAAGCAAGGGACTGATGGCCAAGCAGAACTGGCCACTCCACTGGTTGTGCCTGTGCATAACCTCTCCGGTGCTCATGACAGCCCTAACTTTCCCCTGCTCCCCAGCGCCTCCACATACACGCTCTGTTCCAGCAGGAAGGCTGTCTTAGAGCCCAGCTGTGTAACACAGCATCTCCTGGCAATGTT
Source organism: Steatornis caripensis (assembly GCA_013398225.1). Lineage (NCBI taxonomy): Eukaryota > Metazoa > Chordata > Aves > Caprimulgiformes > Steatornithidae > Steatornis > Steatornis caripensis. Next base: position 75,800 of record VZSC01005176.1, read on the forward strand.
TTTTCTCCTTAGTGACTCACTGCATTTTGCACCTGATGGCAAAAGATAATCTGTCACCACAAATCCTACTAGTTCTGCAAGACAGCTTTTACATAATCAGTGGGTACTTTTACTCTCTTTTCTCCAAACACAAATATAAAGTCCGGCTTGACTCCTCCACACATTTTTTTAAAGAAAGCAGCTGTGTTGTCCTTCAGGAAAACAGCTTGTAATTTAGCATTACTGCATTATATTCCCTAGGCAACGCTTTCCGTCTTCAGGACGTATATTTATCACAGACATCACAGTATCTCTATGGTGCTTTAGTTTTCCATCAAGGGAAGCTAAAAGAGCATTTAATTCCGTAAAGCTCTGATTGATCTTCACCACAATGTACCTCTGGTGCTTCTCTCAATGTCTCCTCTGCTGAACAAGATTTCTTCTTCCTCTCTTGATCTCTCAAAAGTCTGAACTGATCTCAGAAGCGTGGGCTTGCTTTGCCTGCTAGCGCTACCTGTCTTTGTGCTAGGCAGAGCTTTCCTGTCCTTCGGTCAGCTCTCCAGTCCTGGTCAGCTCCATCAGCCAGGGGCTCTTTGCCTTACTCAGGATGCTCCTGAGGAGAGTTGAACGTATGCTGGCAAACAAAATAATTTTGCCGGCATTGGATGGCTTTTTACTTTTTGTTCTCAGTTTCACTTTTGGTATTACAAGACAGCCATAGAAAGTAGGTAGATGTATACACATCTTGAAATTAGTTCAATTAAGATGAACAGAAACACGACGGCCCCACTACCTGCTCTGAAACTTTTCTCTAAGTTCTTAACACAGGCTGCTTTCTGAATTGCTGCTCCTTCTGGTGAACATTTCACCCTTGAGCTCAGAGCAGTACCCCTCTTTTGTCACAAATTCTGATCCCAAAAAGACACAAGAAAGCAAGCTTCGTCTTCGGGGTCGAAGATGCTGTGTGCTACAGCACTTGCCAAAGCTATTTGATCAGCACACACAGCTGGAGAAAAAAGCAAGGAAGAAGTGGGAATGTAAATTTTAAAGAAATATTTCAAAGTCTGCAGTAATTGGCAAGGTAAATGCAAGGCTCTCTCTGCTTTTCATAACACTGGTAATATCAGTTTATGATAAAAAGCTGTTCTGCGTTACACAAGAAGGTAAGATATTTGCCAAAAGATTTCTTTAGTTTCTATTCTGTTTTTTATGATGGACAAGAAGCGCCATCCATACTGATTGACTGTTGGCATGCGACTTACCACTGAGCAACTGTATGTTGATGGATAAGCCAGTCTCATCCAAGTGTCAGGAAGATTATAAAAAAAAAAAAAAGAGCTGTCTGTAGTTGCTCCATCTCTGAGGAGATTGCCAACTCACCCTAACAAAAGAAAACATTAGTGTGCTATTTGCGTCTCACAAAGAGACTGTGATAAGATGACATGATAAATGATAGAGGGCTTTTTTTTCCCCAGTAAAAACACATAAGGTAGCTAAATCGTCAAGTGTAAAGAATATCTTGGCTCTTGCAACTGGGGTGAGTCATTTATTTTTTTAAAAGGGGAAATGGTCAGAAAAACAACAGTGTAGGTTCTGGGTTTTCTGTATTTTTAAAATTCACTCTAATTGCATTAAGTAATTATATGACACAGTAATTCACATACATATGCACAGAAGCGCCCACCTACACATATATACAGGGAGAAAATGATAAAGGGCCAAATTACTAACTTGCTTTCAGATATCCCACAGAAAATTGTACATGCAATCAAGCTACCATTCTGCTGGCTTGCTTGCACTAATGGCTATTTGAGTGCTCATGTTTTGTTACTCTGAATTAAAGATGGAAAGGAAGGTAATTCTAGGTGGTGGAAAAGAAGGTCCCTTTAAAAACTAGCCCTATGAATTAGATTTTCAGTGCCTAGTCTTGGAGCGGTGTGCATTAACTACAGCTGTGCACGCATATACCACGATTGCTAGCAATGCCTAAGAAGCTCCTTGGTTGCCCAATTCTGTGATTTGAACATATATTAGATGTTAGTGCAGCAGGTATGTCGCTGTTTGAGATTGCTAGATATTATGAAAATTTAGCCCTGGATGGTTAAGAACATTACATGTTGCTATTCAGCACTTTGTTGGCATAGAGAGTCATATTATTACAAAAAAATGCCAAAGATATGTGATGAGTTATTCTCGTCCTTTTTACTTAGCTTCACTGCACTTACTAGACACGCAGTGAGATCAGGATTTGGGTGTTACCGTTACTGCACCTTTACTCGCAGTTAATGGCCATCTCCTAATGATGGTCAAACGCCACATACCGATGTCTTTGAACATGTTGATCATTGAACACGATCTGAACCATGTGCCTTATCCAGCGGGTATCTATGTGAAGCAGAGTTCGTTTTCAGCATCAGAGGGTTTCTGAGGTATGAAACAGCTGCCTCGCTTCTCTCCTATGGACTGCCTAAAATGCACACCATAACTAGCAACCATATCTGCTAGCGGTTATAACAGAGGAGTCAAATTTGTGCCATGGCAGAAGAGAAAAATGTCCCTATCGTACCTCCGGGTCTGCACTGGAATGGGAGTCAGACCATAATCAGAGGCCTCGCGTTTTGCTTCCTAGCATCTAGAGAGAGAGAGAGAGAGGATTTCAATCTCCTGAGCAGTTTCATGATTATTTTTTTCACACAAATTAAAACAAATTATTTGATATATGGAGATGAGTTATATGTTTGGAGTAGGCAGTTTATGAAAGCACAATTTTTTAATCAATGAAATCAGAAAAAAGCTCCCCAAGTATCACTCACAACTGTCTGTTACTGGCATCTACACTTATGCTATGTTTAAACCCATGCATCCCCTGAGATTAGTAAAGCAAAGCACACATATCTTCAGACCTAAATTAAGTACTTGAAGAGAATGCCTTACCTCATCTTTCAGCAGATCCAGTCTGTCATATTCCGGAAAACAAATCAGTTTATGTGAGGAGCGTTCTGCTGATGTTTGGATAAAATATCTGACCTTACTTTCTTCTGAAACCTTTTTTTCTGCGTGTCATCTAGCTCTGCCTTCACCTTCAAGAGATACCATGCTGTCATGAGGCATGTGTTCATGCACCCAGTTCTGCAATAATGTAAAGGAAATTATAAACTTTGTGCATCTTAATGTTATGTGATGAAAGCAGTTCCGCTGCCTTCATGTCATAGTATGAAGGATACAGAGGATTTATCCTGTGAAACGGAGGAGGAGTGGAAGACCTGTGCAGCAACATTTCATGCTGTTAGGAAGAAAAGCAAATTCTGCCTTGTAGTTTGCAAATAATGTCATTTTGCAACCTGACAAAGGAATCTGGATGGCCCAACCCTGTTAATATACCGTAAAACTCCAGTAAGACCTTTCGTCTGTATGGTGCAAAATAATGCACATATTTATGGCTCATGTATAGTAGAGATCCCTCATTACATATTTCAGGTAGAATTCCTGTGAAAAACTGGTACGAAAATACCTAAATCTATTGAAATTGGTGGCCACAGGAGAAAAAAAAAAAACAAACCAGAGACATCACACCATCTTGTGACAAATTTGCAGCCTGCTCTATGTTTTGACTGACCTTGGCTTCCACAGCTTGGGAGACTCCTTCCTCAGTGACTGAGTATTCGAGTTGCAGCTCTAATAGCGAATGCAGCACGTTGTCTGCAGTTATTATTACAAAAGCAATCTCCACATTGGGGTGTGGGCCATAACGGATGGGGCTTTGGGGAGGTAGCATTTCATCCACATTTTTATGGTAACCTTCATAATCCAGGTTTGAAGAGACTGCAAACCCAAAAGCAAGCACTGACTTCCTATCAAACTGTCAAAGAAATAATAAAAACCCTGTCACCAAGACACTGGTAGCAATCCTCGCTAGACAGAATAAGGGACCTACTTAGGCATAAATGAAATTGTTCTGTTATGGAGTCATTGTTGAGAACAAGACTTTTATAACACTTTTATATCCATGGAAATTAATCTGATTTTTTGCCCATTTTAATTAGCCCCTTTATGTCGCACCCAAGTTCCGATGCTTGCAAGAAAAAAAAATGATTTTTTCTAATAATCAGATTATTCTTCAGTTAGAGAACAGCAGAGAGATAATTTTAATTTAAAAATAAAGAGACAGAAATATTTTAAAAGAAAAATGTTATTTCTTCCAAATCACAAAGTGCTGCTCTCCGGTGTAACATTATTATTCTGTATAGCAACTTATTAAATGAAGCAATTTAGGGTAGCATCTCTGAAAAATGCCATCCTTTATTGAAATGAAAGTGAGTAATAGCATAAGGGCTGTAAAATAAAAAGGCAGAATATCTTCTTTTAGACCATTACAAAGATACACGTATTATCTATTTGACAATCAATACACTACCATAAAATAAAATGGAGCTGTGGTATCATCATCATAATTTCTATTTCAAATGGTTTGCTGAGAGCCAAATTGTGTCTTTTATGGAAAAGAATGACGAATGGTTTAATTCAGTATCACATGCATGTGTATATACGAGCTGAAATTCTGTTGCAACTCAAAGCTGTTAGGCAAATATTTTAGTATCATCACAAGTTTAAAAACAACAGACATGTGGGAGTACATCCATTTATTTACACTTGTAGTGACTTAAAATTCAAAATGCTATTTGATGCTTTTAAAATACTGCTGTGGGATGTTAAATTACTGAATTTTTACTGTTCCGAGATACCCTTCAACCTGCCAAGATGCATCATGATGGTGATGATGATGATAATAATAACATTCCTGTAAGGCTCATTCTTGTAAGATAAAATACCATTTTCACTAACCCCCATTTTGTGATTCAGCATTTCTGATGCAACAAAGTGAAATAATGAAAGTAAAATAACAACAGGTTTGTGTGGGATGGGAAAGGGAAAATGAGCACATGCATTGTCAGCATTTCTGCAGAAATTGTAGGGGAAAAAAGCTCTTTTAAATGGCACTTCCCTGTCCTCTCCCTCCCCCCAGGAAAATTCCTCCTCTTGTTTTTACTGTTCACTACATTTCCTTCTATTATTCCCTTTTCTGATCTCGTCCTTTTGTTCCCCTTCTCTCCTCAGATGCTTCTCCTTCCTCCTCGCAGTGGGAGGCTCCTGGCAGCTGGGGATGGAGAGCCCGGGCCGTGGCATGGCAGAGGGCTTGCCAGCAGGTGAGCTGCTGCTGGCTGGGGGCACCATGCCCGACGAGAAGGGAAACGGGAGCCCACAGTTTGCTGCCATGTACATACAGGGCCTGTTTCACTCCTGCCTTCCTCTTCGATGTGCCTCTTTCCCAGGGACAGGATGGGTGCGATGCCTCTGCATGTGTCGCCGGGAGCTTCCTACACCTGCCTCGCTCAGAGCTGGCGGGCGAGGAGGAGGTGAGATGGCAAATGTGTTCTCAGGTGAGGATGGGGGCTATGAGCCACCCCTCTTGGCTGCACTCTGGGAAGCGGAGACGCAGGTGCTGCCTGATACCTGCTTCCCATCTCCAACAAAACGCTGAGTTCAGTGGGGGTCCCTCCGGCCGCCAGGCACGGCCACTGCTACAAGGCACTGATAATCACAAACTGCCCCGCGGAGAGGGCTTTTTTGCTTCCTGCTTACCAAAACAGTTTTATCACCCACAGACATTTCATAAGCGCTGCTGCGCGGCCGCAGCCCGGCTGGCACAGCATTACAAGAAATCTTTGCTTTGCTAAGGGATCAGAGGTCACCGCTGCAGGGGATCAGGGGCTGACTTATTAAACGACTAAATCTATTCAATGTGTAATTGCTCAAAAAAGAGTAGTGTACTTGCGGCCATTTAAATGAGTAAGCAGGAATGCCAGTTGACGGCTGTATTTGCTCTCCCCAGGCACAAAACCCCAGCTCAGCGGGCGGACGGCGGCGGCCGCGACGGGCCCCGCGGGTCTCGCTGCTCCGGGGATGGTTCCTGCCCGCGTCGCGCCCGTCCTCCGAAGAGAAACTACGGAGGGAAACGCAGAACGTGCCTTGCTTTTGCTGACGTTTTCCCAACGACGCCTGATGGCTTCTATCTTGGTAATAACGGGGCTCACCGCGGAGCCTAAGCGGGAGGCCCTGGGACGGGCGGCGGGTCAGGGAGTTCCCCCGCAGGCACCCGGGTGTTAGGCAGTGGCGGCGCTGGGCTGCGACCCAGCGTAGGGAATCGCGTACGCCCCGTCTCCAGCGTTAACACAAACGCGTGTGGGAGGAAAACCCCCGCTAAGAGATCGGCCGGCATCCCAGCCCCGCAGCCCCGGCCACGGTCAAACCCAGAGGGTGCGCGCCTCTCCCCCGGCGCCTCCCTCTCGCCCCGGGCAGCTCCGCTGCCCCGCGCGCTTTGCCCGCGGCGGCGACTGAGCCACCTCCAGGTGAGCCACCATCATCAGCAGGCCCGGCGGGGCGGGCTGCCGGGGCCGGCCGGACCCCCCCCTCCCCCCGCCTCAGCACCCGCAACGCGCCGCCAGGGCGACGGCTGGGCAGATGCCGGCAGGGGGCGCTCTGGCTCCGGGAACGCGCCGCCGCCGCCGCTCCGGCCGCCTCCCGCGCCCCGGCCC